>VBSM01002616.1:24869394-25017997 GCA_008086735.1 Cheirogaleus medius | reverse complement strand
TACGTAACCTTAATATTTGTACCCCTATAATATGCTGAAATAAAAAAAAATAAAAAATAAATAAATAAAACAAAACTTAAAAAAAGAAAATAAATTGAAAAAAATTAATTGGTATAAATACTTATGGTTGCTAAGGTTTTTTTTTTTCTCAGCATATTATGGGGGTTCCAAGGTTTTTATAGCCAAAGATTTTCCAGTATTTCCACGTCTTTACCCTACCATTTAATCCTTTTTAAATAACTATCTAAAAAATTTTATTATTGAAAGTTCCAATAAAAGTAAAGGGAATGGAATAAAAAAAAAACAACTTTTGAATTTTTAGTTAGATTCATGGATGCCCAGAGTAAGAACGTCCTTTTCTAGCCTTCTTTGTATCTTTATGTGGCATAGCAACAATTTGTAAGAAAAACCTTGCTTTAATAATGGCTGGCTCACACTTTTTGCTCCTTTCTTGGTTCATTTTTCCTTCCTGCCTAGTAGAATATAGGTGGAGCAGCAGACTTGGACCACGAGAAGACCTTGGGAATGGAAATCTATGCATTGCATTCAGAACAACAAGAGGATGAATCTGGTTCCCAAGGACTTTACGGAATAGATATCCCCTATTGGCATTGTACTTCTCATTTTGGAATTTTACTCAAGATGTAAATAAACTACTCCCTCATTTAAATCACTGTTATTTTGGATTTCTGTTACTGACAACTGGACATTGCCACATCTGATCCATGGTAGTGTACCAGCTAATTTCCTTGGACATGAGTGCCAAATACTAAGCTCCTTTTCTAGCATGTATAATATGTCCTATTAAGAGTTTCAATATAGATATAAACATTTTTGCACACCATTTATAAGCTTTATAATGGCAATGACAATAAAGTGACATTTATATCTGATATTGAAGTTACTACTGCCAGCTACAGAAAAAATAGCAAATGTATTTATTGAAAAATTTTCCTTTGACCTGTTCAGGGAAGTTAAACTTTGCCCATGACATTCCAATCAGATATGAGTTTTAAAGTCACTTTGTTACCAACTGACCAATAATTTATCTCCATCATAATCATTGAGAAAAGAAGCAATACATATATGAATAAATAAAATAATCAGGTCCAAAAACATGTTATGAGAAACAAATAGTATGGTTAGTTGAACAATTATTTATTTAATGAACATTTATTAAACTTTCTTTTTCCTCTGCTGATTTATTCATACTCATGTAAATAAGACAGGTCACTGCCACAGTATTGCATTTTTATATTTAAAGAGCAACAATTGTTTCATTATTCTACTGTAAATTATTATAGCTTGCCCTTTATAACTTATAACTAAAAATAAATCAGCTTCATCAAGATCTACTGAAAGCCTAATGTAATAATATATTACTATTTAAACTATTCAGATTCATTGATTGAATGAAAATTTTAATAGTTCTGTTACCCTTTCATAACTGTAGGTAATTTAATGTATTAATGCATTTAACAAGTGTGTTAAGGTATAGACATGCATCATTCTCTTGAACCCAGTGTTATAGTTGATTAAATTACAAAGGCTATGCATTAAGAAAGACAATATTCCCTCCCTTACACATAATGTTCAAGTTATATAATGACTGACCAGGATATTTCACCAGAATTTAGACTGAAACAAAAAAAAAATGGAGAGTAGAGGGCAGAATGAGGAATTTGACTATGAGAGAGTAAATGTTAAGGCTGTAACTAAAGAAGACATAAGCAAACAAAGATCCAAGTCAAAAAATTAACAAAGGCAGGATAGATCTGGCAAGTACGTTGGACTCTTGATTAGAAATCAGGTAGATCAGTTATCTGGGAGGAATTGGAGCCATGCTAAAAGACAGAGACCAATGATAAGAGATTGTGGGCAATGTAAGGTCAGAAACTCAAGCCAACAAACCTAGCAGCAAGGGCTCAGATTCCAAGTAGAAAGTTTGGGTAATAGGCATGGGTAATCAATAGTAAAAATGGGGTTCATGATTGAGCTAAAGATTCAGTGAGTCTGGGGCTCTCTGTATGTTTAGCCTAGGGCTAGAATTTGTCTCACAGCAAGAACTGTGATGAAATTTCAGATACCCTTGGCTGGGAAGAAGGAGTAAGAGAATAAAGAATAAGGCATTTCTTGATAAAGGGACCCAAATTCTAGGCATGTTAGACTTTTTTGAGCTAATTTATGTGCATTAGAGAGACATTTGGTTTCAAATGTGAGAATATCGAGTTTTGCTCTTTAGGCCCTAGATCTGAAAGGAAAATCCTTCACCCCAAGAGGTTGAATCACTTTGGGTCATAACAGCCACTGTGAATGCTACTATGAGAAAAAAGCAATCAGGGCACAAGAATAAGCAGTATTGTATGAGCAGTATGATGAGCTTCTTACATCAGCACACAGAGCTGCTCGAATCTTTTACAGACACTGAACTACTCGCTTACACCAAAATCTGTTTATTTGTCTTGATGTAGGATTAACATCTACCAGAGTTTCTATAGAAATTTCTTTCTTACTCAATTTTACTTACTCTTGCAATTTCATCATTATTAAAACATAAAAAAATCCTAGTTTCTAAATTTAGATTGATTAAAAGGCAGAACAATGTTTTTTCTATCCACATGTAGTTATAGAGTGAAGTCTAATTAATGAATATATATGTTGTTATTAATAAACATCAATTCATTCTGCAATATTTAACATAGAAAAACAGTCAAGTTTGAATAAGTAATATAAAGAGATAATACTACAAGAAAGTCAACATAAAAGATTCCTAAAATAAAAGAGAAGAAATCTAAAGTAAAGGGGTAAAATTACAAATGAGCTTTGGACAAGCTGTAAGTACTCCAGGCAATGAAGGGTGATTGAAGACTTGAATTAAAAACAGATTCAACCAACAAGAAACATATTTTGTGAAGAAGGACAGATGTAATGGCTTGAGGGGAAGAAAGAAAGTAAGCAATGGAGCGGTGAACAGCAAAGAGTGACTCAGCTACACAGTCACAGAGAGATGATCAAGAGAAGATGAAGTTGGAAGGTACAAAATGAATGAACAGAGACTTACACTTCGCAAGTCAAGCAGGAAATTTCAAATTAGTTTCAGAGTTTTATTAGACTTACCATTGAAATGGTAGCTGATACATAATTCACCTCTCCCATTCTTAAAATTCTTGAAGTAGGAAGAGGGGAGTTTGCAGAGAAATAAACTAAGGAGAAACCCAAAGAAATTAACACCTGTCTACACATAAGAAATCCCAAGTAGGAAAAGATTTCAAGCAAGGGACAACACATCAATAACTGAATTTAGTATCTGTAGTATGCAAAGTACTGTGGTACAGGTGAATGGATTTAGGTTCATGCTTTGGCTCCACCTCTTACAAGAACATCTCATGTAAGCTCTTGGCTTCTTTGAGCAAAAAGATCTTCATCTATAAAGTGTGGATAGAACATATATTTAATAAAATATCATCAAGACTAAATCTAATAAATTGTGCTATTATACTATGTAAAATGATGCTTATTATTATTGAAAAATAAAAGCAGGTCTTTATTTTAGAATATTTTTAAGCAGAAGAAACTACTTGGAGAAGTTGAGTTCTAAGCCCACGGGGAAATAGGGATAGAGCAGACACTCACCCAGGGCAATCCAGCTATAGAATCCATGATTCTAAAATACTTGGTTACACTGCCTCAGTCCTTGATTCCAGGGAATTTAAAAAAAATCTAGTTGAGGGGAAGAATAAGTTGAATCCTGAATAATAAGACAACAAAAAACATCACAAGGAGCTCATGATCCCATGTTAGATGAGTGCTAGAGATAGGGAGGGTTATGCCCACCATTCAAATGTAACAACCACCTGATTTTCATCATGTCAAGACTACGCACAACAAAGGAGAGTTAATATGGAAAGAGCAAAACAAGGTGCCATTAGGGAAGGAGAATAGGGTCTGGGCAGAAAAAATTCAATGGCTAAAATAGAGAGTCTTTACAGAGGGTTCTCAAGTGAAGTAGCCCTACACAACAAAAGGCAGTGGCCCAGAAAGAAATAACGGCTACAAATGTTTATTCATGCAACATATAGAATGTAAGCAATTATATTAAAACAACTCATTAGTCACTATTTGAGCATCAGTGAAAATGACTAAAATAAAATATACTAACCAGAAACCAAAATTCAATAGAAACCATATGCCAAATAAAGAAAACAATTTTTTTAAAAAAATTAATGGACAAGAAAAATACTACTACTAGATAAGAGCAGAGACTCTGGTGCCAGCTTGGTTTTTTTTTTTTAGAGACGGGGTCTCGCTCTTGGTCAGGCTGGTTTCGAACTCCTGACCTTGAGCTATCCACCCGCCTCGGCCTCCCAGAGTGCTAGGATTACAGGCGTGAGCCACCGCGCCCGGCCCCAGCTTGGTTTTGCAACCTGAATGAGCTGCTGAATCTCCATTCATGTAAATTTGTGTGCCACAAATATAGTTTTCATCCCACAGACAAGCCAATATGCCTAAGACCAATGGCATAGGCAGCACTTCCAAACTGCTTCACAAACTTGGGGTACACATAAGGTCACTTCTTTTTTATTTTCCCAATATATTGCTTAAGCCCATACCTGTCATTTTAGAAATTAGATCAAAATCTCCCTTTGAGTGCCACCTTTCCCTGAATTCTCTCAACAGAAAAGAGGTTCATTCTGCATTCTGCACTGTTACATTGTATTGCTGTTGAAAGTTGGTCCTATGGTCTATCAGATAGTGCGTGTCCACTGGTGACATGTACACCCCTGCTTAGGCCACACAGATCATGAAGGAAGTATGAACTAAACCCTATTGAAGTTGCCCCACAGTTGGCTCCCTAGCTCACATAGGTTTGTTTTCATTCTTTACCACATTAAAGACTAAAGACCCAGAATCGGTGTCTTTTTTCCCTCCCTAAAGATCTGGGACTGTTTTGCTTTGAAACCCCTCAAACCCAAAAGTTCTGATTATGTCATTTTCCCCCTGACAAGGGGCCTTCTCGAAAGTTTTCCTAAGGAAGGATACCCTCAATGTCTCCCAGTCATTACCACCTTCAATCCCCCTATACACACATTTTTAAAAGACCAACTTTAGTGTTCCCAAGGTGATTCATTGGCCCAAAGAAACTCCCTAAATGATTGTAAGATAATCACTTGCTATTTCTCTACTGAGTCTATGTTGTTCTTGAAATTAAGTGTAAGCGCAATTAGTTTATCTTATACTTAATGCCAGATGATCCTCATCTGTGTGTACCCATGCTAAGTAAGTTGAGGGATTTCTCCATTCAGTTCTTGTCGCATTCAGAATAGCATCCGTGGCTTCTGAAGCCCCACATAATCTGCCTTTCTGAATCTTATCTCATATCATGTAATCCAATGCCCCAGTAACATCAACCTTCTTTTCCTTCCCTGAATATATCAAGCTCCTCCTGTTCATCCTTGGACCTGATGCTCCCTCTGAAGACTTTCCCATAACTCTTCAAATGCCTGGTTCTGTCCAACTCTTCACTTCTCAGTTTCAATGTCACCACCTCAAGAGAGTCCTTTCCTGAATTCCCTCTCTATAGTCACTCTTTAAATGCATCACTCTATTCATTTCTTCTGTAATACTTACCACTATTAAAATTTATCTTTTTGTGTTTACTTGTTTATATGTGCCCACACCTACTAGAAGAGTCCTTCTCTGTTTGATTCATTTCTGTATATCCAACTCCTAAAATAATTTCTGACACATACAGGACGCTCAACAAATATTTCATAAATGAAATGTAATGCAAAGTATAACATTTTTATGTTTATCTGTAAGTTGGACACAACAACTGTGCTGTGAGAGTCAAATAAGAAAATGGTCTATCAGAGCCCTCTATTCAGCACCAACAAATGTGTAATTAGTTGTACATAAAATATTAGAAATAGAGAATTGATAAGTTCTTACCTACCAGACCATGAACTCTTTGAGGGCAGAAACCATGCCTATTCCCTTTATCGCTGTTTATCCCATGTTTAGCTTAGTGTCTTCCATGTAAATAAATATTTGTTGAATGAACAAGTCTATCCCTCAATGATCACAGCATCTCTCTGCCACCAGAGAGACATCTATCTACAAAGAATAAATTCAGTTGTAGTCCTTCGCAAGGAGTTACATCAACATTACATCTTCCATTCTTCACTTGTTCATTCATATGAATTATTGAGTACCTACCATGTGCCACACACTGTGCTAGATGCTGAGGATACAATAATAAAAAGCAACCAACCAACAATGTCCTTGGTCTCATGGGATCTCAGAGTAGTATGAGAAAGGCATTAATCATATAATTACAGAAATAAATGTATATAGTTACAACTGAGAGGAGTGCGAGAGAATGGGTTTGAATTACTTTGGAAATTATAATGCTTTACTATTTAAACCAGATGTTATAACGTTTCTCAGAGGGAACATAGATTTTTGGTCATTAAAGAAAATAATTTTCTAAAGAGATAGCTTTAGAAACAAACTAAATAAATTAGTATTTTTGGCTTATCCACATAGGCTTATAAAATTAAATTAACTACAGAACAATTCATATGTTCAAATATTTGTTTTCAGGGGAAATTTCCTCTCTCTTTATCCTTAAGTGGGTCTGTTGCCTTTAAAGTCACCTATATTTGGAATGTCTCTTCATACTGCCAAAATGAATATTTCCTCTCCTGAATTATGTTTGTCTCACTGAATTCCTTTGACATGAGAAGGATTGGGTAATAACTTATTTATTTATTATTTAGTTAAACCATCAGCTTACAAGAGATAAAAGGTACTATTTTATAGTACCTTGTATAGTTAGAAATATTCTCCTTACAAGGTACATTAGAAATTATCTCAAAAGTATCCCAGGTGATTTGAATGTTATTTTGAATATACTGCTAGTTTTTCTGTGTTGATTTTCATTCCTATGTCTTGAATGTACATTTAATAATCTCAGCAAATTCTATAAGATTTCTAAGAAATTCTTAAATCAGATCGGACTTTGAGAAAAAAAATCCATTGTGGATATCCTTATGTGATAAACTTTTTAGTTGTATCCTTTGTGGTTTACAT
Organism: Cheirogaleus medius; assembly: GCA_008086735.1. Taxonomy (NCBI): domain Eukaryota; kingdom Metazoa; phylum Chordata; class Mammalia; order Primates; family Cheirogaleidae; genus Cheirogaleus; species Cheirogaleus medius. Next base: position 25,010,905 of record VBSM01002616.1, on the reverse strand, counting down.
GAGAGCTTTAGTTTGTGTCTTTTTTCCACTTGGAAATTTCTTACTATATATAAAGCCTAATATAAGTAGAAATTCAAAATTTATACTCAGGAATTAAAAGAAGAGATAATATCTAAAAATTCAAAATTTAAACTATTCAAACATTACAGGTTCATTGAATAAATTTTGGGGAATTAAAACCAAAGAAAAAAACTTGATTTTTACCTGGTTTACAAGTAATTACTGGAATATTTTATACAGTTTATAGCTTACTACTATCATCAGAATATCTTATATTTTTAGGCAAGGAGTATAAATATATTCCTCCACTTGTAAGCACACTCTGTGTGTTCATGTTTGTATAAACTAGCATCTATAGTTTTATTAGATAGTACTTTCAGATCAATTCTTGATACATTTATCAAGTCTGTAAATACTGTAAGAGTCCTTGCTCATTTGCTCTCAATCTCTTTCTTTCTCCTTTTCATTTGTCTGCTTTCACTTTTCTTTCTTCCCTCCCTCCCCTCCTTCCTTCTCTTTCCCTCTACCCCTTCCCTCCCTCCTTTTCTCCCTTCTGCTTTCCTTCCTTCCACCCTTCAGCCCTACTTTCCATTGGTCCTTCCTTAAGATTTTTTCTATCAGCAGTACATTCACATACATCTATTTATGCATAATATTTTAACTTCTCCATAGGGCTTTTCCCTAATTTTTTGCTATTTCTAACATTTTTTCAATTATAAAATTTATACATCATTTGTCATCATGCAAATATTTCTGTAAGATAAATTTCCAGAAGTGGAATATCTAGTTCAGAGAGTAAATAGATTTGTAATTTTATAGATGTTGTTTTCCATAGTTGTAGTGATTTATCATCTCACAGACAATGCATGAGGGTGCCTGACCCCCACCGACCCACCAGCAGAGTATAATCAAGCTTGTGGATTTGTGTCAATCTAATGGATGAAAAGGGTACCTTAGCAGAGTTTTATTTAACTTTTTTTTTAGTGTAAGTGATATTGAACATCTTTTCTTAAGCTTTTAAACCACTCATATGTCCTTTTCTGTAAAACCGTCCATTAACATCCTTAACACTGCTCATATTTTATGCCCACTGTTCTATTGGGTTGTTAATCTCCTTCTCATTGATTTCTAGGATCACTTTATATATATATATATATATATATATAAAATCAGGAAAATTATATCTTTTTTTTGCCTGTAATATAATTTTCAAATATTCTTTCCCAGTTTGTTGTTTATATTTTGACTTTTCCATCTAGAAGTTTTTATTTTTGCTGTACTTTAATTTACAAATCTTTTCTTTTGAGCTCCTACGGGGAGCTCCAGAACAAAGACTGTGCATTAGAGAAGTCTCATGAGAAAGGGCTAGGCTTTAATTCCCTGCCATACTAAGTATCTGACTAGAGTTGCAGGAGAGGACTTGTCCTTGCCACCAATGCTGTGGCCCATTCTGAAGGCATGACAGCTTGAGGCTGTAGCTAACTGCACACCTCCTGGCAGGTTTGCTCTTGAAGTGGTATCGGAGTGAAAGATCTCCATGGCTGCCACACACATTTTATCTTATATACAAAAATGCATAGATCTTAAGTGTACACAGTATAACAAGTTTGACAAATTTATAAATCCATTTAGCCCATCCTAAACAAGGTTTAGAATATTTCCTTCACAAAAAAAGTTCCCTCTGGCCCTTGGGTCCAATCAACTCCCCTTCCCTTGGTCCACCCTTCTTTCCCCAAGCCCCTGCCCCATATACACATCCACACTGAGGCAATCACTGTCCTGATTTTTATTACCATAGTTTATTTTGCCTGCTTTGAACTTCATATCCACACATGTTCTGTTTTGTTTCTGGCTTCTCTCATGCAATGTTTTTTATATTCATACATGTTATTGAATATATCAGTAGTTTTAAATTTCTTTATTCCATTGTATGAATATATCACCATTTCTTTATTCATTTTCCTTTTATGGACATTTGGGTTGTTTCCAGTTGTTGATTATTATAAAGTTACTTTGAATATATTTTGTACAAGGTTTGTTTGTGTGTGTGTGTGTGTGTGTGTGTGTATGGACATGCATTTTCATTAACCTTTGGTAAATACCTAGGAATGTAAACACTGAGTCATACAGTAAGTGCATCTTAAATTTATGAGAAACTGATAGTTTCCCAAATCATTTGTACCATTTTGCACACAAACACCTGGCTGTGTTTAGGTTGGTATTTAATTGAATCTATATACCAATTTGGGGCGAATTGACATCTCAATACATTGAGTCCTCCAGTCAATGAACATCACATAGCTCCCATTTTTTTAAGTCTTTTAAATTTTCTATCAGAAATGCTTTGTTAACAGTGTAGAGAATGTGTAATTACTTGTTAAATATATTTCTTAAATACTTCATGTTTTTGTGCTCTTGTAAATAGTATTGTTTTTAATTTTTCATTGTTTAGTTATTCATTGCTATCATGTAGAAATAAAGTAAACTTTTGTACATTGACCTTGTAGTCTGTGAACTGCCTAAAATCATTTATTAGTTCTAGCTATTTGTTTTGTTTGTAGAATCATTTGTATTTTCTACGTACTCCAACATGTTGTCTTCCAGAGATAAAAAATGTAATTTCTTCCTTTCCAACATTATGCATTTACATGTAATTTCTTTTCCTTGCTTTATCTAACTGGCGGGGACCTCCAGTACCACAGAAGTGGTGAGAGTACACATTATCTATCACCTTGTTTCTGATCTTTAGGGAAAGCTGCTCAATATTTCACCATTAAGTTTCCTCTTCATTATGGATCACACTTTCTTGCTTCATTGAATGTCTCATTTTTGAAAAATTCCTTTCCCAACATTATGTATAAAATACCAGTGTTGTTTTATGTTTTTTATTTCCCAAACGAAACAAGCCCTTTTCTTATTTGGCTAGAGGAGGAAAGGCTCTTTATTTTGACTCTTTCTAGGGTTTGAGTTGAGCTGGGCCTGGGACACAGCTTTTGTTAGATTGAGTTCACCTACCTTTAGAATGGGAGTTACTATGGCTGTCTTCTTAATTATAGAAAATCCATTTCAGCTGAGAACAGTGGCATGTGCCTATAGTCTCAGCTAGTCAGGAGGCTGAGGTGGGAGGATCACTTGAGGCCAGAAGTTTGAAGCTGCAATGAGCTATGATTATGCAACTGCACTCCAGCCCGGGCAACAGAGTGAGACCATCTATGGAATAAAAAAAGAAGTTCATTTCACCCGAGTACTCAGTCCATCAAGCCTTCCTTACATCCAAGACTCATTGCTAATTCCATATAAAAGTATAATTTTTATTTTGTCCCAGATATTCTTGTTAGTATAAACATGAAAATCTTTCATATTCTTTCTATCCTAAACCACTAATAAGTCATTTTATTGTTTTTCTTGCTTTGTGTGTGTGTGCGCGCATATGCGTGTATAAATCTTCAAATATTCAGGAGAGTTCAATTTTGTTCTAGTGGTAATCTTTGTTGTCATTTATTATATTTTCTTCGTTGTCTATTGTTACTTATCCAGCTTTCAATTTATTTTCATTTCTCTGAAGATTTTTCTTTTGTTTTTAGCATTTTCCCTAAGATCTGCTATCTCCGGTTTTACCTCCTCTTCCTTTTGGCTTATCATATCTTTCCTATGTTCTTTTCTTTCTTTATCCATTTCTTTTTTGTACTCCTCCTTCAAAGAAATTATTGTTCTACAAAAAAAAATTTTAAAGTGTTTCTCACAATTTTTGTCTTCTTTATGGCCACCTTTTGGTAGTCTGTAGATAAATTTTGCTGTTGTCTTCCACATGTTCATCTTACCATATCTTTGTAATGAGGCTAAGCCAGTATCCTTTATTACTCATTATTGAATGAGTTGAATTTCCTAGACTAGCTATTTGCAAGAAATTCTTGGTTAGGAGGTACAGGCCAAGATAATCTTTCAAGCTCTATAACTCAAAGATTCTCTCTTCTGCTTCCTACAAATACAGCATATCATTGTACATGATGGTTTGTTTAGCCCCAAACCAGGTTCAGCAGTGTTTCTGCTGGCATCCTTGTTTACTTAATCTCTTACACCCTTGAAAACAAGCAGTGTAACTTTTTGCCTTTAGAAAAAGCATTTTTTCAGCTGCTTTTGAGATCTGCGTTGTTGAACACTTTTGCCACTTTTTTCACTTCCTACCATGCAACTTTATTTAGGTCTCAGCTGCTCTTGGTAGCTCATACATGTACATAAAAATTTTTTATTATGTTGTTTGCAAGCTTTTTAAAATTATCATTTTCCTTACTGCTTTTGTACGGTTTCCAAGAGAAGGGGGGAAATGCCCCCTTGCACAACCAGGTTCATGTCAGAAGTCACCTACAGGTGTTTCGGCAGAGACCTAAGTTCTAACTCATGTCTTAAAAGACATAGTGTTTTATCTAATCTCCTAACATGAACCACAATTATAAACACGGTAGTCAAGAACTGAAAATGATGTTTGCTGATTTGTCTTACCAAAGAACACATGGAATATTCCCCAATAGCTCCTAAGAGAAATTCTATTCAACTACAATTACTAGAGCAATTCAGCTATCAAAATACTTGATTTGTCATCTGGAAAGGGACTGTGTGCTAAAATAAGCATCCTAAAACTCCAGAAACCACTAGAGAAAGCTGTAGGGTAGCCTTCATGCCTAGAGCACTAAGACATGAAGAATGCCTGGTAGAGTTACATGAGCTGTGAGGGGGTTATAAGTGCAAGGATATATTGCACTGTGAAATTAGAGTAGGCATTGAAGCTGAAGGATGGCTTCTAGTGAGTTTTCTTTTGGGAACAGTAAGAAATCATCAGAACAAAGGTCACAGAAGTATTTTATGAAGTCGAACCACTTTCAACTTTTTGTGGCTATGGAACTGATCAAGTCTGTTGTCCAGTGAAGACTGGGAGCATGGGGGCATGGACCAAAAAGAAAAAGTAAAGCAGAAACACACAAGGAAATAAATATGTATAGTCATTTTTGTATAGACATAGTATTTTATACAATTATTTGTTTTTAATATACCTTGAAAATGCAGAATGATGAAGGATAATGAGGAGCCTTGCCTTCATCCTCTTCCCTTGTTTTATCTGGCTCCATAATGTATTTCTCCCCAACTTTTTCCCCTCACATGTATAAAATTATGTTGTGTCACACTAAAGTAGACTGGAGAGGATTAGGTGCATTAGTGAAAAAAATGACAACTTTTCATTAAATAATTATGAGAAGAAAAACAAAATACAACTACTAGGAAAGATATTAAATATTGAATTTCTTTAATGTTTCAAAATAAAGTATTATCAAAATTTTAATGAGAAAATTGAGCTTGCTTTTCTGGCCATAATACTTTAATAGTGGGTTTTGTGTGTGTAATACCTACACACACTTCCTGGATAAACTGATGATTAAAGGAACAATAGGTAAAGTGTTTGTGACAGTGTCTAGCAAATAGTAAATGTTTAGCAAATAGTAAAATATTTAACTGCACAGAATTTTGTGGGAAAATTTAAATCTTTTTTATAGTCATTCAAAGGTACAGCCATTGAAATTATGTTTGAAGAAGCTGACAATTCTCCCTAGTTTTCTTGAAAAATTCCATGTTAAAACTTTCGTGATAATGGAAATCATTCTTGTATTTAGTAAATTTTTAAAATCATGTAAGTAAAAATAATCATGAAGCTCTAATTTACAAACCATACACTATTAGAGCAATCATCTTGCACCTCACTTGAACACCAAAAGCCAAATAAGTCACTCAGAACAATCTCACAGAAGCAAAGATAGACATCTGGAGCTTCCATCTGAAGCTATACCCACTCTAACCCTTTACTAGCCACACTTATGGGCACCTGGAATATAAGCTTTTTCTGTAGGTACATAGGTTCTTGGTCCAGTGCCACATCCTGCAATTTCCTGCTGAAGTAGATATCCAGGTGGTTGAGCAAATCTTTGCCAGTGCTCAGCACATTGAGGAAAAGCAACTAGTGACAGATGTCACTCATCATACTTGCCACCTTTGGTGATTTCAATACATATCATGAGACTCTACCAAGGTGTGACTATAAGGAGTCCTATATGAGGCTGCTCACGACACAGTGACTGTTCTAAAGGTTCTGGCTGCTTGGAAGGTTGAGGGGATCACTATCTCGCTGCTTACCAGTGTATTCGAGCACACTGGCTGGGAAACTCTGAAACAATGTATTACCTCTCAGGTAATATGTTTTCAGTTGAACTGAGGCCCTTAAGTCCTTAACAACATGAAATGAGTAATTATAGCAGCTACTAATACAAGCCATATAGATGAATACTTTTAGTGACATTGGGAAGAAATTGGGAGTGGTTTTAGAGAATGCAGGCAACTGGAAGAAGTTATAGTTCAAGTTTCAAAAGGAGCCAAGTTTGATTCTAGATCCTAGTGGTATAATGACCAAATGTTTTCATTTTTGTGCCTCAATTCCCTACCCATATTAATACATAATATACACTACACATTAAGAAATGCATTGTATTTTGTAGCAGTTCTCAAACTTTCCATCTCAGGAACCCTTTACACTCTTAAAAACTATTTGAGACATCAAAGAGCTTTTGTTGTGGGATTACATCTATCAGTATTTACATCATTAAAGATTGAAACTGAGAGATATTTTAAAATACTGACTAATCCATTTAAAATAACAATAAACCTATTATATGTTAAAATACATTATATATTTAGCAAATATAAATTTTTCCAATCAAAAAAATTTAGTGAGGAGAGTGGCTTTATTTTATATTTTTGTAACTCTTTTTAATATCTGGGAGATATATATAATATTTTATTATATATTAGTCCTAATATATTTTATTAGCCCCATACATATTCGTGCTAATAAAAGACAGCTGGATTTCTATATCTGCTTCTGCACTGAATCTGTTGTGGCAGCATACAACATGTAGCCTTTGGGAAACTCATGAAAGAATTAAAAGTAAAAAGGCAATTAGACTTTTGTGGCCTTCGCCGAAGTGGCAGTGGCCAAAATGAAGTTCAATCACTTTGTGACTTCTGACCAAAGCAAGAAACACAATACGCATTTCAATGCACCTTCTCACATTCACAGAAAGATTATGTCTTCTTCTCTTTCCAAAGAGCAGAGACAGAAGTACAATGTTCCATCTGTGCCCATACGAAAGGATGATGAAGTTCAGATTGTTCAGGGACACCGGAAACATCAGCATTGGCAAAGTAATCCGGGTTTACAGGAAGAAATAGGTCATCAACATTGAATGGGTGCAGCAGGAAAAGGCTAATGGTACAACTGTCCATGTGGGCATTCCCCTCAGCCAGGTGGTTGTCACCAGCCTTAAACTGGACAAAGACTACCAAAAGATCCTTGAACAGAAAGTCAAATCTCACCAAGTAGGAAAGGAAAGGGGCAAATACAAAGAAGAAACAGATGAGAAGATGCAGGAATAAAGTAATCTTATATACAACTTTCATTAACAACTGCTAAAATGAAGAGGGGGAAAGGCAATTAGCAGCTTAGTAGGAAAATAGTTTAATCTCATAGACTTCCTGAAAGGGTTTAGGGGAGGACCAGGGATCCCTTGACCACAAATTGAGAATCAGTACACTATCCTGATTATTACATGGGTGCTGAGGCAAGAGTGATGACAAAGTTCCTAAACACTACTGATTTGTATCTGAAAAGTGAGGCATAAAATATAGCTTTTGGAAAGGTCTCTTTGGTGTTTTCTTCAAAAGAATAAGGAAGTGTTTCTGCTAAAGCTGTTTACTCTCTCTAGCATACAGTTTTGGTTTGTAGTAAGAAACTCTTGCTTAATAGCAAACATGCAAGATAATAGATCTAAACAAAATTAGCCACTTTCCAGAAGCATTAATTTATGAATTAAATGAAATAGAATAACTTTATTCAGTGAAATCAGATAAAAATCATTCTATTAAGAATTATATTAATAATGCTCCCTTGAAGACAACATAGTATAACATAATAAAAAGTTAAGAAATTAAGTGTTTAAAAAATACTCTTCCATTTACAAAACATGCTTCACAGGTTTTTCTCTTTATTTTTAAATTGGAAAGTAAATATTGTATATATTTATGATATACATGTTTTGAAATATGTACACATTGTGGAATGGCTAAAACAAGCTAATTAACATATGCATTACCTCACATACTTTTTTGTGGTGAGAACACTTAAGTAGATAATTAAATGCTAAGTAGATAATCTCTTAGCAAATTCCAAGCATATAATACATTGTTTTTAACTATAGTCACTATGCTTTACTATAGATTTCTTGAACTTATTCCTCCTGTTTAACTGAAATTTTGTGTCCTTTGGACCAATCCCTAATCCCCCTGCCCCTGGTAACCACCATTCTACTCTCTACTTCTATGAGTTCAACTTTTTTAGATTCCACATATAAATGAGATCATGTGGTATTTTTCTTTCTGTGCCTGGATTATTTCATTTAACATAATGTCCTCCAGGTTCTTCCATGTTGTAGTAAATGAAAGGATTTGTTTCTTTTATTAAGGCTGAATAGTGTTCCATCATGTATAAATAGCACATTTTCTTTATCCATTTATCTATTGATGGACATTTGGGTTATTCCCACCTCTTGGCTATTGTGAATAATGCTGCAATGAACATGGGAGTGCAAATATCTCTTCAACATAATGCTTTCATTTTCTTTGGGTATATATCCAGTAATGGGATAGCTAGATCATATGGTAGCTCTATTTTTAATTTTTTGAGGCACCTTCATACTATTTTCCATGATGGCTGTACCAATTTACATTCCCACCAACAGTGTACAAGGGTTTCCTTTTCTCCACATCCTTGCCAACACTTATTGTCTTTTGTCTTTTTTATGATAGTCATTCTAATAGGTGTGAGGGGAGCTCTCATTGTGGTTTTGATTTGCATTTCCCTAAAGATTAGTGATGTTAAGCATTTTTTCATATACCTATTGGACTTTTTATGTCTTCCTTTGAGAAATGTCTATTCAGATCCTTTGTTCATTTTGAAACTGAGTTTTTGCTGTTGTTATTATTGAGTTGTTTAAGTTCCTTATATATTTTGGATATTACCCCCTTATCAGATGTATGTTTGACAAATATTTTCCATAGGTTGTCTCTTCATTCGATTGACTGTCTCCTTTGCTGTGTTCATGGGTTTTCTCATAGACTACTCCTCTAGTATATCTAAAATGCAAGTCCAATATGTGTGTTCATGTGTGTATTCTCCTAAACCCCCAAATACAGCAAAAACAAAGAAAAAACAAGGTAGCTTTTTAAAATAAGTTATTTGTTTCAACAGAGCTGGAGGGATTACTAATAGATTTAGCAGATTCCGCAAACCAAAGGATGTTTTAGAATATTTATTCTTGCTTATTTTTTAAAAACCATTATGGTATATAACAATACAAAAGTCCCTAAAATTTATGGAATGTTTAAAGAGTTTATATATATATATATATGTATATATATATACACACACACACACTCAAGTAACAAAATCCAGGCCACAAGTCAGTCTGAGGATGGAAATTTATACTCCAAACTCACACTGAAATAGAGATGCAAAAATTCTAAACAAAATGTTAACAAATAATATGGATGATCTCAGAAACAGCATTGAGTGAAAGAAGCAAGACACAAATAGACATGTATAATTTCATTTACATAAAATTCAAAATCAGACTATATTATACTAATTATATTACATTATTATTTGGGAATGAATACATGTGTGGTAAAGCTATAAAGAAAATGAAGAAATTATTATAAAATTTGAAATAAAGGTAATCTCAGGAGCAGGGATTTGTGATTAGGGAGGGGTTCACGGAGAAATTTTTTTTTTTTTTTTTTTTTGGATGCAGGCTATGTTCTATCATTTTAGATCTGTGGCCTCATAAAATAATTTGGGAACTTTTCTCCACTTTTCTAACCTCTGGAAGAGTTTGTGTGGTTCAATTAGTTTAATGGCTACAGGATTATGCAGGTATGGTATTCAGGTGACATAATACTGTTAAATTATATTTAAATGAATTTTCCATTTTATCTAAAGTTTCAACAATATTGGCATTAAATTGCTGAAAATACTGTCATTTTTTAAATTTCTACAGCACCTGTCATGAATTCTCTTTCCAATTATGATGTTAGTTATTTGTGATTGCATTATTTTCATCAGTCTCACCAAAGGTATGCCAGCTCTATTAGTATTTTCAACAAAACAACTTCTGGATTTGTAGATACTCTCTATTCTGTTTTTATTTCATTAATTTTTAAGTTATTCTTTCATTCTTTTGATGTACTATTTGATGTTATTTTGATGTTCTTTTCCTAACTTCTTTAGATGGATGCGTAGCTACTTAATATACAGCCTTAGTTCTTTTCTACCATAAGCATTTGAGTATAATCTCCCTCTACATGCCGCTCCAAGTACATCCCTTAAGTTTTAATGTGTAGTATTGCTTACTATCATTCAAAATATTTTCAAAATATTCAAATTTATTAAAAATATTTTGAATAAAAATAGTTCAAAATATTTTCTAATTTTATATTTTATTTATTTGACCCAGGGCTTATTTAGAAGAATATCTCTTAATTTCCAATGACAGAGATTTTCCAGTTATCTTTCTCTTGTTCATTCCTAGTAAAATTGTACTGGCAAAAGAATGTGCTCCATATGGTTTAGTCATTTGAAAATTTATTGCATATGTTTACCATCCAGTGTATAGTCAATTTCTGTAAATGTTCCATGGATGCTTTAAAAGAATCTAGGTTCTATAGCTGTTGAGTATACTGTTCTACATATGTCTATTAAGTGAATTTATTAATTCTCTCGTTCCAATCTTGTGGAATCCTAGTCACTTTTGTCTTCTTTCCTATAATTATTAAGCAATCCATGTTTTAAAAAAATCTCTACCTCCTATAGTTCTTTCAATTGATACTCTGTATATTTTGAAGCCATGTTATAAGGTACATACATTAAAACATAAAGTTTATGTCACAACTCTTTTAGGATTTGTCTAGATTATCTGTTTTTTACTGGAAAATCTCAAAAACAACAACCATAAAACAGAAAGTTGTTATATTTTCCTGGTGAATGGAAACTTTAATCATTATAAAATGCCTTTCTTAATTCCTAGTAATGTTTCCTGTCTTAATTTTTTTTTCTGAATTTCAGATGCCATACCAGCATTTTTTCATTAGTACTTCATTATGTACTTCTTCCTATCTTTTACTTTCAACCTTTATGCTGTCTTATGTTTGAGATATGTCTGTTAAGAACATACAACTAAAATGTCTAAAAATACAATCTGACAACTTTTTAACTGGATCATTGAATCCATTAATAATTAATGTTATTACTGATGTATCTGGATTTAAATCTATACATTTTCTTTGTGCTCCTTTGTCTTATAACTTTTTCTTTTGTCACTTTCATCTCGTCTTCCACTGGATTTGTTTTTTATTATTCCATTATTTTCTTCGACTAGTTTGGATGTTATACCTGCTTTATCACTTCAGTGATTACAGATATAACAACACACATATCTAATCAATATATTTACCTTTTACAGACAATAGAACCTTAGATCATTCATTCCATTTAGTCCCCACCCAGCCCCTATGTTTTAATTTAATATCCTTTTTAACCCAGAAGACATTATAAGCATTATCATTTTGTAAAATCAATGTTTGCTTATATTTAACCATGTACTTACCACTTTTCCTTCCCATCATTCATCCTTCAACCCTGGATTTTCATCTAGGACCCTTTATCTTCTGCCTGTAGTAGTTTTTGTTTGTTTGTTTGTTTGTTTTAATATCCTCTAGTGAGACTCAGTAGTTAGTTGCAAACGTTCTGTTATTTTAATATACGCCATTGTTGTTCTGGAGAGTGAGCTACTTAGTTATCACTCTGGTCTTCCCTTGGAGAGTAATCTTTCTCTGGCTGCATTTAAAGTTTTTCTTTTTATTATTGATGTTTTACATATTCACTAGGTTATATCTCAGTGTGGCTTTTTAATTTATATTGCTCGACATTCACTGGATTTCTTAAATCTGTATTACAGTGTCTTATTAGTTCCAGATAGTTCTCCATGTTTTATCTTTCTCACGTTTCTTAATTGCTATCTGTGTCCTCATCTATAAAATGAAAATAATAACAGTAATCATCACAAATGTAAGTACTTGTGGATAAGATATAAACTTCTTAGCACACAGTGCTCAATGATTGACAGCTACTATCATTATAGCACTTAAAGTGCGTCTTCCCCCAATTTGCCTTAATGTCATAAAGTACTAGAAATATGCAGATAAATTCAGAGCTAGGCAGAAATTAAATAATCACTAGTTAAGCAAAGTAGAAAATTAAAGCACTTTCCATTAGGAATCAGCAGAGCAAAGTGGTTACCACCATGGTCTTGAAACCAAAAAAAGTTAGGTTAAACACTCTTTTTATAATCTGGAGTAAGCTATTTAACCTCTTCAAGCCCCAGATCTTTATTTGTAAAATGAGGATTAAGAAAGAAAAGAACATAGGAAGGGTGTGACAGCTTGTTCTAAGTTTTAAATGGAATTCTACAATGCTTTTAATATTTAAATAAAAGGCAAAGATGAAACTATTAAAATTATTTTGGCAACTTATGTAAAGTCAAAGAGCATTATAATAATTCCCAATTTTAATACTCTAAACTTTTTTTGAGCAGAAAAGAGTATTTCAGAACTTTCATGAGATTATATTTATCAAATAAATTTGCTAAGGTATGTCTGTTATATTCACTCAGCATTTTTAAACCTATTACATGTCAGGTACTGATGGTGCCTGAGGTGTAAAGATGAATGCCCTTGAAGAGCTCATAGTAGATGATCCAGATATTTAATCAAATAAGTATAATAAAATGCAAGCAATGAGAGAATAGTGATACATACAATAGGCTACAAGAACATAGATTTTACAGAAGACATTTAATGTAAGCAGAGGAGATGGTCCAGCCAACGAAAATAGGAGGTTGAGGTGCATGATGTGAAGATTTGCCATACATGTTGAGCATCTCTAATCTGAGAATCTGAAGTCCAAAATCCAAAATACTCCCAAATCAAAACCTTTCTGAGCACGGACATGACATCGTAAGTGGAAAATTCTACACCTGACCTCATGTGATGGGTCTCAGTCAGAACGCAGGTAGAAAACACACAGTTTATTCAGTGATCTCAAGGGAAAAATAAAATTGCCTTCAGGCTATGTGTACAAGATGTATATGAAACATAAATGAATTTTGTTTTTAGACTTGTGTCCCATCCCAAGATATCTCATTATGCATATGCAAATATTCCAAAATCCAAAAGTATCTGAAATCTGAAAGACTTTTGGTCCCAAGCACTTTGGATAAGGAATATTCAACCTCTATTTAGAAAAGAGCAAACAGAGCTAGAACAAAGGATATATTCTGTGGAGTAGCATCATATGCCTGAAAGATAATTTGGTGTCATACTGTGCAAGTCTCCATGTGTTATGTTGAGGGGTTCAGACTTTTATTCTATGGATATTGAGAAGCTACTGAAATGTTCTATCACCTAAAAATGTGACAGAATCAGATTTCTACTTTTGGAGAATAATGGACACTAGTATACAAGATCGAGTGGCTAGAGTGAAAAATTGGAGGCCACCCCATTAGAAAATTATCACAATAATCAAAATGAGATATAAAGATATAAACATAAAAACACAGTCATAAAATGCTTTCAATGCATTGGGAGAATGCCCTTTGAACTTAGAATAACTGCTTCCCAGATTTGCTATTGGCTCCAAAATTTACAAATTGCATTTGTATTTGCACAGCATAAAAATTTATTAGATTCCTTTAAGATATTTCATAGAAAAATGCAATTGAAATTAGTTTCTTTTTGAAAATTATATGCAAAAAAATCAATTTTATTATAACCTAAGGAAATTGCAAAGGTTACTTACAGAAAGAATCTTCATTTCCCCTTTTTTAGAAAAGAACACTGGCTAGTGGAGAAGGTGGAAACAATGATCAACTAAGATTAAAACACTATTGCAGTAAAAAATTCAGAATCATGACTTAACCAGTCTAAGAAAATAGCATTAAGGCTTATTGGAAACGGTGGCTTGGCATAAAAGCATGAAGAACTGAGTTCCTACCCCCCTTCACTCTGCACCCCATCCTGCTGCCTGAACATCCTCAGTTAAGCAGTGATCAGCTCTTTGATCTCTACCCTTTTTAAACAACCAAATAGCTCTTGGTTTGACCCCATGGCTAAATTTCCTCCTTGTCACAGGGCTTTTATTTCTACATTAGTAGTTAAGTTGGGGTTTTATAAAGGAAACTTATAACAAAAAAACCAATTTAATATATCTTATATCTTGTAATATTTGTCTAAATTTACATAATTTAAATTTAATGTATAATTGAAATAATTTCGTGGCTATCCTTTTTCCCATACATAAAAATTTTTCTTTAGTAAGAGAGGGCCTATGTACACAGGCAGAGTAAATTAACTCCTGCCTCCAACTTGCTGAGAAAATGAATTACTTAAGAAGATTAGAGTCATTTTCTTTACTTAGAGGTATTCTTGACAACCCACATTGAAATTACATAAGATTAACTCCATTAACACCATTTCCCATTCTTTAAACTAGTAGCTTTTTAGAAACCAGCATTTAGACTGAATAGTTCAAAGCATATTTTAAGAGGAGATCTCAAAATGCTTAGAAATGCTAATATAAGTATCATTTAAGGATTTAGAATGGGGTGCTGGGAGGTCAAGTAACATATTGGTCATAGAGTGAGCCATAAGTGAAATGGAAAGATGCTGCTTGTTTTTCTCATTGCCATTTAGTCTGCATATTCTTTTTGCTGGTGCCACTTCAAATCAAATGAAAACCTAAAGGACATAACATTGTCTAATCCCTCAGTGGCAGGGATGCTATTTTATCTTATTTTTGTCTTTGCCATAGTATCTTGTAGAGTGCCTTTAACTTAGGGTCATTCAAATATTTGTTGCTTAATATGTCACATATTTAACATTGCTTTGTGGCCTATCAAAAAAATATATAAAGCACAGGGCTTAGAAAAACAAATTAAAACAGTACTGTAAGACATCAAGCTATCTCTAAAACAGAAGCTTTCTGAAATTTGAAAGCAAAATCCATAACTCAAGCACTAAACTTTAAACTAGTTTTATTAGCTGCACAGATCAGTGCTATTAAAAGGTATAATGCATACATTTCTTCTCTGGCAATATGTAGGCAAGAGCCACTAGAACAATTATGAACAAATGCAATGATAATCCATTAATTCCCTTACCTTACCCTCTCTGAACCTTACGTAGTCTTCAATATTTTTAACTGCAAAATTAACACATAAATATATTCTTGTTTTAAAAGTTCAAACATTTCAGAAAAAAAAAGTCCTATTTTTCTACTTCCCCACATATGCCTCCAACCTTTTTCTATTCTTACATCAATGTAAGAAAACTTTACATTAAGTTATACAGAGCTTCATGTTGTTTTTGGTTTCTCAAAGGTTATTCCTAGGTGGAAAATGTGGAGAAACACTGACCTAGATATTTCTTAAAGATCCTAATTTGAACAAACTGCTGAATCCCCAAATTTCGAAATAGTTATTTCCATTTACAAAGAAACAAAACAAAAAACTCTGTAAGTTTGAATTATAATTACTTTATGCAAAGACAGAGTCAGATCAGATCTCAATAGAAAGACATTAATCATTTTATTGTAAAAATTTCATCAGAGAGTAAAGTAGTATTAACTATAATTACACTAGCTGAAATGTACTGAGAATTTATGGGCACCAGACAGTGTTCTTAGTGTTTTATAAGATTTTCTAAAATCAAGTCCCTATCAGTAAAATTTTAAGATATGGCATGTGATCACCAGTACCTCTGTTCATAATAATATCTTGAATTTATATACATTTCATAATTTTGTTTGATATAATACTATCCTGGACTGAAAAATAAACACTAACTTCAAATTCTTCAAATCTGAGAATACCACAACACAGGAAATCAGTGGGTTACTAAAATCAGTGATACAGCCCATCTTTGAGTTGAGGTATTTTCAACTGTACCAGTATTCCTCGAAGTTTAATCATTCATGTATTGCTGTCATAATTACTGCTGTATCTATACTATTATTTATTTAATACCTTTAAATTGATTCTTTTTAAAGTTAAATTTAGTTTTAAAGGAAACCTAATAACATCACATAAATGGGGAACCAGAATTGTTTACTATAAAAGATAAAATAAATTCAATCAAACAAAGCAATCGTATTAAATTCTAGTTATAGATTGTTGCCTGCTGATATTTGTGAGCCTGAGGCCTACACAGTCTGTTAAAAAGGTAAATCAAGTGTTAGTGATATATGTGAAATAGTGTCAATCAGCCTTCTCCTTTCTTAAACAGATTGACTGATAAGAGGACTGAAAGAGAAATGAAAAAGGAGCAACTTTCTTACTATGCTTTTTCAGTGATATTTAATATTGTACCAAGTACCATTTAAAATAACCTACCATGACCTGCAGTGATTTTGCATATTATATTGTGATACAAATCGGAAAAGATTTTGGGAAATACCCCAAAATGATTTGGGAATTTGCTGAAGGATGTCTTTTATTTCTATTTTGGTCTCAGAATCTCAAAGGAAAGTTGTTTCTCTCAAGACATGCCCCAATATGCATATTAAATCAATGGCAAGTAATATCAAGTTGGTGGAAATGAAAGTTATTATTAAAAAAATTGTTTGCAGAAAGCAAACATTGGTAGAGGAAAACAGTACTGAACTAGGAAGAATAATCACGTTCAGCCATACACTATCTTGTTTGACCTTGAATAGGTCAATAAACCACTCAGATATGCTTCTAATCTGCAAAATAAAGGAAAATACTATGGCCACACAGAATGGGCTCATGGGTTAAGGTGAGAGATACTGGCATATCAGATAATCAATAAATGTTAGTTAAGTCAAAAGTTACATGCGACTTTCACTTTTTTATAACTCAGAAAAAATCCAGAAGACCTCAATTTGTTTCACCTCCTGATCCTCAAGCACTATTGCTCAGTTTCAAATGCAGCCTTGGTAATTAAAACTAATCCAAAGGTCATGCTTAGGAAGGCCTGAAATGCTTCAGAAAAACTGCAAAAAGCTAAGTGATTGGTCATCAGTTGGTCCAAAGTATATTAATAAAGTCCTTAAACTGAAAACAAAATTAACATGGAAAATATTATTGGTATTTAAAATAATATTCCACATGAATAATATGTGAATACATTTTATGGTAACTTGAAATAAATCAGTGATCCTTTATACATAGCCAAAGTACCTACTAAATAAATAAATAAAGATGTCTAAAATTATAGTGCCATCTACAGGCAAAGAAAATAATATCAACGACAGCACATCTAATTAGTTTCACATTTTCTAATTACTACTCAACATTTAAGAGAAAACTAGGATTTAATAATTTATATAATTCATTTTATAATTATATTTACAGGATATAATGTATCATGTAAAAGAAAATTAAAGAAGTTTTTCCAAACTTCTTTTACTATCCAATAGAGTATCATGTCATTCCCAATAAACATTACAAACATGAAGGTAATTTTTTAAAAAATCAATAATACCATAATATATATTTTTGCATGTTGAGAATTACTTATTGCTAAGATATGCAATGACAAAACAAGGACAATTTTAGTATTAAAAAATCCAAAACCCCATCATCTTAATAGAATGGCATTTCCTTTTTTTCTCTTCCAAATTTGCATCTGCAGACATTTATTTAACAATAGCTATGTGCCAGGCACTTTTTAAAGCTGCTTTACATCTATTAACTCAGAAAATCCTCACAATTTTATCCTATTAGGTAGGTAATATTAACATCACTATTTTATAGATGTTGAAACTGAAGTACATGAGCTTAAATAACTTGCCCAAGGCCGCACTGCTATCAGTGGCAGAAACAGGGTTCAAACTAGGTGAGTTTATGTCCAATATCTGTGCTTTTAACTATAGTAACATGTCTCTCATTTGTAAAAGCGGTTTCAGTGTATTACTGCATTTTATAAATCATGTGTTCTATTTTGGGGGGACATTTCTCAATTAACTAAAAAGTTCATCACTACTTTTAATAACTACATATTTTGCCATTAGGTTGGTACATCTCATTTTATTTACATTAGTTATTTAATGATGGAATTTGAAACTATTTTTAATTTCTTTCATTACATATAAAAAGGCTGCAATAGGCAAATTTTGCATTGCATATAGCTTCTTTTCCTTCTTTTGAATTGTATTTACTTATGCTAATATTTCCCCAGTTTGACTTACTTAAGTATATAAAGTGCCATATCACTGATAAACAATGCTCTATATTGCTTTTCAAATGTCATCCCTATATAGTACTACCAACAATGAAAAAATGCTCAGATATTCCCAAAGCATAACAGTCATTTCCTCCCCCTCCACCAAAATTTAACTAATATAAAATGGTTAAGGATGATTTATGATGTGGGATAGTTAAACCAACAAACATTAAAATTTTCTAATGTGCAAAATATTTTATTCCTCTAGCAAAATAAAAGGTGGAGATAATCCTATTTGTCACTTATGAAGTTAGCATTGTCTTGATTCTATAAGTGACTCACAATTAATAATGTACCCTAAGTCACTAGTGAGTTTGTCAAAGCTAGAGTCTGAGCACAGATCTGTCTGACTATAAAATCTGATGAAAAGGCAAGATGATCAATGCATGTCAAGATACAGAAATTATATAAAAAACTATATTTCGATCTTCATCAAAGATTATGTATCTCATAAAAAGATAATAACTACCCTGGGGTAGCCAGCATAAATAGAGGGATGGTATTTCCCTTGTATATTGTTCTGATCAATAATATCAAAAATAGGAAAGGATAACAATAATAATTAGCAAAATGCTTCATTTACCTTTTTCTCCAACCATATGCTTTCATTGCAACCTAGTTTTGTCTCTGTTCTAATCAAGGAGCTAGAGAATATGAACATTACCGTATAAGTTTTTTTCCCTAATTGTTATCTTGCAGTGTTATGTTCCTACTGGTTTAAAAAGACTGTCACTTTTGTGACACAGAATAAAGGTCACTGAAACATTACATAATAGAAAGAACATAGACTTTGGAGTCAGATCTTAAATTCAGACCCTGACACTTTATGGCTATATGTCCTCTGGAACATTACAGCATCAAATTCCAACTTCTTAGGATGCTGTGAAAGTTAAAGGAGGTAACAATTATGAAGCTCCTAGCACATGGTAGATGCTCAAGAAATTTTAGCTTCCCTTCTTTCAAAGAGTGACACATATATGAGTATATCAAGGGTATCAGTTTTAAACATCATGCTTCATTATTTCCCTCAGACAAATTGTAGCATAACACGAACTGTCAAGATCAAAAGAGATCAAAAGAGATAAAGTTGCTTCATCTGTGTGGGAACCTTCCATTTTAACATCAATGTCATGATCTTCCTTTAGTTGGTACCAGAGGTTATACGGATGTTTCAAAACCTGTCTATAGCATCCTGGTACATTCAGTTTCAGAGCAGGTACTTTAAACCTACATGTTTGTAGTCCATCTCTGCTAAGTTTTTCATGATACCACTGCCCTACTTTGTTCTTTGGGTACTGAATATTGTATCCAAGTACTGGAAGAACCACCTGTCAAAAAGAAGGGGAAAAAAAATACATGGAACAGCCTTCAGAAAGATACAAGGTCATATTTTAAATTTACTTTTATGACTGGGATCTGGATTTGTTAAAACAGTCTCAGGATATAAACATTACAGTCAGTCTAAAACATGCTTTGAATATTACAATATGATTAATGTAGCCAGGCAAAGAAAACAGCTAACTAAAATCAAGGACTCACAATAATGAAGGTAACCGATTCAAGTCAAATACTATTAGACAAACCACTGTTCAAGAAGTTTGGGTACATTAATTAGCCAATAAAGACTTAATCTCTACAAAGTCACGCATAGGCCGGGCGCGGTGGCTCACGCCTGTAATCCTAGCACTCTGGGAGGCCGAGGCGGGTGGATAGCTCAAGGTCAGGAGTTCGAAACCAGCCTGACCAAGAGCGAGACCCCGTCTCTACTAAAAATAGAAATACATTAATTGGCCAACTAAAAATATATAGAAAAAATTAGCCGGGCATGGTGGCGCATGCCTGTAGTCCCAGCTACTCGGGAGGCTGAGGCAGAAGGATCGCTTGAGCCCAGGAGTTTGAGGTTGCTGTGAGCTAGGCTGATGCCACGGCACTCACCCTAGCCTGGGCAACAAAGTAAGACTCTGTCTCAAAAAAAAAAAAAAAAAAACAAAGTCACGCATATACTTTCTATAACACAAAGAGTAACCTTTACTGCTCAATCACATAACTGGTATTTTGGATGGGAATTTTCATTTTTTCTTACTTGTTTAAAAATAAGAAAGTAAACAAATAGCTACAAATATGATGTTTATTTTCTCAGCTGCTTGTGAGTAAATTGCATTTTGTGGAGTTTTCCTCCTTTGATAGTGATTTCTATACAGTTTTCTTGAAGAGTACCAAAAGGTAGTCAGAAAAAAGAACAAGGTAAAAAACTCAAATATACACAACATGAATGAATCTCAAATTCATTATACTAAGTGAAAGATGCCAGACACAAAAGGCCATATACTATATGATTCCATTTATATGACATTCTTTGAAAGGCAAAACCATAGTGACAGTAAATAGATCAGAGGTTGCCAAGGCCTGGGAATGGGAGTAGGGGTGAACCTACAAAAGGACACAGGGAAATTTGTGGAAGAGATCAAATTGTTTTTTATATTGATTTTTGTGATTTTTGTGGTCATATAGCAATACGTTTATCAAAACTTGTACATTTACCAAAACTTGTACAACTATAAACTGAGAAGAGTGAATTTAACATAAATTATACCTTAATTTAAAAGATATAAAAAAGGAGAAGGTGGCCTGAGAAACATTTTGCCTTTTAGGGACAATGTCTATACTTAAATCTAAGTGACAGTAATTTTTAAGTAAATTTACCTGATGTATTGCATATGTATGAGCGGATTCCTCTTCTTCGGTTACTAGATGAACCTATTTTTAAAAAACATAATGAAAATATGTATGATTCCCAAATGTTCCATAGTTCTGATATGTATAATTTGATTACTATGCTGAATTTATGTATATTCAAACAAGATTTTTTCATAATTTGTTTCTGAAGGAGTAGACTACATAAAAATTAGGATGGTTCTTCCTGTTTTAACCACTGAAAACCGAAGTTGGGAAAAGGTGAGGCAACACTTTCACCTTAGTAACTAATAATCGTTTTCTAAATCACAAAGTTTTTATTATGCTGAATCAAAACTCTGCTTCAGTAATATTTATACTAACCCAGCTCCACCCCCACCAACTTCTGTCCCAACAAATATCATAATCCTCTTTGTAGAAGTGATGCTTTTCAACATTTGTTTTACAGAATAGTAATAGGTGTCACAAGTAGGAGGAAAAAAAGAGGTATGTGATACACTTAGTTTGAGAAATGCTGCTCCAGGATATCACAGAATTAACAATTCTGTTTTCTTTTGTACATGAAAGCTCAAGTAGAAAGGCAGCTATCATCTTTTCATAAGGGTAACAGTATTCCAATATTCCTAAAAACAGTCACCATACAATGTAGTGTCTAGATCCCTTCTAAATCTGCTTGCTTGCCTCAGTTCCCCCTAGTCTTATCAATAATGCCTCTCCTTTTTTTGTTTTAAATCTGAATTTTTTGTTTATTGGTAAATAAACTCTTTTGACTACTGCACTCAGAAATCTGGAGCTATAAAGCTCCAGATGTGATCTAACCAAAATACAAAGGAGAGACAAACTACATGGGACTATGATTTCTCTTGCATCATTTCTAGCTTTTAGTCTTTCACAGATTAATAAGTATACCTCTAATGCTGTGATTTAAGTAATTTATGAAAATACTGAATAAACAAAGTCAAATACAGAATACCATGCTTTGTCTTTAGAGAACTCCCTCTAGGTTGATATTAAGCAAATATTAATTAACAAACATGTTTTTGCTATATGGCTCCTCCCATAACTTCTTTTTTTTTGTTTGTTTTTGAGACAGAGTCTCACTCTGTTGCCCAGGCTAGAGTGCCATGGCTGGCATTAGCCTAACTCACAGCAACCTCAAACTCCTGGGCTAAAGCAATCCTCCTGCCTCAGTCTCCTGAGTAGCTGGGACTACAAGCCTGCACCAGGACAACACCTGGCTAATTTTTCTATTTTTAGTAGAGAAGGGGCCCCACTTTTGCTCCTGCCTCAGCCTCCCAGAGTGCTAGGATTACAAGCATGAGCCACTGAGCCCAGCCTTCCCCTAACTTCTTAATTGTCTAACTCACGTTTCTCCCTTTCTCCATCTGGCTCACAGAAAACAATTCTAAGAAAATTATAAATGACTTGAAATAAAGATATACCTGTTAGTCTAGTAATCCTATCAAAAGAGGGAATCAGATTAGTTTCCTACAATTTTTAACTGTAGGTGCACATTATATACCCTATATAACATTTATTAGGAACCTTTATCTTTTTTCTTTTCATCTTTTACATTTTGAGCTTCTAAGTCCTACCTTTTCTTTTCTCAGTGCTAAACTAATAAATGTTCTCTCTTCCACAGCTCCAAAAAGAAAAGCAGATACAATTCTGATCATAAAACTGTCCTTGCATATGTTATTTTGAACAAAAAAACTTATAAAATATATGCATTTCAGAAATTGTTGCTGTATATTGTGAAAGTAATCTTTAACTTCTAAAATTCTGAATTAGAAATGTCTGACTTACTAAACAATACGTCACACAAGTAATATTTAAATGGACATGTTTTCTAGACGGTGTTTAAAAAACCCTACGATTTTTCTTTATCAAAAGATCACTGACATATCTTTTCTCCCCCACAGAGGTAAAATAAAACCTAGAATGATGCTAGATTTCTCTGTACACAGAGTTTGAAAGCCTGTTTTGCAATTAAATGACCATTCTTAGTAATACATGCTGCCTCCTACTGATCACTTACTTATGTAAATATTCATAAACCACCCATTTAATGAAATAGTAAAGCAGACATCTGTTGTTCTGACTTGCACAACCTTTATCCCCTCTTTTCTGTTAGTAACACCCTAATTTTCCAGAAGCCCATTCCCAGTTCTCAGATACAGGTTTGGTGGGATGGTCCCAGTAAGGGAGCCTGAGAATGTAGTCTTAGCCAACCACATACTCCAGCCATGCTTATTGGGTCAATTCTGTACATGTGACCTAAGCCAGGTCATTCCTAGACACCGATAATTGATTTTACAGTTTTTGTTGACACTTTTAGGGAAGAAAAACTCTCTTTCTTGAAGAGAAATAAGTCTAGAGTTGTAAGAAATAAGATCAGAGTCATTAATAACCACCTTGTCACCAAAGGTATAAGCCAAACTGGGAATGAATCTAACACAGAAAAGCAGAGCTGAAAAGTGAAAAAAACGAGACAGATTATTTAGGGCACTTAAGCCCCTAAATACATCTGTGCCTGAATCAATCATAGACTTTCAGTTATGAGGACTAATAAATTCCTGTCAATTTTTTCTTAAATTATTGTGGTTGAGGTGGGTTTCTATTACTTGAAACCAAAAAATCTTAATTCATACACCTAGAACTATGCCACTAATTTAGATAGAGCTTCTTTTATGTAGAGTTAAGTCTATTTTTTATTTTTGAAAAATGGCACCATGCTCTAGCTCTCAATGCTGACACCTTTTCTATATCCCATGATTTCTCTAGTGGAGACCAGTTGGAGCTAGGAGTCAGGCAACTGGGTCTCTTTCTAGTTCTGCTACCTATGCAACTCTGAATCTGTCTCCTCTCCAATCTTCATCTCAATTTTCATTTCTATAAAATGGGAGTTAGAAAAGAGGGTTTCTAAAAACCTTTCTCCTACAAAATTCATTGATTATATGATGTTACATATAAAAGCATTACTCAAAATTCTTTCACTAATTTTTAAACCTTATTTGTGAGTCTGACTTAATATTAGAGAATAATAATTTGTTCTTTTTACATTACAATATTATAAGATGAATTTCATTGCATGATTTACAGAAACCAATTTCATCAGATGAAACTTACATAGGTAAAAATACTCAAGGAGGAAATCAAAGGATCAACTTTTATAATACAAATTACATTAAAATTTCATTACTCTAAATGTCTCTAAGACATTGTGAAAAGGAAAAAAGCAAGTTATGAAATCACATTTACATAAAATCACATTTACGTAAAAGAACCATGTATAACATTACATGTCCCATGTACCATTATTAGAAAAATCTTATTACTTTTCCTTTTCATATTTTAAGTTTTGGGCCTCTAAATCCTGTCTTTTCTTTTCTTTTATTCTATTTCAATAGAATAAAAATCTATTTTCTGTGGACATTTATGTGAAAGCATAGAGAAAGGTCTAGAAATACACATGCCAAACAACAGAGGTTAATTCTCTGGAAGATTGGAAGGAAACATGTTAGGTGGGTGGCAGTGATGACAGCCCCATCTGTAATGTTTCAAATTTTATTTTAAGGGGTCTGTTTTGTGCACTATATGTGTAATTTTTAAAATATATTTTTGTTTGTTTTTTTAAGAGACATGCTTGCTCTGTCACCCAAGCTACCCAAGTTGCACTACAATGACATAATCACAGTTCACTGCAGCCTCCAACTCCTGGGCTCAAGCAATCCTCTTGCCTCAGTCTCCCAAGTAGCTAGGACTACAGACATATACCACCACACCCTGCTAATTTTTAAAAATTTTTTGTAGAGATAAGCTCTGACTATATTGCCCAGGCTGGTCTTGAACTCCTGGCCTCAAGCGATCCTCCCACTTCAGCCTCCCCCCAAAAAAGATTCTTAAAAAGAATCCTTACCACCTTTGTACCTTTCACTTCATACCACTGGCTATTTTTATTTTTCCATTTACTAACATGTATAAATCCTCAACTGACAGCAGAGTAGAGGCAGGAGCTGAATAAATATAAATAAAAAAAACTTAAATGTATATTTGTTTTTAAAGTGTTTCTAATATTACGGCTTCTGAAAATTAATGTTCCTGGTGTGGTTACTGTTTTTGGAAAATTGATGAAATGATACTTACTTTACTATTTGGGAGATGCTCATCATCAATATCTTCCTCCAAACAGACCAAATCACCCTCCACTACTCTTGATCCATAGGTTGCAAGTCTGTAAGAGACTGCCTCATTCCAAATTTTGCTGCTATATGCATGAATGTAGAATATGCGCATGGAATGGGGAAAAGAGAACCATGCCTGGACACAACCCTCCTCCGTCATGCCAAAGCGATGCAACGACTCTAACAATGCTCTCTCTCGAACTTTGAACTCGGGCATCAGTGAAAGGGTACCTTTAGCATCCTCTGAAATAAAGAATAAATCAGATAGTCAGCCTCTTTCATTTAAAGGCCAGTAACAAATGCCTTTGCTATGCTCTCTGAATGAGAGGCAATGAACAAGAATATGAAGATAATGTTCAGAACTATCAGTTAAACTAGCTACACTCAAAAAACAACAAAAAAAGTCATTCATTATATGGCCTTCCTTCTGCTTTCCCTGCTTTAGAAAAAAAAAGTTCAACCTTAGTAATGGCTTCTCAGAGTTCCTTACTCCAGAATAGAGATAAACTTAAGAGTTATTCAGAGAACTGTCAAAACAAACAAAATCCCAAGGATTAAATAAACTGCTGAGTTAGTAGAGACTGGAGATTTTTAAAGAGCTATTATGGACATATACACAGAATTTTTTCACTAAAAAGGGTGAGATCTGGATCCCTCAAGGATACTATTAGGTCTTGCAAATGAGATACATTGTAAAATGTTGATTACTGGACTCCACCACAAAGAAGCTTATTCAGGGAGGGCCTTGGAATCAGCATTGTAATAAATGTACTAAGTGTTTCTTATGCACACTAAAGTTTAAGAATCATCAGGACAATAGATACAATAGATACAAACAATAAGTCACTTTGAATTTTCTTTAGTATTACTTAAATTACTCATAACAGTTAGAAATTCCTACCTGTGTACACATTATGGTGTAATACAAAAATATTATTCTGTGAATAATTATGTACATGTTATATGTACATAATTAAAAAATAATGAATAGATAGAATATCTATTTGAAATAGATATTTGAAAACTGATGTCCTTTATTTCAACGTGTAAGTGAAATTTAGCATACACATGCACGTTGATTAGATATTTGAATGAACCTGAAGTGGTATGGTTGTTGTCATTATTATTTAAATACAAGCTATATTTATCCAGTATGTAGTATGTGCCAAGTACTGTTTTAAGACTATTACATCTACTATCTTATTTAAATCTCATAACATTATTATCTTCATTATTAGCTTCAATCTACAGGTAAGGAAACTAAAACAATGGTTTTAAAACACTTGCACAGACTGTAGAGTTGGGAAGCATTAAAATTGAGAGTTAAGCCCATGCAGTCTGACTCTGGCCACACTCATAACCACTTTTCTTTAGTAGTTCCCATCAAGCATTCTACATATATACCATCATATTGACCTAAAGTTTTAAAAATTGACAGACAGGGTTAAATGGCAACTAGATCAAAAACATTGCATAAAGTTTGGACTATCATAAATAAACTTTAATTTAGTTTGTGTCTGTATCTCCTCCAGTTGTAACAGATTATACTGCCATCAGCAGAAGTTTAGAATTTGCAACTTCTATCTCCTCAGAGGATTTTGGTCAGGAAAAACTAAGAGACTATTTCTCCCCTCACCCTTATCCCCAAACGAGAGTTAGAATAGTCAAGAATCTCAAATCTGGGCAAAAATGAAGTGCCTAGGTCATGTAATAAAATGATTTCATAAATAATATATTACAATCTATTTCTCATCACGTTTATGTTGCAGTGAATACCCTCTTGCTAATATAACATTTATGTTGTGCATCTGCAAGACTATGTATGGGATAAAGAAACTTAAATACCAGTTTGAAGAAAATACTTCTTTGCTCTATTTACTGGATCATCCAAGTCCTCTGGTGTAAGAAATAATTTTATGGCCTTCACCTTGAAAAATCAAGCAAGCAAATATGTTAATGAAAATGTCAAATTACTTTTTTAAAGAAGATACAAATTATCTGGCATCATAAAAGAACAGGCATTTAATAAATGATATTTGATACTACAATTTTCTCTTTAGGCTTTCAAAAATTAAACAGTCAATGTTCAATGTAGAAATAAACCTTCAGTACAAAGTAACTTTATGTATAGTTTTAAAATATTATGGACTGGGAAAAGTGGACCCCATGATCACTTCCACAGTTCTATTTCTGTCACTTTTTTTTTTAAATACTGAAGTTATAATTTGTTGACATTCTGAGTAAGGTGTAGGAATTATGAAAAGCTAGGCTATAGTTATTAAATCCTTATTTTTAATACTGTTTCTAATTTGTCATAAGAGTTACTTCTCAAAAGTGTCAAATCATCATTGGGTTGAAAGAGTATGCAGGAAATGTGGCAATGTTGTTTATGTAAGTACACCACATTGTAAGTCTACTGGAGATCCAAAGGCATTTGCCTTTGTGGAATTTGAAACAAAAGAACAAGCAGCAAAAGCTATTAAGGTAGACCCAAATCCTAAAATGAAAAAAATTTAGCAAGTATTATAAATAGAACTTTTTTTTTTTTTGCAATCATCTCAGGTTCTTAACAATCCACCGGAAGAAGCAACAAGAAAACCTTAGCATATTTCCCAAGACAGGGAAAAATATACCCACTCTGGCCCAAAGAACAGCTGACATTTATTTAATGTTTAAATATATGTATTTTAAGTTATTTAATATTTACATAGATGTAGTTGAAATAAAATGAAACTACTGATAGCATTGTTACGGAAGAAATTAAAAGGAAGACAATGTCCAGGTCACAGGGTTAAATGTGGACACAAGCAACATGAGTGTCTGCAAAATGACAAGATCAAGAACCTCATCTAAGGACTCTGAAGTAGAAACTACTGAACCTCAAAAAGCAAACTTCAAAGAAAAAGAAAATATGAGAAAGAGTTGAACTATCCAACTTATCTGAAGTCAGGAGAGAGGAAAAAAATAGCTCTGAAGACGCAGAATGCCTCACTCTCACATCATAAAGAAAATGACTCAGAAAGACAACATTAACACTTTGGGAGGCAATGGTAGGAGGATCATTTGAGCTCAGGAGTTCAAGACCAACTTGAGCAACACAGTGAGACCTGTTCTCTACAAAAAATAGAAAACTTAGCCAGGTATGGTGGTGCACACCTGTAATCCCAGATACTCGGGAGGCTGAGACAGGAGGATTGTTTGCACCCAGAAGTTTGAGGTGGCAATGGAGTATGGTGATGTCACTATACTCTACTTGGGGTGACAGAGTGAGACTGTCGCAAAAAAAAATTTCTTTATATACCTGAAACTAATAAAACTAACAAAACCTGTATTATAACAAAACTGTAGACATCTGTGGTACAGCAGAAAGAAAACAGGGCTCAGAGTTCAAAGTCCTAAGTTTAAAGTCCAGCTCTGCCACCTCCTGGATTGACCTATGGCAAGTTAACAACCTCAATTAGCCGGGTGCTGTGGTGTGTGCACTTATAGTCCCTGCTACTTGGGAGGCTGAGGCAAGAGGATCGCTTGAGCCCAGGAGTTTGAGGTTGCAGTGAGTTCTGATGGCACTACTATACTCCAGCTGGGTAACAGAGTGAGACCTTATTTAAAAGAAAAAAAAAAGTACTATCAAAGTAAGTATATGGTATAAATTCTATTGTTGTTGACCCTTGACAAAGCAATCCATACTTCTGCCATTCTTTACTTCTATTATTGAACTAAGAACACCAGTATAAAGTAATGACAAATACTCAGATTTGACCAACACACACAACAAAAAGGGAGGTAGCAAGCATAGGGGAATAGCAAGCCATTAATTCCATTTGTGTTCTCAATTCCCTGAATTCTTTGGCTTTAAAAATAATTGCAAAAATCTTAATAAAATGTTATCAACTTTAATGTTTTATGATATACAATTTTATGTTCAATGATATAATATATATGTATGTGTGTATGTATACACATGTATTTATATGTTAGAGTTAAGAAAGCAAGAGATTGGCTTATGAAATAAGTATACCTGACAAAACAGAACAGATAAGATTATATTTTTTTAAATCCATACCATTTCACTCTTCAGCAAAGCCAGTCCAATTTGATCTGTGTGAACTTTTCTTCCTTTCCCAAATCTCTGTGGTCCATAGTAATTTACAAAGCCTTTACCCTATATATACAAAATAATCAACAAATTAAAAGTATATAAATACTATTATACATCAAAATATAATATCAAGTCTTTCTCTTCATATTTGTTTTAATAAAAGAATCTTGTAATCAGCAATATACACATAGGGACCAAAGGGTCTGAGAAATGCTATGCAGTTAAAGAAGAGAAAAGAACACATAACTAAAAGTTAGAACGTAAAACCAGTGAGGAAAACTAAAAATATGTCAGCTTTCCATTTGCAGTACTAAGAGGTTTCCTAGAATATGGGACTTTCAGTGCTAAAATCAAGAATGTTCTAGGATAACTGGTCTGAGTTGATCACCTAGCACCTGGATCTGATCCCTGCCCTGAATTTCTTTCTTATTTTGAGGCTTTTTTGCTGTCCGGAGATGTTAGGAACAAGAAAACAGATTTATTTTCAAACCCCACAAGTACTGGCTCTTTTATAACAATTCATTTTTAAGTTCATCTCAGCTTCTTAAAGACTGGGCTGAGGCAATGGCATCACTTCGGTAGTACTCTGTTACAGCACCTAGATTCCAGGGGAGGGATACAGACTTTACCAATTGATGGAGGAAAATCTTGAGGCCATGTTTTAAAACTGCTACATTACTCAGAATAAACAGAAAATTGTCATTTACTACGACAACCATTAAAGAAATTGGTCAGTGGTTAAACATGTTTTCACAAAGAAAACACAAGGCCCAAATGGTTTCCTCAAAATTAAAAGAGAGTCCTCCACACTCACTTTGTAAGGAGAATACACATTTATTATTGCATACCAACTCAAGAACTATTCAATAAAAGACACTAACATAATTTGTTATCAGCATGGTCTAAAAGGAACTGCATCCTCACCTCGCATCATTCAAAAAATCAATTGCAGATAAAATAAGTACTCCCTAAATTAAATCTCATAGTTAATTATTTTTTAATTATTCCAAATTTGGAAAAATAACATCAGATAAAATCCCAGAAAAGCCAAAAGAGTTTTAACTACACCTTCAAATTACTTCAATATAACAAAAGGTTTATAACAACAGAGATATAACCTCATACAACAAAACCTCAAAACTCCTTATTTTCAGAGTTTCTCAATTCTTTTTCCTCATCATAAGAACTAAATGGAAGTTGGCTAAAGCTAAGATTATTTCTAATGGGAATTTTGTAATATGCAACTGCATATTCATAAATACCAAATAAAAGGTAATAAATGCTATCAGAGTTCAGAGAAACCCCCTCCCTTTTTAAAGAGATCATTGTAGAAACAGGTTTTCAGGGGAAATAAAAATAGAATTTTAGGTAGGTCAAGAAAAAAAGGTAATCATACAAAAAGTATATATTCAAAGAACTTCTATACATAGGTGAAAGTGCTGGATTTAAAAAAATCTTTAGTTGGAAGATACTTTCCTCACTGTAAGGCAAATTAAAGACAATTTTTCTTTTTTTCCCCTCTGGAAAGGCATACAATTGTGTTAAAAGGTCTTTGTGGTCAGAAACTTGGATCAGTGTTTCTCAATGTTGGCTGTAAATTAGAATCACTTAAGGAGTTTTTTTCTTTTTTTTTTTAAGGTACTAATGCCTAAGCTGCACCTCCAAATGTTCTTTTTAATTGGTTTGGGAGTAGAGATTGACTACTGAAATTTTTTAAAAGCTCCCCAGGTTAAGAATTACTGGTCAAGATCAGGGGTTGGCAAACTACTATAGCCCACAAGTCAAATCTGGTCCAACACCTGTTTTTGTAAATAAATTGTGTTGGTATACAGACAAGCCATTCATTTATGTACTGCCTATGCTACTTCCACACAATGGCAGCGGGTAAGTTACAACAGAGACCATATGCCTTCCAAAGCCAAATATATTTCTTATCTGGCTCTTTACAGAAAAAAAGTTTGCTGACCCTAAGTCTAGATAATCAGACTGAAGGATATGGTTGCATGTGTATATTTAACTGTCTGCAGACATCATTTAAAAACCTATACTAAATAATTTTTTTTAGTATAAAACATAATAAAGTATACATGATTTATAATTTGTATACATTAAAAAATTCAAAATTAGATTAAGAAGTAAAACGTTTGTGTACAATTCTGAAAAGTAATGTAACTATTTATGAAATATTTCTGAGAAGAATTACTAAACAAAATTTCTAAAAAATACATTTCTCTAAGATACTACTCTATATGGCAGATGCTAAAAAAAAAAATCTTCCTTCTTATGCAGATAGATTGTTCCCCCTTCTCTGGGACACTCCATACATTATATATTTAAAGTTATATGTACATATTTTGTTTTAATACAAAGATGTACTAAGAAGAAAATAAAAAATAAGCCAAATGGCCCTAATTATCACTTTAAAAAATAATTATCACTTTAAAAAATGCATATAATAAGGTACAAAAGAAAAAGTTTCCCTTCTTGCCTTAATATAGAAAGATGGACCATGAAGATTTTCCTGTAATACTCTATGTTAAAATTGACTTTTCTTACCTTAACATTTTCTATTGCCTCCAAAATTCTCTCTCTCAAGTTTGCAGAATCATTTATTTGGTTTTTTAAATTTCTGATGACAATATCAAAGTGATTTCCTTTGAGCTGACCGAGTCTAAGGGAATTATCTACAGACCGAATATTAAACACGTTCATTCTTTTCTTTTCAATTTCTTTTTCAATATTTTTCAACCTGTAAGTGATAAATCATACAGACTCAGTTAAATGTTACATTTAAAAATTACTTTCATATAAGATTTTAAATGACAACTGCCAAGCAACCTCTTATATACAAAGACTAATACAATTTTTTTTGAATATTCTAAAGTTAATGTTATTTCAACAAATGTACACTAAATACCCATTATTATAAGATTATATTAACAGAGTTATTTTAAGAACTTAAACGTGTATTACTAATGCTATCACTCTATCTACACAGGCCTTCTGACTACTTAGTTCAAGTGACAGAACCTCCTAGCAGTTCTCCTGATCTTCCTGTCCCCAGACTCTGCTCCTTCTCAGTTTCTCTTCCCCGCAACATTACCAAGAAAAACCACCAGCACCAGAGGATTTTCTGAAATTCTTCTCTGAACATTTCCTTACTCAAACTTTCAATTCTTCTCCAACCTCTAAAGAATAGATTCCAATTTTCTTGGCATAACTTTCAAGATCCAGTAAAAGCTGATAGAAATTTTCCTTTATATCCCTATTTTCTATAGTCCTTATAGGAACTATGTATTAGGCAGACTGTTTACTGCTCCCCCAAATGTATCTCCAGATTTTTTGCTTCTGCTAAAATTCTACTATTACTTGAAGGGTAATTAAAATCCCATACCCATAAGCCAAATCAAAGTAATCTCTCTTACTAGGAACTAATACATTTATTGTCTTTGGGAATTAAAAACTAGCTTTTATCTTAAATACTTTCTAATATCTAAAGTTCTTTCCCATACTGTCCTCCTTGACCACAAAGACAAAATCATACACATTTTGGTCTCCCATGGAAGAGGTTAGAAGCACTTAGAAGAGTCTACTTGCAAATAGTGGATACTTAAATATCTGAGGACTAAGGATTAATGTATCAGTAGTCCATCATATTAGCCTAAATTTTGACTAAATGATTCAACTTTTTGAAGTTTATCTTAAGGTAAAAGTATCCACAGGTGCAGATTTAAGTACAAGAAAATTAATCATGGTATTATTTATAGTAAAAAACTGGAAAGAATTCTACTTTTCAAAAATAGGGGAATATTAAACAAATTAGTCTAAATGATGAACATAATTTTGAAATATTTCATGACATAAATTTTCACATAACAATATTTTATTTTAAAAAGTAAAATATAAACTGTACATGCAAGTATGATTTTCATATTCATAATAAATGTCTGTGATATAGTCTAGAAAAAATCTGGAAAGAAATAGATCAAAATGTTATAGTTATTTCTGAGTATTGTAATTATTAGTAACTTTTAATTTCTTTTTTATGCTTTTTTCTATTTTCCAAATTTTCTACAATAAATATATATTTCTTTTACAATTATAAAAATATTTTAAAAATTTGATTAGCTGAGGGAAGCTAAATTTAAGTAGTTTACATTCTATTTAACAAGGATTTATTTTAAATGTAAAGATCTAAGATAATAAGGGTATAAGTTATAATAATTAGAAAAAAATTATTTATAAGATACTTTCCCAAATATAAATGCATATTTGAATATATTAATAGTACAGGATGTTTAGAGACCATTTAGACAATTTAAAGTTGCCACTTGTCAAAGTTTCTATTCTAAAACTTCCTCTAGGGCCGGGCGCGGTGGCTCACGCCTGTAATCCTAGCTCTCTAGGAGGCCGAGGCGGGCGGATTGCTCGAGCTCAGGAGTTCGAAACCAGCCTGAGCAAGAGTGAGACCCCGTCTCTACTATAAATAGAAAGCAATTAATTGGCCAACTAAAAATATATAGAAAAAATGAGCCGGGCATGGTGGCTCATGCCTGTAGTCCCAGCTACTCGGGAGGCTGAGGCAGGAGGATTGCTTGAGCCCAGGAGTTTGAGGTTGCTGTGAGCTAGGCTGATGCCACGGCACTCACTCTAGCCCGGGCAACAGAGTGACACTCTGTCTCAAAAAAAAAAAAAAAAGAAAAGAAAACTTCCTCTATTCTCAATGTAAATTTAAGACATAACTCTATTTAGAAGATAATTATATTATTAATGCCAATGTTCTGCTAATTTTGTAATAAATTAATCAATATTGATAATAAGGTTAATATGCTCCCAGTATTATTCTGAGTTTTTGATTATATATTTATTTATTCAATAAATATGAAAATAAAGTTCTATCTTAAAAAGCAGTATCTTATTACCTCTCTGGAGTCACTTTTCTAACAACCATTGATTGATAGGTGACGGCTTTCTTATCTTTAAGGCCTGCATAACTAAAATCCGAAGGAATCACACCAAGTTTGATAGCTAAAAAACCAATTGCTTCAAACATTTCCAGATTTTCCTTTCGTAGGGTAAAAGCTGAAACAAAAATAACAAAAATAATCTTAGATTACAAAAAACAAAGCTACCACATATCAATTATATTCTTAGCAGGCTATCAGATTAGTATAACAAATCATTAATTTAAATAAACAATATTTTTTAGTCAAAATACAAAATCAGCATCATAGATTTCAGCCATTATTTTTTAAATGCTGCTTGGCTCATTAAAGGCTTACAGGAAATAAAATCCAAATTCCTTAATTTGGTATTCACATCTGGCCCAATTCTACTTTTCCAGTCTCTACACGCACCACTTCCATTCATATACCCTATAACCCTGATGCAGAGAACTTCTTGCAATCCCTGGATGGACTATAGCCTTCCACAGTTTTGTACTTTTGCACACTTGAGTCCCTCTGTCTGAAATATGTGTTCCCTCCATTTATTATTTGCCATACTTCTATTCATCTTGAAGACCCAACAGCAGCAGCAGTTCTCTCTGACAATCTTGCACATGTCATTAGGGAAGCTCAGGAACTTAAGAAGGAATCTACAAATTGTCTGACATATCAGTTTGGTGATGATAGTAGCCTGGGTACATAAGTATTTTTTTTTTATCCATGAAGATTTAGAATTTAGTATAGAAATATTTAAGAGAATCAAATTCATGATATTATTGTGTTAATCTGTATCTACATAAAAGTTCATTAACTTGAATATTTAAGAGAATGAGATGTATAGTTCCAATTAAAAATGTTTAATTGATTTAAATTTGACTTTTTACAATGACTCCTATTTAAGTTAGTAAGCAATCTGGAAACTTTTACAAAACTTAAAGGTCACTAAATTTATAAATTTAACTTATAAGATTTATAACATTTTTTTAATTACTTAGAAAAATTGAAGTACTAAAAAGAAAATCAATTATACTAAATTTTAAAATTCAATTTTAGAGACTTCTACTTTGAGCTATGTTGGAGTAATTGATACCAGATGACCTCCCAGTATAAACAAATATAAAACTGGACAAAACATATGAAACAGCTGCTTTTAGAGACTGGAGAACAGGTACCACAGAACTGTGATCCAAAAGAAAAACAAATGAGGTGAATCCTAAAGTGCCCTGGTTTTCTGCCTAGAAGCACATTCTGGCCATACGTAGGAGAGAGAGGAGGAATCCAGGTTCAGGAGCACCTTGGTTCGGTGGTTCTAGCTCAGGCTGTCTCAAGAGGTTGCAGTTGGATGTGGCTTGGTGGGACTAGTTATTTAAAAGCCTGAAAGTAACTGCGTCCAGCTGCAAAGGGGGTAAATCACATGCCTGGAAAGTTGGTGTTGGCTGTTGGTGAGAAAGAAGCTTCAGTTCTTTCCCAATGGGCTGCTTGAGCATCCTCATAGTAAAGCAGCTGGCTCTCCCCAGGGTGAGCAATCCAAGATAAATGGACGAAAAGTATAATATTTTATGACCTAGCCTCAGAAATCACATCACATGTGCAGTTCTGCCTCAAATTCTTGTTAGGTTTCAAGGCTGAATGCTTCCAAAGCAAGGATCGTGCTTGCTTTATTGATCATTATATCCTGTCCATTGGCAGATGAATGGAGAAACAAAATGTGTTACATACTTTACAATGGGATATTATTTCACCTTAAAAAGGAAGGAAATTCTAACACATACTATGATATGGATGAACCTTGAAAACATTACGCTAAGTGAAATAAGACTATCATAAAAGGACAAATACTGTATGATTCCACTTATATGAGGAACCTAGAGTTGTCAAATTCATAGACAGAATGCAAAATAGTGGTTGCTAGGATTTGGGAGGAAGGAGGGATTCTTCAATGGGTATGGAGTTTCCATTTGGGAAGAAGAAAAATTCTGGAATAAGTGTTTTTTCCCCAAAGTGTTCTATTTTTTATGTAAGTCTACTTATTAAATGTTTTCATGTGAGTTATTTTTATTCCTATAAAAGGCTGCCTACACAAAATCTAAGCTAGACAAAATTCATCTTTGTCTTTTTTGTTGTTCTCAGACTTGAAGGTATCCCAGTATCTTCATACTGTCTCCGGTGAACCATCAAATGCTCCTTTTAACATATCCTTCCAAATATTCACAACCTTAGAAAAACTAATTTAAACTAATATATAATGTTTCAATAATTTTTTGACTCATTAACCCAAATTAATACTGTTAGAATTTCAAGTAGTATAAATAAGAATTCCTAGAATTGGAATGTTTCTAACACAAAGAAATGATAAATGCTTGAGGTAATGAATATCCCAATTACCCTGATTTGATTAATACCCATTGTATGCCTATATCAAAACATCACATGTATCCTATAAATATATGCAACTATTATATATTAATAAAAAAATTTTTAAAATCAAGTATTCCTGGAGCTGCTGAAATCACTCATCAGTAATTCCTTTCACTACATGTAAAGCTAGTATTGTTTCCTTGAAAATAGATTTATCTGTTAACATTATTACATGCCTAGTGTGTCGAGTCCTATACTTTATACGTGTGCGTGTGTGTGTGTGTAGATATATATACAACCAGACAGAAATTACCAGGAGGAAAAAAGATGTTTAAGTAACTATTACATACTAAACAATTTCATTATTTCATTTAATCCTTAGAATATAATTATGAGTTAGGCTTTTCTATTACCCCATTTTTCAAGTACAACCAAAAGTTATGAATTGTTAAGTAACTTGCTCATGGTATTGTTCTTCCTATTTTTACATTTATAGAATCAAATCTCAATGACATTAAAAATTTCATAAATCTTTTTGTGAACTAAAGTCATAATGTGAAATCAAACCCACATAGCTCCCAGGTCTAAACTCTTTTCATTTATACCTGTGGTCCCTTCATAGTATAATCCTGTTTCTGTGCCATACATATCTGTGCAAATTTGGGTTGCTGGTTTTATCTTAAAATGCTTTGTTAAATAAATTTATAAAACATGATCATCTGAAACACTTCCCATCCTTCAAGTAGGGCATAGACCAATTAAACCTGATCAACTGCACTTGTACAGTGAGAGTTCATCCTAGGAATTAAACATATCCCCTAAAACTGATTTCCAAAATGTTGGCCCCAGACCAGCAGAAAAGCATCACCTGGGCATTTGTGAAAGCCCCACACCAAACCTTCTGAATCAGAAACTAAGAATGGAGCTCAGTAGCCTGTTTTAATAAGACCTTTTGCTGATTATAATGTATGCTAAAGTTTGAGCATATCTTCTCTAGAGGACTGACAGAACCAAGTTTTCAGGTTCCCTACCTTGTGTACACAAAGTATTCTCTTCACTCTCCCAAATACAGCAAATATATTCTTATCTCCAAATACTTAATTTTAATTAAGATGACTTTCAAAACATAAAATCAAGATTTTCCTTCAATAAAAATTTACTAAACACAATATAACTGCTCCAACTTTACACATTTGTGATTATGTTAACTGTAAATGCCTGTGTTAACCATACTTTCAACAATAAGGCTAATTTTTACATTTAGTGTAATCTGAAAGGCGTTATCTTCCCCTAAGTAACAGAATAAATAAGAATTCCTGGAGCTGCTTAAATCACTTATTAGGAATCCTTCTCCCTACATGTAAAGCACATATTCTTTCTAATATTTGTCTAGCCAAGTCTATTCAATTCATTTGAAATTATTCAGCTCTCACACAATTTTAAATTTAAGCTTATCCAAGAAAATGATAATGATTTATTAAATTACCTGTATATATATCTTTTCTTTCCTGGCATTCAAGAAGAGACCTTTTCCCATGCTTGTGTGCTTTTTCCCGAAATCTTACTGTTATCACGACATTTAGATTATTAGCATTGTAATTTAGTTCGGGAAAAGATTTGGTTTCCACAAGGTTTCCAAACTTCTTGTTAACAAAATGGTGGACAGCTTTTCTGTGGTCTTTGTTTGCATCAGGTTTAAAGGTAAATTTGGAATTTTCTTTCTTTGCATCCAAATATTTAAAAAATTCAAATGTTTCTTCTTCAGATACTAAGTGACAGAGTTCTTTATAATCAAGATTTGGTTTTACAACAATTTCACTGTTTTTTCCTACAGTCATTAAAAAAGGAAATTTCTGCCTAATAGCACTATGTAAACTAGCCCTCTGGTTTTTGTCAAGGATTTTGCCTATTGAGAATTCAGGAGATGGTCCATTTAGCTCAGTTTTAGAAAGCCACTTCTCTTTTATATCACAGGCAAAACGATTCAGTAACTCATCAGTTTTTTCATCTAAAAAAGGGCTTAGTACAGCAGCTTTTTGTTCACATTTGGAAGTCCCGTTATTGATAGTATCTTCCTTTTCTGAACCAGACTGATGGTTTTGGTTGCTATCAGAGCTGCTAGCCAAAGTATTAACTTCTTGGCTACTTCTTTCTTCTGAGGACAGATTTTGAACATCTAGTTTTGGTTTTTTGAGAAAATTATTTGGCTCAGGTTGTATTTCACTAATCCCACAAACAGGCTCATCAATGTCAACGGTCTTATTAACGAACTGTCCCTGTTCATCAATTTCAATAACAATAAAGTCACTTGGTGAGCTTTTTACAGTGCCATGAAATCCAACATGATCATTAATAAAACACAGAGAACTAAACCTGATTCCATAATCTGTATCCTCTTCCATTCTTAAATAGTAATGCCTACAAAAGAAACAAAGAGGCAGTCAGTTACCAGAAAGAGAAGTTGTAGATAACAAAATAGAAATAAGTTTGCATGATTTATTTAATTCTGTCTCCTTTTTAATTCTGAGTCCTTTTAAATGGCATTAATAATTTAACTTATGATAATGTATCATGTGTACTTTGACTCTCCTAAACAAGATAAATTAATAGGCAAACTATTTCTGGTAATACTAGTGATTTATAACTTGAATCTTCACTCATTCCAAGCTTCCATCTAGTATTCAGAATTAAAATGAGTCAATTTTAAGTTTACCTTAAAAAAACCATTTGTAGGCCCATGAAGAGATGAAAGAAAATGTAGGACTATTTACAATGACTTGCCCAAATCTCATCCCTGGAGCCTAAAATTTCCAGCTAATTTCAGAGAATTTGTGGCTAGATTTTTATATATTAGAGGTTAGAGACAGAATAGGGGACAAGAAGACAGGAAGAAATGGTCTAAATTGATAGGTGAATGAAGTTCTAAATACCAACTAGCAATTTGATTACATTTCAAGGTATGCTTAAGTTAGTCCTGGACTTTAAGCCATCTCTAATGCCCGCTTTGGGATAGATAGAAACTTTTGAGATTGACCCAGAGGAAAATTCCAACTGTATCATTGGTATCAGAGAGAAGAAACTCTTACAGAGCTTTCTTGAAGCAGTACACAAGAGAATAGTACTCTGAGAACGCCTTCACTACACTTTCACACGACCCATAGCTACTATACCACAGGAGCTGCAGGAAAGACAAATAGCCCAGGGGCTCCATACTACTCAGCTCTTTGTGTTACCCACACTCTCCAGGTAATTTATCATTATCTGGACCTTCAGCCCATTTTTGCAATTTATCCTACTAATCTGAACCAATTTAGCAAACCATCCCCCTTCTCAATCCTTTCCATTGTATCATGTAGAAATTACAGAAAATTCTCTACAACCAAATTTCCTACGGAATATACAAGGATATATTTATTTTCTTTAATTCTTTAATTTCCTTCACAGTTCCCTCAATTTCTTGCCTTAATTGAAACCTGGCTATTTCCCTAGGTTGCTGCTTCTTTAGTCTTCTCAAGTGAAGGCTATTTTTAGTTTCACACCCAATCTGCCTTAGGACCTGGAGGCCATAAATACTTTCTACATTTGCCACTGCTCCTTCCAAGACATTTCTTCCTCTACTTCCCCAAATCCCAATTCCTTTGAAGATCATGCCATCAGGCTTTACCATCTGCTGTTATCCTGTCTTGGATCCTCTGAGGACTCTTCATTCCCTTATAACCTCTGGCTCACTATCTTCTTAATCAGCATGATTTTTGTGATCATCCATATGGATCATCCATGTCACATCTTGTTCCCTCAGTTCCTCCATCTCAACCTCAACCTCCCATCTCCACTTCTTTGTCATCCACTCTGATGGTCATCACTTTGACTTTCTTTCTTATCTCCAAAAACTGTATCAACTTTAAGCATCTGATTCTCTGATCACTTCCACTGTCCTTCATCTGATTCTCTGATTACTCCCACTGTCCTTCATCAACTCTACTTTAAAACTTCCATTCCAAAAATTTTTAGATATCGTGACAGTTTCTAATTCCTGCTTCTATT
The DNA here is from genome assembly GCA_008086735.1 of Cheirogaleus medius. NCBI lineage: Eukaryota > Metazoa > Chordata > Mammalia > Primates > Cheirogaleidae > Cheirogaleus > Cheirogaleus medius. The sequence goes on along the minus strand of VBSM01002616.1, from coordinate 24,970,127 downwards.
ACTAGCCCACTGTAGTCCAAACTCCAAATAGCAGTCAGAATGGTGTTTTAAAAGGTAAATTAAACCATATCACAACCAGGTTTGAACTCTCTAATCAGATTTATAATGAAATCCCAATTACTTACCTTGGTTTCCAAAAACATCTAAGATTCTGGACCCTGACTTTCTCTTGCACATTTTATTACTCACTAGAGTCCAGTTATACTTGTCTCCTTCTGTACTTTTAGGCTAACTGCTTCTGCTGCTTAAATTGTTCCTTTCCCAATCATGTTGCTTCATGTTTTAGGATTAATATCTTCAGAGGTTTTTCCTGACCAATAATCTATAGGAACTGCAACGTCTTTCACAAAACCCTATTTAATTTTCTGCATTGTATTTCTAGTGTATGTTTCTCTTTATCATTTATTGTCTATCTCCTCCAACTAGAAAGTTAGCTTTATGTGTGCAGAAACCTTGTCTGCCTTACTCACTAATGGTAATCCCACATTTAGAATAGTGTCAAGCACATAGTAGGTCTGTGATCAATGCTGACTGTTGAATAAATGAAACTGGTGCAGAATAAGCGCAGTAGGAGTGCAGTGGAAGAAAGAAGGCATCACTTTTGCCCATGATAATCAGGAGAGGCATAAAGCAAGAAGTGGTCATCTAAGTCCTTGAAATGGTTCAAGAGATAGAAATGAGTTAGAGACACCATAACTAACGTACAAACAAAATACACAATGTGTGAGAGAAAAATAAGAAGCCTAGATACAGAACAGGGAGTGGTGGTGGTGGGGTTAGTACAGTTCTGGAAAATACAGCTGGATTGATGCCAGGCTATAAAAGACACTGAATGCCCCGTCAAGAACTTAGAATCTATTGGGTGGTCAATGGATGGCCACTGGAGGTGTTTGAGTAAAAGTGTGACATAATTCAAAAAGGTGCTTTAGTAGGATGCCACTGATGAACCTAAGCAGGGTGTATCTGCTGGAGCGAGAACTGGAGGAGTGGAAAACCAGTGTGATCATGAACACAGCTATAGGGACTTGCCTTGAAAGAAGAATTATCTTTTCTTTCCCCAGAAAAAGGAGGAAGATAAGAAGACATACTACGCTAGTGAAAAAGGTAGGGAAACTTGGGGAGAAAGTGAGGGAATCCAGCCAAACATCGTAGGAAGGGTGGAACTGAACTGGAGGGCATCCAAGGAGCCCACATGGCATTAAGCATGAAGGTGCAGTGTTTCCCTGCAACAGTTTGCTGACGAGAGTGCCGGGTAGAGGGTGGACTGGCTGGCCCATGGTTAAGGAATTAGGAATGCTGGGAAGGTGTTAGAAATGAAGAAACGTAGCACCTTTTCTTTGATTCTCTTCCTTCACCAATCCCTCAAGCTCTGTAGAACCCACTTATGCAGAAGCTGCCCCTTCGCAGAACTAAGGCGGCGTTGCCTTCCAGCACGTCCTAAGGTATCCCGTACACGGCCAGCAGCTCCACTATTTCCTCTCCCTTCCCCAACCCCTCCCGCCCCAAAGCACGACACTAGCCCGCTTCGCCCTTCTTTCGGGGCAAACGGTTGGGAACCTCAATGCCGACCTTGTAAACGCCTCATATACAATCCTCATACCGCGCTAGCAGCTTGACCCGGTCTACCTCAGTCCAGATGAAGGAATTCCTCAACGTTGTGCGCATGCCCGGAAGCCTTAAATTTTTTTATCCTCCGACAGTGGCGTATTTAAAGGAGCAGGCTCCCACGTAAAGAAGCGCCCTACGCAAGACCGGGAGTTGCTCACTTCGTGGAGCCACTGGGAGGTGCCAAGATAAATGGGGGCCGTGACTAGAAAGGACGGGGCGGGACCTGCCGGGTTGGTCCCGCCCCTTCCCGGTCTTCCAAGTGCGTTCGTTCTTCGCCGGCTTGCTCCTCCGGGCGGCGCCCTGCCCGCACCCCGTGCCTCATGCCCAGCGCCCGGGCAGGTAAGGGATTCCCGGTGGGCGCGCCTCCTTCATGGAAGGTTTTCCGAGGTCCGTGTCCAGGCCTCTGTGTCTCTGCTCCCGGGTTGTAGGAGACCGTTGCGGAACGGAAATCTCCTTTTCATCAGTGAGAAAAAGTTAAAGAGGAAGTGGGTTGCGTGGGCAGTGCTTGCTCCAGGAGAAGGACTTGGGTGGGTCCTGTCAGACCTGAGGATGAACCCATGGCTGAACCTGAGGCGCGGAGGGGCGTCACCCAGCCCTTCTGGGGCGTGGTTGGACCTCGCCTCAGGTGTCTCACCTCCGAGCCTGTGTGTTCCGTGAGCCCGTTTACGAAATGAAATCTCTTTTCCTGAGAACCAGGAACTAAGGCCAGCATCTGGCAGAGATGCTTGTCGCATGCACAGCCTCCACTCGATTCTAATTAGCGTGTTTCTCCGGCTTCCACGTTTCCCCGGAATTAGAAAGTGGGGAGGGGTCGCAAGGTCAGACAAGTACATTAACAGATGGGGGCAAGGGGGGAATGTTCCTGACAGCTTGGAAGTGAGAGAGGGGACAAAAGGATGAAAGCAAACCCTGAGAAAGCACCTTCAGCCATTTCGAATGGGAACTGTTAGTGCCTCAAAATCCTATCTGCTCAAGGCGCCTGTAAGAAGAGGATATTAAAAAAAAAAGAGGATATTAAAATCTCTCTTTTCTCTTTCTGGGAGCAATCCTTGAAGAGGTCTGTCAGAAAGTTCAGATTTCTTCTGTTCTGTTTTCGTGTGAAGCATTCATTTGAAGTTTGCTTTTTATCTGTGCATACTGAGCTCCTGGCCAAACTTGCTCCTTCCACAGTCTTCTCCGTCTCAGTAAACGTCAGGAAGCTTGTTCAAACCAAAAACCTTGGTGCCATCTTCTCCCTCTCCACATCAGCACATAGGATTCTATTGGCTCTACCTCAGAATCTATCCAGCATTCCCAGGACTTCTGCCTATGCTCTGCCGCCGTAGTCCAAGCCTTCAGCCCTCCCACCTGAATTATTGGGACACTCTCCTAACTGCTCTTTTCCTGCTTGTCTGTCCTTACTCCAACGTCCTTTATTCTCACAGCCCCAGTAGCCTTTTAAGACATGAGTATAGAGCTTGTCTCTTCTCTTCTGAAAACTTCACTCAGAGGGTAAACAAAGTCAATACAAAAGCTATAAGGCTCCTGGAGACATGGCCCCTTTACCTCTCGGACCTCATCTGCTACTTGCCTGCTCCCAACTTCTGCAGTCCCACGGTCTCCTGCTGGTTCTCAATGGGCCCACTTCCAACCTTTGCGTTTACTATTCCTTTTGCCCAGAAACTTCTCCCACAGATATCTCAGTGGCTGGCTTTCTCATTGTTTCCAACATTTAATCAAATGGCACCTTCTTATTGAGGCTTACTCTGACTACCCTATTTAAAATTATAACCCCTTCTCTGTTTTTGTTTTTGTTTTTGGGGGGGGTTCTATTCCATTTGGCACCATCTAACATACTACAGAGTTTATTTGCTTATTGTCTGTCTTTCTCCATATAAGCTCCATGAATTCAGGTCTTTTTTTCTTTTCTATTTTTCCTAATGCTCTCTAGAGGCCTGGAATAATATCTAGCACAAAGTAGACACTCAGTAGATATTTGATGAATGAATGATATTATATTTTCCTAAAACATATTCAAAGCATTTAAAATTACTTACCATTAAGTTAAATCAGTATTTGAAAAAAATATTTTATGTTTAATTTATGGCACACCAGCACGTATTCCAATTTGAGAAAGGCCAGCCCTGTATACTTTAATAGATCTGGAAGGCATCACCAGCTTTTGCTCATAATGATATTGAAGTATCCAAAAATAAAGATTAATGGTTATATAGCATGTTTTGCTAGGAACACATGGAAGTGAATAATATGTTTTAGAAATGTTTTAAATATATGAAAGGTACTGTGGTTGATAAAATAAGACTGCCACCACCTAAAAAACTTAGCTGTATTCTCAGATCTGTTATTTATACCCTCTCCACAATTGTAGCCCCTCACCACAATTCTGAAAATTGAGCTTAAATACAACTCTGCACATTTCTTTTTTTTGAAAAAAATACATGATACAAGAATAACTTGTGCCAAAAATGATAATTGATACTTTTTTGACCACCTATTTGTGATAAGATTAGGTGCTTTGTGTTTGTGGATTTTAATTGTTACATCAATTCTTAGGTATTACTATCTCTGTTCTTCAGATGGAGAAGCCAAGGTACAGAGAAATTGGTTTACTGATCCTGGTCACAGTTGACTATGATTAGAACCCAGGCCCATGCAACCTCAAAGTCCATCTTCTCTCCAACTCTGTACAATCTCTTCCACTGATCAGAATGCTAAGAAAGCATAGTCTTAAAACTTTATTGATTCATTTAACAAGAATGTTTTGCACTCCTGTGTCAGGCATAGTACTTTGAGAACGTGCACATGTGTGGGAAGGCATTGGGTTCCACAAGCACTGATTTTAGTATACATTTCAATTGCCACTCCACCTTTTGTACTTGTCTGACTTGTCTTATTTTTAAATATGAATGGTTTTCCTTTGCTGTGAGATTTAATGGTGTGAGAAAACATCATGAAGGTATTTATTTATTTATTTGTAAGCAATATATCCTGTTCCACTTCTATTAATCCTAAGTGTACTAAAGTAAAATCTTGAACAGTTTGAAAACGATGAAACTTTTTAAGTTTTTCTACATGGTCTATTTTTGTTATTGAAAAACAAAATGAAAACAAAACCACCATAAAAACCATCATCAAGGGATAACCACTGTTAACATTTTGGCTTATGTTCTTACAAGTGTGTGGTGGGGAGTGGTTTATGAATTTATGTTTAAATTAAAATTTTAATTTCTGAGATTTTGAACTTTTGGGCCCATATGTATGGAGGAGTTGTCAAAAGGCCTTCCTTTTCCTGGCATCCCTACACCATTACTTCTGCAAGAAATCTGGGTGCAGAAGAGCTACCAAAATTTATCCCTGGCTTTAAGATAATCTGTTTTTATTCTTAATTGCCTGTATTTTAGCTGTAGTTTTTAGGATTACTAAGCAGTTCTGTCTTTTCTAGCTTTGACAATTACATTATACTTTTTACAGTAGAGAAGAATCTTAATAAATAAGGAAAGATAACTTGAAGGGAACAACTGCTCCTAGGTAGATACAATTTCTTCATTAAAAAAAAAAATCAGCCTTTCATTCAGCACCAATGTTTTAAGTAGCTGCTAAAGTGAATTTGGTTGGGTCCCTGCCCAGGAGAGCATGCTGTCTAACAGAGAAGGCAGGCACATGAACAATAAAATATAATAATAGAAGAAAGACTGGGTGACATTTTGGACCAAAAGAGATGACTATTAGGGAAAGCCAACAGTGCCTTTTGAGTTGGGCTTAGAGGAACAGCAGCCATTCACTAGGTGGCCCTTAAGGTTCTTGGGCAATTATTTTACCTAGCCCTAGATGACCTCATTTCCTGTTTCACAGAGGGAAATAACATTGTGTGGGGATTCTCCCTCTCTCTTCAAATATATCTATATTCAAACCTCTCCTTCCCTCTTTCTAGATTCAGAAGAAGTTTCCTTCTATTCAAGGCTGATTTCTTCATTTATACTCTATTCACTATCCCATTTGTATTGCCAATCAGTTATGTCTTAAACCTTTACACTAGCAGTTCTCAAAGTGTAGTTGATGTCTCCAAGATTCTTTCAGGAAATTTATACAGTCAAAATCATGTATGGGTAAATGAATCATTCAGAATGCATTAGATTTTAATGTGCAAGTTCATTGATACAGCCTTCAGATTCTACATGGCAGCTTATGTCTGTGTGAAGCTAGATTTTTTTTCATTTACATCAACCAAAACAACATACTGCAGCAGAATGAATGCAGAAGCAGATTTGAGAATTCAGCCGTCTTCTATTAAGTTAAACTTTAAAGAGATTTTCAAAACTGTAAAACAATGTCACTCTTCTGATTTGGGATAAAATATAGTTATTTTTATTAAAATATATTATGCATGCTAACATGTAATACATTTATTGTTATTTTAAATGTGTTAGGAATAAATAATTTAAAAATTTCTCAGTGTCAATTTCTAATATGGTAAATATTGTTAGATATAATCACATAACCAAGAACCCTTTGGGATCCACAATAATTTTTAACAGGGTAAAGGGTCCTGAAACTAAGTTTCAGAACACCTCTCTCTCTCCCTCCCTTCCTCCCTCCCCTCTCTCCCTCCCTCCCCTCCCTCTCTCCCCCTTTCTCCCCCTTTCTCCCCCTCTCTCCCTCTTCCCCCCACTCCAACCACTTCCCTTCATAGTCAGACTTCTTGGAAAATCTATTTTTGCCATTTACTCCCTCTTCCACTACAACTCTTCTTGAGTCAGTAGTGGCCAGCTAGCTTGGTATGTTATACCTATATATATATAGGTACTTGGTGACAACTCCCCTAGATGGTACAAGAAGTAGATAGTTCCCATTTAACATGAGCCAAAACCAAAATGAAACCCAGGAATAATTTTCCTTGTCCCCTCTTTCTCCCTTTCCTCTAATTTCTGATTTTTTATGGAATTATTTTCATTTGGCCTCCAAAATCTTTTAATCTTTTTATTCTCAATTCCTAACCCTTTACTTTTTTCAGTCTCTCATTTCTGCTCACCTGGATTATTGCAGACATTTTAAGACTGGTCTCCTTGCCTCAATGTACGTTCCTATAATGTTTTTATCCAGAGGAATATGTATTAACCAAATAAGGTCATATAACACCCCTCCTTAAAGTCTTGAAGTGGCTTCCCTGTAACTTTTAGTATAAGTTTAAACTCCTGTCTTAGCATATGAGGCACAGGATGATTTGGCCCTGTTACCTCTACAACCTCATCTCTTCTCACTTAATCACATGCATCCTATGGTCTAGCTATTGCAAACTCCTTGCCTGAGTCTAACCCATGTGTTCTTACCTTTTCCCATGCTATTCCTTCTATGTGGAATTTTCTTTTGGGTTTATCTTCATTCCCTTTCATTCATCCTTTCAACCTCCCACTTCAACCAAATCTGTATTGATATTCCTACTTCAGACTGTCTCTGCATGACACTCTTTCTCTGGGCCCCATAACACCCTGAACATACCTCTTTTGCAACCATTTACCACTCATTGTAATTGTTTGTATTCCTTGCAAGACTGAACAGCTTGGGAACAAACATTTACTCTTCTCTGTGCTCTCATCACTTAGGACAAAGCCTCACATATGTTTGCTGACTATATGAATGAATGAAAGGAAAAGAATGGTCTTTATAGAAAAGATAGTAACATCAACAATGCATCAGGTCATATGGGTGAATCTGGGAGTCAGACTTGAGTTCAAGTCCTAGATCTTTTACTTATTACCTTTGTGAAACAGAGATGATAAAACTTCTTTAGACACTGAGAGGATTAAATGAAATACATAAATCACCTACTATGGTCCTGGGCAATAATTTATTTATTCATAAAATAAACACCTAACAATATCTATGATGTACAAGCCACTAGTTAAGTTTTAGTGAATAAAATGAGCATGGTCCCTGGGCTTAGCTTAACATTAATGAGGAAGACAAATAGTAAACAAATAAACATATTATTAGAAATACATTGTACAGTGATGAAAGATAATTAGGTATAGGGCAGGTAGACCTACTTAGATGTGGTGGTCAAGGAAGGCCAAAAAGAAGAAATGAATACTATCATAGAAGCCTAGGATACAGAGAGACTTTTTGCTTTTTACTCTTCTATAGTCTTAGAATTTTGTTCTCTATGAATGCATTATATACTCCAAAAATTAATTGTATTTTTAAAATAAGAGCTTATAGGGAAGCAGAAATAATTGACATAAGAATATCTGAGTCTTTTTCTTGATTAATTGGAAGAAGAGATCACCACCTGTTGAGTATAAGGGACATGGAGAACAAATAAAAACCATGTAGAGAGATGTAAAGGTATGAAATAGTCACTAAGGACAATGAGAGAAGACAAGTAAAAAGAGTAACAGCAGTGGAAGTCCCAGTGGAAAAAGGTTACTGTAAATTTGTATGTACATCAGTCTATTGAGTTAATTTGGTTCTCTACCACTGTATTCTGAAGCTCTGGTGTACAAGTAGATTATGAGATTTATCCTTGGCTACAGCTCTCCAGGGTGGCATGGCAGAAGAAAAAGGGGGCTGAGGACATAAAGATTCTGTCTAGACAGTAAAGTGGTGAACCATGGATTTTGGCTTAGTAGGAAATGAATTGTGATCAGGCAGATCTCATGGACTCAAAATATGCAGCGGTCAAAGAAGAGCATGCTAAGTGAAAAGAAGGTGGCTTTTAATGCTATACAAATTATTTCAGTACATTTTTTTTACTTCTACCAAAGAGTATTATATAAGTTGTTAATAGTAAATAAGTATTAATACTTATTGAAAAAATAATTTAAATTAAAAGATAAATTTATTGATATATTTGTTTTCTGAATATGCTCACAAGAATTTTTCTGATAAGGTAAACATTTTGCTTCTTTTTGTAAATTTCACTTGGAAAATATGAGTGTCAGAAAAAAGTCCTCCAATTGTTATTAATATTTAGAGGTGGGAAAAAAAGTAAACCCATAGGAAAATTAGAAAAATAAATTAATTAATAATTTTAACATCTCAGGATATCAATGACTTCACTTTCGAACGTTCCTTTATTAATCAGTTGCCAACATTTCATATGACATATCAAAGTGTGATATATAAGCTTACAGATGTTATCTCTAAAACTACTATAAAATTTTAATGAGAATTTTCCATATTTTAGGAATCAAAGATGAACAAACCCATAACATCATCAACGTATGTACGCTGCCTCAATGTTGGACTAATTAGGAAGCTGTCTGATTTTATTGATCCTCAAGAAGGGTGGAAGAAGTTAGCCATATCTATTAAAAAACCATCTGGTGAAGATAGATACAATCAGTTTCATATAAGGTAACATATAAAAATTTTTCTTTTTAAATTCTTATATCATCCAGAGTGATTAATATGTATAAATACTGTCTAATATTGCAGTTTAGAAAGTGAACCTCTCTACTGTGGAGAAGATAATAGTAATAAGTAACCTGTTTTTAGTTTTTGCTTCATTCCCCAATATGTCACCTGGGCTAATATTGTGATGTTGCAAATAAATTTTGGGGTTAGAAGCAAGATTCTCACCTTTGCTCTGGTTCTGTTTGGCAAATCAAGTACAGTTCATTCTGCTTCATACTTCTCATTTCCAGATTGAAGGAACATAAGAATATTGTAAGACTCTCCAATAAGATTCTGGAGCCTAAACTTTGAAGTGTGTGAATCTCTAATGTACTCTACCAATGTATTTGGGGAATTTTTCAAATTGACTTTTTAAAGTTATTGCTTATAAGTGTACACACATCTATGAATAGAATTCTTTGATCTTAGCCAAGATTCTTCAATGCTATCTTCAGATAATTTATATTTTCCCTCTTTATTCATCTCTGCTTGATTTGGTCTAAAATATAAATGCCAATTTTAGTTTCATCAGTCATTGCAGTTAAAACCTGGTCAGAGGCCGGGCGTGGTGGCTCATGCCTGTAATCCTAGCACTCTGGGAGGCTGAGGCGGGAGGATCGCTCAAGGTCAGGAGTTCAAAACCAGCCTCAGCAAGAGCGAGACCCCGTCTCTACTAAAAAGTAGAAATAAATTAATTGGCCAACTAAAAATATATAGAAAAAATTAGCTGAGCATGGTGGCGCATGCCTGTAGTCCCAGCTACTAGGGAGGCTGAGGCAGCAGGATTGCTTGAGCCCAGGAGCTCGAGGTTGCTGTGAGCTAAACTGACGCCACGGCACTCTAGCCCGGGCAACAAAGTAAGACTCTGCCTCAAAAAAATAAATAAATGAATAAATAATAAATAAATAAAACCTGGTCAGAAAAAAAAAAAACCTATGTCAAAATTTGATTTTGGTGACAAAAGGAAAAGAAATTTACTTGTTTTCAGCATTGACTTGATAAAGAACCTAAAGCCTTGGCTCCCATAGTATTCCTTCCAGGAAGTGTTTCTTCACAGGAAGGGTGAACATCTTAAATTACTTGAAAGAACTTCAGTTGAAACCTTGTAAGCCAATTTTAGAGATAGTTTGTTGACATTACTATTAAAAACTTATGGAGGAAAGTTGGGGCAGTGGCAGTAGGAAGAAAAAGCTCTTCTTTACAGGATAATGCCAGCAAATAATTATTAAAGAATGATAGAATTAGAAAGTTACCAATTTGCAGCCACCAGTGAATAATTGATTCATGCAAGGCTCATTGGTGAGCCCAAAAGCATAAGATGAAATGTTGTTGGTGAATAGGATGTGCACAAGATTTCAAAATATTATCCACAAATTACTTATGAATTATGAAGGGGGATGGTACTTTCATAATGAAGAAATCTTAACCAAGTGATCAAACTTCAGCATCACCAGTAATGGTACAAAATGCCATTATGTACCTCTGGATGTGATATAGTAGGAAGAGCACATTATCACCTATGTAGTGTTCTTAGCAAAAATTTTAATCTGAATTTAATCGTGAGAAAGTAGTTTGATAAATCTAGACTATGAGACATTCTCCAAGACATCTAGCCTACACTCTAAAACACTTCCGCCGCCCCAGAGGCACAGATTGAAAGAGAGCACAAATGTGGCAAAATTTTATCCATTGTTCCATTAGTGAATCTAATTGAAGGGTAAATGGTTGTGTATCATTCTTTCAACTTTTCTGTAAGGTTGAAGTTTTTCAAAATAAAGACTTTAGAGGAAAAGCAGAAAAACTATATTGGTTAAGTTTTTAAATGTACTTTTGAAAACTAATTTTCAATTTTAAAATAATGGAATGAAAATGAATCTGTGTTTTTCCTTCAAATTAATTGAATATAGTTAAGATTAAGGAATAATTCCCTAATGTTATATATATTCTATTTATTTAGTTAAGCAGGCTGATTTATTAAAATTATATAGCTAACAGAGTTAATAAGTTATATAGGAAGTAGTATAGCTAAGTAGGTTGAGAGCATACCCTTAGGTCAAGTGAGATCTGAATTTGGATCTCTACTTGAATTCATCTTATTGGCTGTGTGGCTAGGTGCTGATTACCTCTCTAAGCCTGGCTTTCTCATTAGTAGATTGGTATGATATTGATAGTCTCTTTGAACAAGTTCATGTGTGTGCATCCTGTAGCACACTAAGTAAATACTCAATAAATACTCAGTAAATGTTAACTTTTATTATCATCTTTGACATCTTTTTTCCTTCTGTCTGTCTTTCCTGTCTCTTTGTAATTCTTGCTTGTCCACTTACTCTTCATTTCCCTTAATATTAGAGGAGATGCTGTGGGTGAGATGAGGCAGGGGGATCAATTCCTATTTTCATATGAATTCAATTTATAGATGTTATGGTTTGAATGTGTCCCCTATATGACCAGAGTAGGTTAGTTATCTCAGGAGTGGGTTACTGATAAAAAGATGAGTTCAGCCCCTTTTCTCTCTCTTTCTCTCTCTCTCTCTCTCTCTCTCTCTCTCCCCCCCTCCCTCCCTCCAGAGCTCTCCTTTCCTCCCTCCCTCCTTTCCCCTGCCCTCTCGCTTTCTCTCCCGCTTTCATATGTGCATGTTCTTTTGCCCTTCCATCCATCTACCATGGAATGGTACAGCAAGAAGGTCCTCACCAGATGCAGCCCCTCAATCTTGGACTTCCCAGCTTCCAGAACTGTGAGCCAAATAAACTTCTATTGTTTATAAATTACCCAGCCTGTGATATTCTGTTATAGCAGCACAAAATGAGCTAAGACAATAGACTAATTTTATTTCTTTGTTACTTGCTTTTAAGGAGATTTGAAGCATTACTGCAAACTGGAAAAAGTCCGACTTGTGAATTGCTCTTTGACTGGGGTACCACAAATTGCACAGTTGGTGATCTTGTGGATCTTTTGGTCCAAAATGAATTTTTTGCTCCTGCAAGTCTTTTGCTCCCAGGTAAACTGTGACCAGGGTGTCAACAATTAGAATGGAAAGACAAATGGCAGAAATAGAAACATCTCTTCTTATGCTTACTTTTTTCTCATAGTAGACAAACATTACACTTGAGAGTCCCTTTCATTCTTCCAGCTCTCCCCAACTCTTTTTTTTTAATTTTAAATTATTAAGGGAGTATAAATGTTTTAGGTTACATGGACCATATTTGTAATGCTTGAGTCCTGGCTATAATAAGCCCCCCAGACAGGACACTGTAGACTCTGCTGTTAAGGTGATGAAAGCTTCATGAATGAGTCTGATCCTACCATTAAAGTTAGGTCATTTTGTGTCACTAGGAAGTTTAGAAGGATATAGACTTTAGGCATCTAGCTTAGGCTGTAAGAAAGTAATTATTCTTTTGAGCTCTTGCTTTTCTTTTTACCTTTAATTTCTATCCTGACAAGACTCTATGATCATAATTCCCATAGATTGTATTCTAGTGTGTTAGTGTCTAGTTGCTTTCCTCATAACCTTACTTTTTCACCTTTGATGCCATTTACACCAGTGGTTCTCAGCCTTTTTTGTGAATAAGAATCATTTGGCTTCTTTTTATACCTGCTGATTCCTGGTCTCTATTGCAGACCTGCTCAATCAGAATTCTGGAATTGGATTCAAGATCTATGTTCTTAAAAAAGTGCTTCAGTGCCTCTGGTGCAGGTGACTCATGGACCACTTTTTGAAAACACTGCCTTACCCTCCCTATCCATCTTTATCACAACTTACAGATTCTGTCTAGGTAGCTTCTTGTGTATGCTGTGAAAATATGGGCCACCCTGTAGAAACTGGAATGACATTAAATGAACCAAGTTTCTAGTTTAACTTTTTCACAAACACTTTTTCTTATGGAAGAACAACTTGTATCTTATTTCATTTGACAGATGCTATCCCCAAAACCGTTAACAAGCTGCCTTGTAATGAAGCTGTAACAGTTCAGCAGATGCAGATGCCTTTCTATGGCAAAGACAGGACGTCTGTGAGACCGGTGCAGAATCCTGAACAAAACTTTACACCCCCTGACTCCTCAAGTCCAGAAAATAAAAGTTTAGAAGTTAGTGATACACGTAAGTTACGTTTTCAGTGCTTTCCACTAGTGGATATGTCATTAAGACTATCACTGCCTTAAAATAAAACTCTCCTTCTTTTGTTTATGCAGCAGTCAGAGGCACACTGGCAGTAGCTCTTTTGTGGGTTTTTCCTCTTCTGATTTATTAAGTACCATCTTCATTGTATTAATTAGTATATTATCAGTGATTAGAGGCAATGGGACTTGCAAACAACCACAGAAGCTATGAAAAAAAAATAAGTAAATATTTATATAACTTGAAAGAATCACTTTTTGAAAAACCAAAATATGTGACTAGAGTTTTGGGTGGGTCTAGTCTAAAATATGTTACTAGAATTTTGGGTGAGTGACTACAGTGTTGGGAGGGTAGGATCAACAAACAGAATTCTCAAGATCTAGCTTACGATTTGTATTTTCAAAATGGTTTTGCCATCTCCCACCTTGCCTAATCTAAAATTATAAACATTTAAATTATTAAAAGAAATTTATTTTTTGTTTAAGCAATTTTTTTCTTATTTTATTAACCTTATTATAGGTTTTCACAACTTTTCATTTTATGAATTGAAGAATGTCACAAATAACTTTGATGAACGACCCATATCTGTGGGTGGTAATAAAATGGGAGAGGGAGGATTTGGAGTTGTATATAAAGGCTACGTGAACAATACAACTGTGGCAGTGAAGAAACTTGCAACAGTAAGTTATATTTTCAGGAATAAAAAGAATGAAAGGAAGAGTTGCTTCCTAGTGCTATGTAATAGGTTTTAAGTTAATCTTTAGGAAATTTATTATTTCAGTAAGTATTATCTTTAAATAAACACCTTTCTAAGCTGGTAGTTCTTGACATTTAAAAATCCATTGAAAACTATGGGCCCTATCCCTAGAAAAATGTAGTTATGTACACATACACATGATCATACATGTAATTGTGGGAAATTCACAAAATAAAGCTGAAAAGCCCTGCTCTACAGAGTGCTTCATGCATAATCATTATTAAAATGGTAAGATACTCAGAAAATTTTATAAAAACAACTTTGTTTGCATTACTTTTCCCATTAAAAAATTAAGTTTATAAACTGTACATTAAGAAAAAGGAGATTGAAAATTTTCTTGTCTGTGTCTTTTGTTCCCATTTCTATTGAAGTTTTCCTCCTTTATTTATTTATTTATTGTATTCTGAACCTGCTGTTATACCCTAAAAATATCCATAGAAAAATAACAAAAGAGAAAAAATTAAATAGAATACATGTGTATCTAATGAGAGTTACTCTACAATATATGTTATATATGCTTTTGCAGGTTTTGTTTTCTTTTTGATTTCAAATTTACTTGTGTTTTCTGTTTTCCAGATTTTTTTTCAAAGTTTGTATGCAGTAGAGTCTTATTATTTCATTTTATTCTTATAACAACTCAGTGAGATTTATATATTTTTTTATTTCACTAACCAGCCATGGACCTTGAGCAAATCATTACTATTTCTAGACCTCAGTTGTTCTATGAAATGAGAAGAATAAAACCTTATTATTTTAAAGAAAGGGAGATCAGTCAACTGATCTCTTGAGCCCCCTTCCAGCTTTAGGATCTTTGGAGTTATTGTATTGTATTACATAGTGTATGTTACTTTATTTTTTCAGGTGGTTGACATTAGCATTGAAGAACTAAAACAACAGTTTGATCAAGAAATAAAAGTGATGGCAAAGTAAGTGTTAATTTGGCAGTGTCATATAATGGAAAACAAAAGGATGAAAAGTAAGGAAACAGGTTCACTCTAGAGTATGCTATGAACTAGTGATATTTGCAGATATATAAAAGGGTTTAGAGTAGAGAAATTGAAAGTACTTTGGCTCTATAATTCTATGACTACATATACTCATGTACCTGTATATTAAGCAGCAATTTAAGTCAGTATTTTAAATCACAGCAAAGTTACATGGAATTTCAACTATCTTCCATTATCATGCTTTCTGCTCCCAGAATTCATGAGAGATCAATTATAGAGATACCTTAAAAAAAAATTATTTATAGAATAATAGGCCTTTCATTGTAAGTTAACACCCGTAAAGCAACTAGGGAAGTGTTCCATGCAAAGATGCTTCGAAGGCATTGACCCAGTATGCTGAAAAATGTTTGGCATCATCAGGAAGAGTAGGAGGAACAAATAAGTTATAGATAATTTATTTCAGTAATTATAGTGATTGATATTTGAGTTTTATAATATACCAGACACTGTGCTGTGTGCTTTCTGTTTTAACCCTCTTTTATCTCTTTTAATTATCTCTTTTAACCCTCACAGCTGTCAACAACCTCCCTTCTTTTTCTTAACTGAGATTTAGAAACATTAAATAACGTGCCCAAAGTCACATAGCCAGTAAGTATTAGAGAAATTATTTAAATCCAGATGTCTGATTCCAGAGCCTAAGTTTTTGGTTGGAATCCTGGTGGGATTTACCAAATTATAGCATTAGACCCACTACTGTAAAATCACCAGTTCCAATTACTTAACCCTAAGAAGGAAAGAATAGACTGAAATTGATTCATGCACAATAAAAGTAATACACATTGAAAAAAGATCAAATCTCTTTTTTTTTTCAGGATTTGTTTTTCCCACCCTTACCCCCACTCTCCAATCCTAAAAGTAATTTTTTCAAAGTAGGTAATGTGGGAAATAAAGGAAAATGTTTTTAAAATAATTAAACTATCTCTCAAATATACCACTCGGAGATAACCATTGCTAGCATTTGATATACTTGCTTTATATATATATAGCATTTTTGCCATGTCATAAAGAATAATTTGAAAGCATTTTAAATTATTATACAACCTAGCATATGTGAGGATCATATTTTATTTACTATAACCCTACTAGGTTTATCTTTGATTTTCAATATTACAAATTAAAGCTTCTTTAAAGCTCTTTGTACATGAATTTTTAAATGCAATTCTACTTATTTCATCAGGATAAAGTCCTAGAAGAAGAATTACTAGGTAGGAATGCACGAACTTTTTAAAGACTTTCCTAATATATGTCCAAATGACTTTATAGATAAGTTATAGTAATTTATATTCCTATCAGCATGTGTTACAATTTCAAACTTCACTGTTTTCTCACCACCATTGAATATTATTACTAGTTTTTAATAAGTGCCAATCTCTGGATCTTACTAGCAGAATGACCTTGACCATTCTTTTTATTAGTTTTCTCATCTATAAAATGGGATGGATAATAATAGTACTTACTTCAGTAAGTTATTGTGAGGGTTAAATTTTAAAAAGGAGATAAATCACTTTCCACAGTGTCTTGTATATCATATAAAGCCATCAAATGTGAGTTATTCATGTTTAAAATGTGCCAATTTGGTGGAAAATGGAGCACTTATTGCTCTAATTTGCACTTCTTAAAATATTTATGAGAGTAGAGGAAGTCTGATTTAACATAACAAGATGCCAGAATTATAGATCATTTTGAATGAACAAAATGAATAAACACTTGAATGGAACACTTATATATACCAGGTATGTTTCTAGGCTCTCATACATATATATGTGCTCATTTAATTCTCACAGCATCCATATTACTTAATAGGCACTATTTTCTGCACTTAGCACTGTAAAAACATTATCTTCTGTGAAACTTAGGAAGTGGGGGGCTCACAGCAGGAGGTGAGCGGCTGGTAAGTGAGCCAAACTTCCCATCCTGGAAAACTTCCCATGGCTCACATTACTGCCTGAGCTCTGCCTCCCCATCCATGGAAAATTATCTTCCATGAAACTGGTCCCTGGTGCCAAAAAAACTGGGGACCACTGATAGAAGCTGAGGCTCAGTGAAGTGTTTTTTTTGTTTTTTCGAGACAGAGTCTCGCTCTGTCTCCTCAGGTAGAGTTCAGTGGCTTCATCTTAGTTTACTGCAACCTCCAACTCCTGAGCTCAAGTGATCCTCCTGCGTCAGCCTCCCAAGTAGCTGCCACAGCACCTGGCTAATTGAGGTTGTTAACTTGCCATAGGTCATATATCCAGGAGGTGGCAAAGCTGGACTTTGAACTCTGAGCTCTGTTTTCTTTCTGCTGTACCACAGATGCCTGTAGTTTTGTTATAATGCAGGTCTCTTTAATTTTATTACTTTCAAGTATATAAAGAAATTCAAATTAGGTTATAAATAATCAGATGTGATTAAAGATCAGTAATGTCTAAATTGGATATAATTAAAGATCAAGTCTATAAATCAGTACTTTGAGTATGTTAGAGAATTCTTGAAAGTGTTATCATAAAAGTTTAAATAGACTTCTTGAAATCTTGTTTGTGCTATCATTGAAAATTGTGCTAAACAAAAGTAAGCATCAGCCTAGTCCTTAACCAAACTACCACAAGTTCCAATGATCTGAATTATTTGTCTTTTACCATAAAATAGAAAGTTTTGCTTCTAATGTTGATCAATATGGGCTGAAAAGAAAACTATTTATAGAAAATTATACACAGTTAACCATAAACATATATAAGAAATGATATATAACATTATTTTCTTGCTTTTTGTCTGTTAAAACTCTCAATTGAATAACTTCTAACTTAAAGCTGAGTGTATAAGTATTTATTAAAATAATCTTGCATGGAAAATTATTTGTCACAGGTGTCAACATGAAAACTTAGTAGAACTACTTGGTTTCTCAAGTGATGGAGATGACTTCTGCTTAGTGTATGTTTACATGCCCAATGGTTCACTGCTGGACAGATTATCTTGCCTGGTAAGATATTTGTTCATCAAATTGTTTGGCTTTGTGTTTATATGTTGGAATACTAATATTCATTTTGTGACAGAATCATTTAAACCATATTAAATTTAATATTTTTCTTGCTTTATGAAATGTACAGTGGCTATGTAAACAACTAGGATTGCTATTCTCTTAGGTGATAATCTAAAATGTAAAATTATCAGTCAAGGTTAGACTATGAAAATGCTTTTATATATTTTTATCTTCAAATAAGAAATGCTAACCCCTATTTGATCTGATTTGGAGATTATTTTTTAACAACTTAAATAATTATAGTCCTAAATTCTTAGTGCTATAGTATCATCTCCAGTTGTTGCCTAGAAAAATATTCTATGTTAGATATTTTCTACAGATTTTTATCATCCTTTTTTTAAATCGGTTTGTTTCTTTGTAAGGATGGTACTCCACCTCTTTCTTGGCACATGAGATGCAAGATTGCTCAGGGTACAGCTAATGGCATCAGTTTTCTGCATGAAAACCATCATATACACAGAGATATTAAAAGGTAAATGCTACTGTTAAAAAGCGTTTGGAAAGCCATCTTTAAAGAAAGATTTACTCTCACTCTTCTATTCGCTATTCACATGTGTGTCTTAATGTACAGCATCTGGACTTTTTTCCTTATCATTCCATGAAAGTTCTTCTCACTAAAAACATCTATAATCTCCTTTATTCCAAACCCAGTGACCTATCTTCAGTACTCACCCTACTTGACCTTTTTTTTTTTAATATCATGTTATTCTGTTCTTCTTGCCACTTTTGCCTTGTGGCAATTAGGTTTTTTCTTAATTTCTGGATCACCCTCTTTTCTGAATCACCTTCATCCTCCCTGAGTACTTTTTGATTTTCTTCCTTCCTATGTATTTATCTAGTTAAACATTTATCTACTATATGCTAGGTAATGTAGATAATATAGTTAGTAAAAGTAACATATATAGTTTGACATCAATCAAATAATCACAAAATAATAATAGAATGTTAGTGAATAGTATAGTATATAGGATTAGTATAAAGACAGGTTACCAAGAACATGATATTCAAGCTGAGATCTCAAGAATGAGTAGGAAATTAGTAGGCATAATTTGAGAGTAGCTATAGAAGATGGGGAGAAGAACAATCTAGGCAGAAAGAACTGCATTTGTAAGACTCATGGCGAGAGGGAATATGAGAACATGAATGAAAAATGAAATAAATGCAGTATGACTGACATACAGAAAGCGAAGGAGTAGTGAATGGGAGATAAAATTATAAAGATAGGCAGGGAGATAAGTGCTTTAGGACCGAATGGACCAAGGTAAGGATCTTAGTTTTTATCATAAGTGTAATAAGGTACAGTTGAAAATTATAAGTAGGGATGCGGCATCAGATTAAGTTTTGCAAAGATCACTTTGCAATGAGGAGAACAGTTTGTAAGATAAAGTAGTTAGTAGGGTATCATAGAAGTCTTGGTGGTGGCAGTTCCTATGAAGAGAGGTGAGAGAGTATGATGGCAGGACTTGCTGATATCTTGGCTGTGGAGGGGAAAGTATCAGGAATGACTCCTGGAATTATGTCATCCAGAATTGCATTCCAGAATGATTGTGGCATGATTCACTATAGAAAGGACTGAAAGGGGACCAGGTTGGGCTGGGGTTAGAAGGGTGGTTGGAAAATGTGAATTCTCTTTTGTATATGTTGTGTTTGAGCTTCTTTTCAGATACAGAAGTGGAGATGTTAGATTGTATGATATATAGATTTAGAGCTGAACAAAGTCTGAGCTGAAAAATAAATGTGTGTGTTACTTGCATAAGATGATAATTGAAGAGTTATCATAAGATGGTATTCACTTAAGGAGAGATACAGATGAAGAAAAAGGTCCTAAGATTAAATCCTGAGGAACCCTAAGACTTACTGTAAAGAGAATGATCTTTTAGAGGAATCTAAAAATGTATATACACACAGAAAGGTAGGATGAAAACCAGGAAAAAGTGTGATGACCTTGAAAACAAGGAAAGCGTTTCCCAAGAGGGAGTAGTCAAAAGAGTCAGGTGCTTTAACCATTGGATTAGCATCACACAGGTGATTAGTGACTTTATGGAGACCCATTTCCCCGTAGTAATTGGGTCAGAAATCAGGTGGTAGTTGAGGAGAGAGTGGGAGATAGAGAACTTCAAGGTGAGTGTAAATAAGTCTTTTAAAACACTTTACTAGTGAAGGATGATGGCTAGAAATAGATGTGTCATAGATGTCTCATTTGGGAAACATTTTTTAAGATAGCAGAGACTAAAAGATGTTTATATGCCTATGGGAAAGATCCAGATAAGAGGGAAAAGCTACTATAGAAGAGAGAGTGAGATAATTTATAGAGTAAGGTTTCTGAGAATGTAGGAAACAGCCCAAGCAGAGGGACTGATCTTAGGTAAGAAGAGAGACACCATCTCCCTTCCTTCATGTACTGGTATTCTCTCGTGTTCTTACTTCATTGTCTCTTCTCTTCTCCCTACATATTCTTTAAGAGTAGGTATTATGTTGACTTTAACTGCTGTCTATATGTGGGTGACTCTCAAATCTGTGTCACCAGCTTCCAATCCTGTATTTTCAGTATTCCATACCCAAAACACTTCACCTAGATGTCCTACAGGAGCCTCTAAGTCAACCTATCAGAAATCAAACTCATCATCTCTTCCATCCTAAAGTCATCTTCCTATATTTCCTTTCTAATCAAATGAAGTCACTATTCATTCTGTCTCCCAAGCTAAAGACTTTCTCATTCCCTATATCAGAGTAGTTACAAAGTTCTGTTGAGTGTGCCTCGAAATTTGCATTTTACATTTATCTGCAGGGCTGTGCTTCTGTTTAGACCCTCATTATTTCTCATTTGCTTTATTATAAACCTTTCTACTTAGCACCAGTTCTCATCTATTCAGTACAACACTGCCAGGTTATGACCCTAAAGTCAAGTCTGATAACATCAGTTCCCTACTACGGAAAGTTTAGGTGGTGTCCTTTTGCTCACAGAGTAAAGTTAAAATTCTCCTCATGTTCCGTGGACACTAGTTGCTTGAAATTGATCAGATATACCATGTGCTTTTATGTTTTCATCATTTTGTACATGTTACTACATTTGCCTGAAATGTCTTTCTTTCACATTCCTTGTTTTTAAGGTCATCACACTTTCCTGGAATAGTTTAAAGAAATGCATAATTGAGATACTTTGGTTAAAAATTTGAGTTAAATGAGAAATGTTAGGAAAAAATTAGGAAAGGTGCTTTGGAAGACTTTGTGGAAAATTATCCTGTAGTAAATTATTTGTGAAATAATGAAAATACCACTTACTGACATGGATAGTTTTATTTTATTTTTATTCTTCTAATATTTTTCCTTAAGAAACAAAGAGGAAAAGAAGACAGCAATTCTCTTTAGCTATAATCTGAATTATACATTTATTTCCACAAATTTCAGGCTTTTATGATATATACTATAAAATGGTATACTCTGGAAACATATGTGTACATATATGTATGCATATATACATACATACATACATCTAAGGAACCATTTGACTTCCTTGGGAAAAATAAATATTTTTTTCCTCCAAACTTTAAATTTTTTCAGTGCAAATATCTTACTAGATGAAGCCTTTACCGCCAAAATATCTGACTTTGGGCTTGCGCGGGCTTCTGAGAAGTTTGCCCAGACGGTCATGACTAGCAGAATTGTGGGAACAACAGCATATATGGCACCTGAAGCTTTGCGAGGAGAAATCACACCCAAATCTGACATTTACAGCTTTGGTGTGGTAAGTTCCATGTATATAATTAGTAAAAATAATCATTCTGCTGTAATTGTGAAATTGAAGTAGAATATTATTTAATATACCTGTCACGATTAGCTCTCTAGTGTAACATTATAAATTGCTCACATTAACCTCTAACTATACTAAAAAGTTTATAAAAATTTCTCCCAGTGTGTAAAACTTTTTAGTTGATGTTTGAAATTACTGCACCTATCGTGTATGAATAAGCATGACACTTAAATCAATGCATTAAAGGAATCATGTCACATATGATTAGTATCATATTTTTTGGCATTTTCTAATGTACCTATCTGTTCCTAATAACTTTTAAGATAGAATAAGTGTATAAGTGTACCTTTTTCTCTGCATCCATGCCAATATCTGTTGTTTTTTGACTTTTTTATAATGGCCATTCTGACAGGGGTATGGTAGTATCTCATTGTGGCTTTAATTTTCATTTCCCTGATGATTAGTGATATTGAACATTTTCCACATGTCTATTGACCATTTGTCTACCTTCTTTTGAAAAAAATCTGTTTATGTCTTTTGTCCATTTTTTGGTGGCGTTGTTTACTTCTTGTTGCTTTAAGTTCTTTGTAGATTCTGGAAATTAGTCCTTTGTCAGATGTATAGTTTGTGAATATTTTCTCCTATTCTGTAGGTTGCCTGTTTACTCTGTTAATTATTTCCTTTTCTGTGTAGAAGCTTTTTAATTTAAGTCCCATTTATTTACTTTTGTGGTTGCTGTATTTGCCTTTGGAGTCTTAGTCATAAATTCTTTGTTCAGGCCTATGTCTAGAAGAGTTTTTCCTGCCTTTTCCTCTAGAATGTTTATAATATCATGCCTTATGTTTAAGTGTTTCATCAATCTTGAATTAATTTTTCTGTATGGCAAGAGATATGGGTCCTGTTTCATTCTTCTGCATGTGGCTATCCAATTTTCCCAGCACTATTTCAAAACAATATGGATATTACTCAAAGAGCTAAAAGTAGACCCACCATTCTATCCAACAATACCAATACTGGATATCTACCTAAAGGAAAAGAACTAATTTTATCAAAAAGACACCTACATTCAAATGTTTACCGCAGCATAATCCACAATTGCAAAAACATGGAATCAACTTAAATGCTTATCAATACATGAGTGGATAAAGAAAATGTGGTATATATATGTACCATGGAGTTCTACTCAGCCGTAAAAAGGAATGATATAATGTCATTCACAGCAACTTGGATGGAACTAGAGATCAATATCCTAGTAAAGTATCTCAGGAATGGAAAAATGAACATCAAATGTTCTCACTAATAAGTGGGAGCTAAAAAGTGGGTGCATGTGGGTACAAAAAGACATAAAGGACACCGGAAACTAAGAAGAGGGGAGGGTGGGATATAAAGTTACCTATAGTGTACAATGAACACCATCCTGGTGGCAGGCACACTGAAAATCCTGACTTCAGCATTATAGAGTGTATCCATGTAACAAAAACTTTCATACCCCCCTAACATTTTGAAATTAAAAACTAAGATAGAATAAGTGGTAAGTATGGGTGGTTGGAGAAATTGAGGGGGAGGGAATTGTCTTTATCTTATTTTTTCAGATGTGTTTCATCTGTGGAAATTTAACTTCATAGCACAGTAAAGTTAAGATGCAGGGTGATAGAATATGCCTAACGTTTAGAAAATAACATTCTCCTGAGAGCCATAGAAAATTATTCTTTTGAAGAATCCCCTGCAGGGCAGGAAAAGGATTGGGAGTGCCCAGAACACATGTTATGTAAAGCTGATTGTTTAGTAAGTTGCCAATAAAAAAAGAACTGCTTATGGGTGTGGTGAGACCCAAAGGTGTCCACAGAGGAGCAGTGGTGAGCAATGCCCATAGCTCACGTTGTTTCCATTTTAATACCTAAAAAGACATAGGCTTTGAATGGAAATGGCTAATCAGATTTTATAATCAAGATCCATATTCCTTCTAGTTTCTATATGTTGTCTTGGGTATTAATGGATTTTTTTTTTGTCTTCATAGGTTTTATTAGAAATAATAACTGGACTTCCAGCTGTAGATGAACACCGTGAACCTCAGTTATTGGTAATTGAAAGATTAATTTTTTCCAATCCTTTTCTCTTTGCATTTATAGTCTAAATTTGGCAGCTAGAAATGACATTTTCTATTGGCAGTCTTTCCATTGGCAATTACATAGTAGCATGTGGAAATAGCATTAAATATTTCTGATTTCAGCTGTGCCATGAAGTATTTGTGAAGCCTAGAAAAGTCACTTATGTATTCTTTGTTCTGGTTTCTTTGTAGGTAAAGTGAGAATAGAACTAAATGATTTCCATGGTCTTTTCGGTTTATTTTTATTTTGCTACTTTCAGGGTGGTTACTGATAGTGTTTTAAATGTTTTCAGGAAGGAAAAACATGGCTTCCATTCAAATTTGTATCAGAATAGAATTGTTAGTAAAATTTCTCTATCAATTTCTATCAGGGAACATTTTATTTATAAAGTGATAATGGAAAACGCACCCAAAAAAGAAAAAAGAAAACATACCTAATTTGTTCTATTAGACACTCATTGGCAATTATATAAAGTAGATGATATGAATGCTAAATAAAACTATAAGAAAATTATGCCATGCCCTTTTTTTTCTTGTATAGTAAATTTTAAGAACTTGGAGGATCTTTTTATAAAATTAAAGATTTATGGAAATACCTACTATTGTATATAAGTTTTTCTTAAAATTAAATAACTACACTGACTTTATTATAATTTATGTATTTTAATGGGGCAAACCAGGGTGACAGGTTCAGACAATGTACATGTACCAGATTATATCCCTAGAATGGGGATTAGAAAGTCAAAAAGTATAATTTATTTGTTCAGGGGCCTGGTGCCATACTTTATTGAGAAAAGTCATAAGTATAATATCTATTTATTATAACATTGTTACAGATATCAGTTATAACTGTACATTTTAAAGCTTTTCATGGTATATTGGAAATTCAATAATACAATATTACATGTAATATAATATTTCACATTAGAGTATATTAATAAAAGATAATATTGTGAAAAGTTATTTTAATAATATTTAGATTTTTGCAGTGGTACATAAAAAGTAAAATCTTTTTTTTTGAGACGGAGTCTCACTTTGTTGCCCGGGCTAGAGTGCCGTGGCATCAGCCTAGCTCACAGCAACCTTAAATTCCTGGGCTCAAGCAATCCTTCTGCCTCAGCCTCTCGAGTAGCTGGAACTACAGGCATGCACCACCATGCCCGGCTAATTTTTTCTATATATTTTTAGCTGTTCAAGTAATGTCTTTCTATTTTTAAGAGACAGGTTCTCGCTCTTGCTCAGGCTGGTCTGGAACTCCTGAGCTTAAACAATCCACCCTCCCTCCTCAGCCTCCCAGAGTGCTAGGATTACAGGCATGAGCTACCGCGCTCAGCCTTAAAAGTAAAATCTTAAGAGAAACAAAATTCTCAATCCCATTGGTAGTTGGAGGTCAGGAGGTATACAGGCATAGATAAAGCTTTGTGTGTGGATTGAATTACTACAGAGAAAGTGTGTAGATTAAAATACAGGAGGACAAGGAAAAAAGGCATTGGAGGGCTAAAGATGGAACCCAGTATTTCAGTAACTTACAGCTTATACCCTTTAGGCAAGGTCTACCTGTCTAAAGGCCTCAATTTTTCATCCTTTTGCCTAAAACTGTTTCTCTTCAGAATATATAAAAACCTCAAAACTTTGGTTTGAGTAAGGATGAAATGCAGAAAAACACAGGATCTATGTCACTCACAAGTTTTGCACTTCATCATATAATAGCAAAAGTCATAAAACTTCAGGGAAGGTTATACTTTTTCACCCACTATTAATGACTGACTGTAGTAGGACTATAAAGTAATAAGATTTTAATATAAGTCCAGTTAAAAAGGAGTGGTCCTTTAAAGAACCTTTATATCACTATTAATAGATTCTGCCATTGCCAAACACTTTCAAAATTCATCTTTTGAAAGGGTTTTTGGAGAATTTACATTCTACCTCTCATAGTCTTTTCCATCTGTATTAGTTTCCTAGGCCTGCCATAAAAATTTACCACAAACTGGGTGACTTAAAACAACAGAAATTCATTCTCTCATAATTCTGATTGCCAGAAGTCTGAAATCAAGATGTTAGCAAGGCCATACTTCCTCTGGAGGCTCCAGGGTGAATCCTTCCTTGCCTTTTTTAGCTTCTAAAGGCATTCCTTGACTTATAGCCTCATCAATCCAATCTCTGCCTCCATGGTGACATTCTCTTCTGTGTCTGATTTCTTCCTCTTTTTGTCTCTTGTACAGACAGTTGCCATTGGATTTAGGGCCTACCTTGATAATCCAGGATGATCTCATCTCAAGATACTTAATTACATTTACAAAGGCCCTTTTTTTCAGCTAAGGTCACTTTCACAGGTTCTAGGAATTAAGACAAAGACATATGTTTTAGGGGGCCACCATTCAACCAACTATACCATTCTAGTCCTACACCTCTCTCCTCACTCATTATGTTTTCATCATGGCCCTCCACCCCTTTTCTCCCTCCCTTTTTCTCTTTCATTCAACAGTCTGATTACCCATAGAGAAGTTTGTCAGGTGCAGGGAGCAGGTATCTGGGTCCAGAAACTGGAATTACACTATTAGAAACACATCAAGAAGCAGCCCACTCTGTGCTGTAGGCCTAGTAAAAGCTGCAATGGGAACATAAGAGCAATAAGCTCATAACATAAATATAAAAATTAGAAGGCAAATGGGTGGAAGTATCTATGAGGTATAAATAAAAATATATATCTTTATACACACAAACATACACATCATACATACATATGGGAGAGTGCATATATATATATACATATATATGTGTATATATATATGTAGTCAGGTTGCTTAATGACAGAATGCATTCTGAGAAATTCATCATTAGGCAATTTCGTCATTGTGTTAACATCCTAGAATATATTTACACAAATGGAGATGGTATAGCCTGCTATACACCTAGGCTATATGCTATAACCTATTGCTCCTAGGCTATCGACTTCTACCATGTTACTGTTTGAATACTGTAGGCAATTTTAATACAGTGGTAAGTATTTATGTATATAAATATATCTAAACATAAAAAGGTACTATAAAAAGATGGTATTATAATCTTACGAGACCACCACCATCATATATGTAGTCTGTCATTGACCAAAAACATCACCTTGCAGTGCATGATTGTATTTATTTTTTTAGGATTTGTCCTGTATGCCTTCAGTTCTTAATAAGATTATAAAAGAAGATAGTAAAATGAGAATACATGTAATTCCAAAGTAGCTTAAATAAATTTATATTGTAATTTCTTTCACTTTTTTGAAGCTTTTAATAAAGTTTTAACCCTCATTTTAAAGCTAGATATTAAAGAAGAAATTGAAGATGAAGAAAAGACAATTGAAGATTATATTGATACAAAGATGAATGATGCTGATTCTACTTCAGTTGAAGCTGTATACTCTGTTTCTAGTCTATGTCTGCATGAAAAGAAAAATAAGAGACCAGATATTAAGAAGGTATTAATTTTTTACACTTATTTAAAAAGTGAAAGGGGTAGGGTTCATCATTTTTTCCTAAGTGTATATTTCAAACCAACTGTGTAATGTGGTTTTTTCTTTTTAAAAGGTTCAACAGCTGCTGCAAGAGGTGACAGCTTCTTAGAACTTTATTGGAATAGACTTTTGACTTTTTATATTCAGCTATCTAAACCATTTTTAAACTAATTTTTTTAAACATTCTTCTTTACCTTTAAGATGGTAGCCTGGTGCAGTGTAGTGGTTATTGAAGCATGGGTTGAACTTCCAACATATGGAACAAATAAAAGTAGAGCCACCATATCAACAATTAGCACTACCCACTTAGTATCACCCTCAATTGTTGAAGTAATCCCTGAAACATCTCCTTTAAACATCATCAAACACTGTTTGAAAACTATAGGATTAGCAAAAAGAAAACAGGCTATAGCATGAAAAGACCTTGGTCTGAAGCCCAACTAACTCCACTACTAATTTGCTGTAAAGCTTTGCTCAAACTCTTAGCAGCTGTGAGCCTTGGTTTTTTCACTTACAACATTGGACTAGTATCTGCTGTACCTCTCTAACAGGTAGTCATAAAAATCAAATGATGCAGAATATATACAAGCACTTTGTAAATTATAAATTGATATAAAATTTAAAGTTTAGAGAGACAATTATTAAGTCCTATTACAAGAGTATGTTTATAGGCTCATGTTCACAGTGTTATTTTAAGCAATCATTCACCACAAACCAAATATCCCCTAATGATGCTGCCATAATGATATGTCTGTTATTATCTTATGCTACATGGCAAATTTGAAGGAATTTTGTAGATGTAATTAAGGTTCCTAATCAACTACTTTTGAGTATCAAAAGGAAGACTGTGTTGAATGGGCCTGACTTAATCAGGTGAACCCTTACAAGAAGTCAGAGATTCTCCTCTGGGCCTTGAAGAAGTACCATGATGTGATAGGGCCACATTGGCTAAAACCTACAGATGGCCTCTGGGAGATGAGAACCACCCTCCAGCTGTCAGCAAGCAGGAAAAAAAATTGGACCTCATTTGTATAACCACAAGGAACTGAATTCTGCCAACAATCTGAATGAACTTAGACAAGTACTCCAAGCTTCAGGTAATACCACAGCCTGGGCTGATGCCTAGATTCCAACTTTGCCAGACCCTTGGTATGAGAATCTATCTGAGCTTGCCTGGACTTCTGACGTATAGAACTGTTAGATGATAATAAATGGGGTTGAATTAAGCCAAGTTTATGGTAATTTATTATGCAGCAATAGAGAATGAATACAGATTACTCCCATGATGATTCTCCCATGATGATTTCTCATCATATTTACAGGTTCTGCCCACACCCAAGGGGTATACAGAAGTTATAGAGCATGTACACCAGGAGATTGTAGTGTACATACTGATTTTCACTGGATTTCTCTTTTCATCAGTCCCTAGTCTTTTGTAGTTTGTTTTACCATAGAGAGTGAGAGACCATTGGATAGTGGTGGCAAATTAATTTTTATTGATTTTTAACTATTTAAGTTTAAAATTCTTAATTGGTTTATATGATTTGAAGATGCATTTTACAGCTTTTAGTGAGAATTTACTTAAACATAAAAATTGATAGAAAAACTGCTATGCATAGAAGGAATACCTAATGTCTGCAATTATTCATTCATTCAGTAATCTGTGTCATTAGTTGTTTAACACACCCAGAACAAGAGTATGTAGAGTGAGCTGTAGCAGAAGAGGATCCTCCTCTATTGTGTACTGTTTATAAATTAAGTATTTAAGCAGAAACATTTGCTAGTTGAGGAGGAAAAAGGAAAATAAAATGATTTAGCCCAAATTAAACAGGAACCCACATAATTTGAGACACAGTATGGTTTATAATATTGATAATTATATTATTTTAAAATGTAATGATAATTTAACTATTTCTTGAAATAAATGCATGTGTAAAATAGTGTATATGTAGCTTATTATGGACTGTGAGCAAACCATATTAAATTTTTTTAAAAATGTAAACCACTTCATTGACTTTGAAAATTTTACAATGATAGCTGTTTCCATTTCATCAAATGGAAATGATACCAAATTTACCAAAATTAGGCCTGGCTTCCTTCTTAGATAAGACTATACCTTAACTCTTTTGAAGGCAATAATACAGTAAATTCAAGATAACAAATCAGATGTTTAATACACTGTTTCGTCTCTTTGCCTGATGATATTTGATCCACCGTGGACTCTGGTTGTTTATGCAAAGAAAATGTGAAAGAATATACACTAATTTAAAATGCACACCTCAGGACATAGTTTTAGTTCTGAGTAGAAATGCCTTAGACAGTTTATATTTTTAAAAGTTTTAAAATCAGCCCTGTTAAAGCTATTAATATTTCTGCACCTTTTGCAAAACTGCTACCAAAGACACTCATTGTATAACACATCCCCAATAAAAAGGATCTATGATACTGAATTGCACACAGAAGTCCATTCAACATTTTAAGAGTTTAGTGTCAAGTAAATTGGTCACCTTATTATACTGGGATGCTTCTATCACAATAGGAACTGCATAACTCATAGCATTTTCATTATTGCTGTAACAGTGGCAAAGTTCTAATCTAAACTGAGCACCCTATAGTCATAATTATTCTTGCCTAAATTTCAAGCTACTTAAAATCCTCTTTGGACTTAGGCGGGCTAATTAACAAATGAATAAACAATAACCTATCACCAGGTATTAAATTATGCAAAATAACTCAAACATTAAAAAAATTATAGAAAATCAACTTAGAACATACACAACTTAAAGAGAAAAAATTTTATTGTGATATAAAATGCACTTATAAAATGTCCACAGAAGGTATGGAATTCTTCACTGCTATATAAATTTACTGGGAATATGTTATTCACCATCTAGTTATGATAATGCCACCTAAAACATAGTGTAAACGATAAGTTATACTCTATAACAAATGCATCACTGATTTTCAGCAATCATTGGTTTATTAATAATTAGTTTAAGACTACTTAATCACATCTATATTCTGGAATGTCCATTTACTTTCATGTAGTGTAGTAGAATTTAGAGTATAATTGCACATGGATGATAGAAAAAAACATTCACTACTAAATTATTTTATATCTTCATGACAGGTAACATTCTTCTGACTGAAACTAACAGCTTCAGCTATGGTCTGCAACATAGCTCCAGGATTTTTAATGTAATAATTTGTGTGTACGCATGTGTGTGTGTGCACCCATGGAACAACTTAAAGTATATCTTTAGTAAATAAGTGCAACATTACTGTTGATTACTTTGCATGTTTAAATATTACAGTCTGATTATTTGTAAACAAAACCCCACACAAATAGTCTAAATTCTATTTTAAAAATTCTGTCAACCCATAATTATTCTTATATGCTTTACTTACTTGAACACACATTGAATTTCTAAAGGTGCATACATTACCTTAGATAACAAGGTTTAGAAATGAGTGCTTTATACTATGAGATGTGCATTTCTGATTTTTTTAATGCAGCACAAGGTTTAGATCAAGAAATAACAAATCCTGGATCCCCACAGTTCATTTAGGAAATGCCTCAAAGGTATGGCTCTTGCAGCAGGTTTAACAAAGTGTTCTAGCTCTCTCTATTTCAAGTATTGAAGAAATATGAGGCTCAAAATCTCTCTAGGTTGTAACTGAAAATACAAAGCTTTAGAAAACAGTTAAATGTGCTTAGAAATAAAATATTAATTGAAACAAGATTCCTAAGGTGTTTATCTGTGTTAGGCCAAGTACTAGGACTTTAAAACAATTTTAAATCTGAATATTTGCTCAGAAGTGATAAAGAATACAATTTGCCTATAAATATATGGTTTTGGGGGCAAAAGTCAATCTTGATGTTTAAAATTTTTCCACATGTTTTTACTTTAGTTCTGTTCCCTTTTGAATATTAATTTAAATTTCAATCTCAACATAAATATTTGGCCCCATAGTTCTTATAATGAAATGACTTACTTTGGAAATGCAATTTTTTTAAAGCACTAGAGAGAATTTATACTAAGGCTGTTCAAAGTCTTTCAATGTCATCAGAAATCCTGCAGTATAGAAAATACCTAGTACCCTTGAAGTTTCAGAATAAGCTGATCTTCTGAAATTTCAATGCCATTAAAATAACAAAAAGTCAAATAGAAAAGACTGCTGCAATAAAGCACTATTTCTAAAAGTTGCAGACATGATCCCACAGTCTGACAGAGTTAGCAAAGCTCCTCAAAGTAAGCCAACTTCCCACCTTTTCCTAGGCACACTGAATTTTCAGCTTAAAAAATAATCTAACCTGGTTCTTAACATATTCATTTAGTATGAATATCTTAAGGTCTTTCTGTCTCTCTTAAAAAAGAATTCAGATATTTCACTAAAATGTAATAAGAAGTATATCCTACTTTGAGACATCAGACTTTCTGGAACTGGCCCAACTGTATAAAATTTTAAGAATTATGTGAAAGTGTGGAATCAACACTCTGTGAAAACAGTGTGACAAAATTAAACATTATTATGTTGAATCCTTTTCTAGCTTTAACTCAAAAGTAGAAATAATGAGTCTTATATAACATTATTTTAAAAACACACAGAGGTGAAAAGTGCTATTTTTCAAAAAGTACAATTTTTTCCCTACTATATATCAATATGGAATGATTTCAGTTCTCCTGTACTAAAAGCCGGACTTTTAAAAAACTAGTATTGTTTAATGTATAAATTTTAATCAGTAGTGGCTTCAGTTTCAGCTGGACCCCTAATTAGTCTCCGAATTCCTCTTTTTCCTGCAGGACCTTTTGGTTTTGCAAAACTCTGCTTATGCGCATGCTGCTTGGGATGTACTTCTTCATAAAGGAAGTCTGCAGTCAATTCATCCCCATTGTCTATCTCAATCTGTAAAAGATGAAATTAGTGTAATACAATATAAAAAAAAAAAGCACAACATTTAAAATCTAATACAATCAACAAGCCAGTTTTCAGGTATGATGCTCACAAATAAGTACATAACACCTGTTCCGGCAAGAGAGAAACAATGACCATATGTAAATAGTTTCATTTTCTTCTTTTGGGGGAAGGGTGAAATGAGTTGCTTGAATATATAATCAGCTATGATCACCTCTATTTGGTTCCCTCTTACTGCTCCAATTTCAATAATGTTTAAAAGTAGAAGCCATCACTATATTCTCAAGTTGGCACACTATATATTCAAGACACATTACTCATGGCCCCTTCATCACTTGGGCCACTCAAAATCACTCTAGAACAGAAGTCAGCAGTCTATGGCCTACATGCCAAATCTTGCCCAAGCTAAGATTGTTTTACAGTCTTACAGGTTGTTAAAAACAAACAAACAAAAAGAATATGTAACAGAGACCATATGTGGCCTAACAAGGCCTAAGGATATTTACTATCGAGTCCTTTATAGAAAAAGTCAGCTGATCCTTGCTGTAAAAGGTGCTACCCATGCTAAAGTGATTCTTAGAATCTTAAAAAGCTTGAAAGGTCTAGTACCTAAAATATCGGTAATTTGTAAGGACCTGTATTTTAAGAGTTAAAGGGCTCAAGAATTAACTCTATCTTTCACCCATGCCTTATCTATATTTAAGAATATAAATTTAAGAAAACTGGTAGCTTAGTTCCCCAAATTCAAATGTTTATGCTTGTTCTCTCCTTCCCCAAGAACTGGAAAGATTCCCCACCATCCCATGATTCACAGTAATAAGTGGAGACTGTAGCTCCTTATTAGTAAAGAGTCTAGAAGCAATCCCAAGTATGTAGCTCTAGCAGCACTGTCCAATAGAACTTTCTGCACTGATGGAAATGTTCTATAAATTCTTCACTATCCAATAGCCACTAGCCACATATGGCTAATGAGCACTTGAAATGTGGCTAGCGCAATTAAGAAACTGAACTTTAAATTTAAAGTTAAATGGCCACATGTGGCTTATGAGAGAGCACAGATCTATAGAAAGAAGAGGATCATCATAGGTCACCCCTAGGCACTTAGAAGAGAGCCTAAGGATTTAGGATGAGAAAAAGAAAATAAACATTTTCATTTATAAATCACAATATATCATGAGCTACATAGAAATGACAAGAAAAATCTAGCCAAAACTGAGGATTTTAAAATAAGTAGGTCTACCTTTCTAATTACATCCATTTGTAGTTGTCTTTCTACAATTTCTAGTAGAGGGCTCTTGCAGCTAGAATACAGCATCCGTTCTCTTATACTGCATGTGTATCCAGGCATTGAATAAATAAAAACTGTAAGTTAAAATAATAAGTACAATTAGCAGCATACTAGTTAAAGCAAGTACATAAACCTCATAAAACTACAGTTAAACCTTCTGGGCAAGAAATAAGTAAGACTATAAGGCTGAAATATCAGTAAGTAAACTAAATGTAAAGGGTTAAAAACAATATATAATATACCTATGGACTCTAAATAGTCTCCTTCATGGGAATGTTTATACAGAAAGAAATGGTAACGTGCTGAATCCTTGGGAATCCTCTTTGGCAAATCTTTTAGTTCTGTATTTGTTGTGTTGGCCAAAATTATAATTTCATTTTTTATATCTATTTCCTGTTAATAAGAAACAAAATATATTCATTAAAACAAATACACAGAAATTAAGTTAAAATCTTATATTTAAAAAACTAACGGGGAACTTAAATTATATAGTTCTTGATTGACTTTTTAACAATGAGCATATATTGCTTTTGTAATTTAAAAAATACATAAAAAATCAGGAAGCAAATTAAAAAATTTAAAATCCACTAAAAATAAACCTTATACAAGCTGTAAGCTACCAAAAGAGCAGCCATTTCATCATAATCATTATATATCTCTTACCAATTGCACATAGTTGAGCTGTCTGTTATTCAATTTTTCCAAAGCCTGAAAAGCTTCTCGAGAAATAGGAAATGCTACTCCTTGTAGTGTCTGATGCTTAGTGTCCACACCCACATCAGTTTGTACCTGAGTATGACAGATTTAATTTACTGGTAAAGTTTTAGCATTTAGCAATATCGTACGGCAAAAATAAGAAGACCCAACCTCTATAAAATAGTGAACATCATTCAATCCTTGCCCAAACTATAATTAAAATTAATACTTAAAAAACATTATGAATTTTAAAAGCAAATTATTTTACACATTTGTTTATGGTCCTGCTAACATTTTTGTTGACATGCAGAGTGCATGACATATCTTTATGAAAATGTTGGGAGTGAACATTTGAATAAATGTGCAGTGTTAGTGGAGTTTTGGGGGTTTTGTTTGCTTTTATGTTAGGTTTAGCACAATTTCAGTGAGCTACATAAGCTCTTTAAAAGTGTCATCAAATTATACCTTTAATCACAAAATTTTACTTGATAGAATTTATAAACAGCAATGTACATACAATATGTACAGAATTTTACTTTGTTCTGTTGGACATAAAATGCAAAACGAACACCATGCATTGAATTGAGAAGTAGTACAAACACTATACAAAGACACAACACAGCTCAACAAGTTATACCACTGCAGAAGTTCCAGACTTAGAGCTTTCTTTACTAAGAACATAAGTGTGCATGTATTGGAAGAGGAGAAGGATATTTCAAGAAAGCTTTCAATGCACATGTTTAAGATTTTTATACTTGATAAATGATAGCTAGTATAGGGTCTCATTTGCAGTGTTGCAACAGAAAGTCCAATAGAAATTTTACTTGTAAAAAAAATGAATGGAGATTCTACAGCATAAATGATATTGGATAATGAAAACATCATAGAACATATGCAAATGCATACCCCAATACGATCCTCTGGGTTCTGATTGCAAGGAATAAAACAAACTATCAAACTTGTAAAAAAAAAAAATCACATAAAAAGTCCTACTCAAATAACTTGAGTTAAAATAATATAATGATAGATCCTTGCTACCAGTTTAATATTAAATGATAGTCAACCATGTTCCAGACTGATTCCTATTAGCCTGTTACTCAGGCTAGTAAATAGTGGTTTTGGCTACTTGTTCTTTTCTGTAAAATGCCAGGAGAAACGCAGTAGCTATTCCAGCATATAATTAGAATGTCTACAGAAAACACGTTAAAAATATGATAACTATAATATGGCTGAAATTTATTGACTCCAATACGCTCAACAAGTACTCAAATAACAATCTTTCATATATATCTCCATCCAAATTTGTAGACTTTCTAGAATACTTAAACATCCTACAGCATTTATATTTTATTCTATTTAGTCATAACTATTCTCTGAGTAACATAACAAAACAAAACTAACTTGTTAGCTTCAGGCAACCTTATTAGTTATAATAGTCTTTGTACTAAAGGAGTAATACACACTTTTCCCATTTATATAGTATTCAAAGCACAAAGTTAATAAGTTGTACTTCTAACAGGTGGATTTACTCTTCTGACATGTATATTACAGGAGAAAGCTATTTATCAAATTGATATGAAGTTTAATATTCATTTTTAACTTTTTTTCTGAAAACACATTAAGCACAGTCTTACCTCTAAACAGAATAAACCTAAGCCACCTAACTTTTGTATTTTCTAGTTACCTCCATATGTACTAATTAAAAATATCATATTTTCAAACACTTAAAATCTTGCAAGAGTTTCAAAGCTATAATTTACCTCATTAATTTTAATCTGTCGTAATTCTTCCTCAGCTGCAGTTAGTGGGGCAGGGGAAGACTGTGACAGCAAATATTTTTTATATCCATGTAGTGATACATCTTCCTGTAAGTACAGAAATGGACTATTATCAGTTATTCTCCTAGAAGTAAAACCAGAAAGAAGTTTCTTTAGGAAAAACAAAATCATTAATTTAACAAAAAAGATTTTAAATGAAAATAAATAGCATAAAGAATTTTACTATCTCTTTTCACATTTCTTTATTCCTCTATTTTAAAAGTTTCAAAACTTTTTAACTTCATTTCCTGAAGTTTTATAATTACTAGATCTTTAGTCAGAGTTTGGTGGTATTGATGCCACCAAAATAATGAAGCTGGTCAACCCTCAAGTCTACAGGATAATTACAATAAACCTGGGGAAACTGCCTTATAATTATTCAGTAATCAGCATATTCAGATTCTGATTCTATTTTATAATGATTTATATAATTTCTCTATAGTTATTCACAGAAAATTATGATAGTTTTTACATTAAAAGAAAAAATACTCCACAGAGGTCTACTTATCCAAATTTTGTAGTTTGGAAGACTGAGACTCACACAATTGAAACTAGCCCATCTCACAATTAATGGTGAACAAGCAACATATTCTCATCTAGTCTCGTGTTCTATATCCACTAGATTATATTACTTTCTGAGCCAGAAAAGCTCTAAAAAAATTTGTTGAAAAATGTATTTAAATTTTCTTAATTTGTGTATGTATAAATACATGTATTTACCATTTAAATATTTTTAAAGAATATGTATAATGTTTTAATATCACTTATTCTCAATGTCAAATAGACACAAATGAATGAATTCAAAGTTACAGATCCACTAGAGTTAACTTGTGTATCATATGAAATATAACAAT
Organism: Cheirogaleus medius; assembly: GCA_008086735.1. Classification (NCBI taxonomy): domain Eukaryota; kingdom Metazoa; phylum Chordata; class Mammalia; order Primates; family Cheirogaleidae; genus Cheirogaleus; species Cheirogaleus medius. Next base: position 24,933,299 of record VBSM01002616.1, on the reverse strand, counting down.
ATTTTCTATTTTATTCTTGTTTACAGATTCATCCATCTGAATTCATATCAGTTACCTATTACCTAAAAGTTCTTTAATCATTTTAATTAGAACATATCAAATACACATAAAAATATAAGTTTTATACCTTTACTGTTCCAAATACTTCATCTTTAATGTGCCCACCTCCAAACTCCTTTTTTAGAGTTGCTCTTGTTGCTGCATACAACATTTTTTGACGAACCTATTCAGTTGTGAAAGTTTACTTAGAAGTTTACAGATGAAAACATATTATTACAAAACAAAGCACATTCTAATGTATTAAAATCTTTAAGCACATTAAAAATGAAATAAACTGTGATAAAGTGGAAGCCCACTGACTATAATATCTTAAAATATGTGTGTACAAATAACCATCCTAACACAAACATCTAAAGTAGCAATAGCTATTAAGGTAAATTTCAATTTACAATGTAAGTCACATTTTTTTAAAAGTTGAGAATATATAAATTTTTAAAAATTCTTCAAAGTATAAAATGAGTTCAATGATTAATAACTACTTTAAAATAGGAGGAAAAAATTAAAATGAAGTAACCTTGATAGCAACATTTTACTCAAAGCTAGATCAGATATTAGTAATTACGTAGTTAAGAATCAAATACTCATGGCTTCCCTATGTCATATACCATTCTGTGAGGGACACAAGATGACAAGAAATATACTATTATTAAAATTTTCCTAGTATCCATGGAATGCAAGTAAAGATAACTACCAACAGAAATAACTTCATAATCTTGCACAGTCAAGTCCAGTATTCAGACAGGATGTATGGAGTTAAAGAGGATGGGATAATCTTTTCAGAATGATTATCTAAATAACTTTAAAAATTATTACTTTTTTTACAAGAAATTATGAGAATCTTTAACAAATTTGGCATATTCATATATTAGTTTTGTCTTTTGTTCTATTTAGTCTGTCCACTACCAACTTTGCTAAGAGAAATACTTATTTGCATGCCTACCACCTGAATGGTAGTGATTAATAATATATGGTAAAGATTAACAAAATTTAATATGATGTTCAATTAGTTCTCAGAATTATTAAAATTATTACTCTCAAGGCCAGTTAGCTTCACTCTTCAGAGGCCCATGGAGTCATTTATAATTGCCACAGATTTTAAATTTTTAAATTGATAATTATTTTGATTTCAAGGACAAAGCTTCTGAATCTAAGTGCTTGTTTGATTCCACATTATTAATCCAAAGATTTTTTTTTTCCCTATGATCATTCCCTTCTATGGGAAATGACTGCTGCCTTTTAAACTTCAATCAGCCTAGAAATATTTTTTTTTAAATTCTTTCTAGCATTTAATGTTAAACTACTAAAAAATTACTTACATGAGAATGATCTGGAGACCATGCAATGAATATCCATTCATAACCCTGGGCATTCTGGGAATCTAACCTGAATAATATATAGCATGGCTGTTTGTCCTCCAACAGAGGTAAAACAAAGGAATCATAATCCTTATCCCAGGAATCTGAAGGCTGACTACATGATCCAATCACAAGTTGCTCTATAAAAAATAATTTTTAAAAAGATAGGTAAATGATTTGAAAGACCAATTGGTAGTTCCATGAAGACTAGAAAAATAAATTAACCTAAAGTCACTTCCCAATTACAATGATATTATACACATCAAAAAGTTAAAAGGAAAAAAGTGGCACAGAAAATAATTATGATATAAAGTATTACTAAAAACAGGAAGATTTTATGGATAGCATGATTAAAATTTTTTATACATACACAGCACAAAAATATATAAAATGATCATAATAGTTGAGCTGAATAGTCAAATAATGGGTGAAAATGCCTATGCTGTAAATTATCAATAAAATACATTTAAATAACTGTATTACCACTCAGAATAATTTCTGAAATTAACACTGAATTGTAGAGTAAGAAATACTAAATAAAATAAGGTTTAACTCCTGTTTGGCTGATGATACAGATTAAAAATCTGCCTAGAAGCATTAATTGGTTCAGCCACTTTGAAGCACTATTTGGCAGAATATAGTAAAATTTTGAATGTTCTCTGCATAAAGAATCTCTTGGACATATGTACAAAGGTGTTCACTGCAGCACTATACAGCAACAGTGAAAACTGGAAATAAACCCAATGTTCATCAGTAAGAGAATGGACAAAAAATATGTGGCATAGTCATTTAATAACATTCTGTTCATATTTTAAAAGAATTAATGACCTCTCTACCAAAACTCATTACAAAAATTACATTTACAGGAAAAGGAAAGATGGAGAATAAGATGGCATCATGCAGTTTATGTGAACTTAAAAACCCAGACAGCGTTATCTGCTATTTAGGGATACATGTAAAAAAGAGATTGCACAAATACAAAAACTCCTAACTGTAGATGCTTCAGGGGAAAGGTCAGAAAGTAAAATTGTTTAAGGGGATACTCTTATATCAGAACAATATCACATTTTTAAAAATGCTTGAAGCAAATATGATAAAATGCTAGCAGTTACTAATTTAAGGGGAAACATAGGTATTTATGATACTATTTTATTCTTTGGGATTTCCTTTGTTAAAAAATTTTCTCAAAACAAAAATTAAAACCAGAAAATAATGATTTAGGAAATAATACCATTTTATTTCTGTAAAGATGCTAGTTAGATTAACTTTTCTATTTTAGTTACTTAACTAGTCACTCAGGAAGTGATGGCATTTAAAATTTTAACTCATTATTTCTAAAATATGCTGGTTTATAGTATACATTTATTCTTGTTGAATTTGTAATATATATAGAACAAAAGCATATTTTACAAACTATTCTAGTATTTTTAATCTATAAGCAGAAAATGGAAAACAAATTAGATTTACTTCCAGTTTATGAAAGAACAAGTTATTTTTACAAAGCAAAATATTTCAAGGTATTTAAGGAATTAAGCCAATTGAATATGTTAACACAGTCATTTGTGATCAATCAGGTTTTAACAGTAATTACTCAAATTTAAATCTGCCTTGTTTAAAAGATTCTCCCACCCAACCAGTTTCCCTGCTTATTTTTAAAGAATCAATTGATAGTTTGTTACATACTCAGAATTTCCCCAAAACAACAAGAAAGGATAATAATCATTCCTGTGGTATAGGCTGCAATCAGGTGAAGAAAATGAGAGAGTTTGAAATCTTTGGTTTCTACTTTAAAACAAACTTTACTGAATAATTCACAAGTAACTATTTTTTTGGATAATCACCTGTTAACTTATTTCCATTCCAGAGATGGAAGCATTGGCATTAGAAACAGATTGTGGTGCAGAAACTGAGACAGAAGAAGTAAAAGAGGAAGACATCAAATTAAAAAACATCTTTCTGTTTCCCTGATAGCTAGAGAATTCAGAAGGAAAACAGGGACCATAGGGACCTGCACAAAATGTGAGGAATCTAAGTTACCTTACTTAAGGTAAGCTGCATACTGCCGATTAACAAAAAGTTCAAATTACTAACATTACTTAGTTTAAAAATATAATACCCAATAATCCAGGGACCAACAATATTTTAAAATGTTTAACTAACCATTTTCAATAGATATTTTCAGAAGTCTGTACTTTCCATTTCTGGCTCTGGCAAAGATATCTTTAACATCTTCACTTGCTGTGGAAAAAGATAAAGAAAAGCAAACCTGTTTTTTTTATACTTATGTATGAATACTTTCTTTTGCTACCTATATGGGAAAAAATGAATTACAATACAAACAAAAAAATCTGAAGTATTTAGCATCCTCTTATCAGTATTATAAAACTTAAAAGCCTAAGATAGCAGACACTGTATACAGTTAAGAAATAATAATATATTTTAAAAGTATGTTAACATTAATTCTAACCTGTTTTAGCTAGATAATTCTGTAGCAAAAACAACACTAGAGTGATTACCCTTAAGTTACTCAAACCCAATAATGGGCAAATACAATTCTGAAAAACACCTTTATTGCTTGTTTGAAAAATGTTGAAAATTTGCTTTCATTCTCTTCTAGTGTAGTTTCAAGATTATAATAAAGACACCTCCTTCATCAATTCATTTTCTGTATTTTCCCACTAAAAACAACAGTAACTATCAGTTATCCCAACCTGATTTAAAAAAAAAAAGCCAATAAAATGTATTCAATCTTATACTTCTGGTTATATTTTTCTAAGCTGCATTTCTCAAAAAGCTAAAGTAAACTCATTGAGCAAATATAAATTTGATAACCTGACCTTTGTCTTCCTATTAAAGCTTCCATTTCGTTCTTGTGTTGTCTACTAACAGCAAGAAACACTAATAAGTAGTGCTTGCTGTAAGGCTCAAGCATGAAAGTCAATAATTACATACTTAAATGTCAAAATTAATGCGGGCAAATAAAACAATGCTTTTAGATTTGAGAATATTTTGCTTGTGTGCGTGTGCAGGAGTAAGTTTAAGTGTGTGTGAGAAAGTTTGTAAAAGACCCTTAAGAACAGAACACACAATTAAGTGTTCATTTGGGGAAAAGATTCGTTGTCTATTCACAGGAGGAGCTTGGGTTTATATTGGAATTCATTAAGTGATCACAAGTAACCCCGGGATATATTATTTGACTCTGATGAGGTGAGCGCTTCCAGGCTGTCCATTTTCAAACCACGAAATAATGGAGGTCAGATAAAATTGCCCTTTCAACTGTCTGCACGGGATGACTAAATTTAACCCCACAGATCAGACTTTTCAGTTCTCCTGGAGAGTACCTAGATACAAGACCAAAACACACCCTACATTAAGGATTTCTCAGAACATAATTCATATTCCCATTTGGGGAGAAAATGTGGAAGAGTTTGGGAAGCACCCTTACTGATGTGAGAAAGATTCTGGCATGTTCGTTTTATAATCAGAGTCCTGTAATACTTCTTTGGACGGTGAAAAGGAAAACTCGCCCGGCTCTCTACAGCGCAGGGAGCCCCAGTCGCCTCCACTGTTCCAGCTCTTCCCCACCAGATAAAGAAGGGGAAAGTTGGCCTAACGTCGGGGGCTCTGGAGGGCACGCCCCCTTCACCCAGGCAGCCTCGGAAACCAATTTCCTCCGCTCCTCCGAACTTCGGGTCAGTCTGCAACGTGGCGGCGGCCGGGCCCAGCTGGAGGCGGTGCGGGCCGGGAGCGCCCGGCAAACCGGAGTGCGGAGAGACGCCGAGGCCCCCGGGCCCCGCGGGACCGACTCCCTGAACTCCCGGCCCGACTCTGGCCCTGCCCGCCCCGCAGCCCGCCCGGCGCGCCTGGGGCCTTCCGGGAGCCCCTTCCCCGCGGGCCGCGCCGAGCGCCGTTACCTTGGATGCCGGTCTGGTGGGACATGGCGGCGGCCGCGGGATCCCGGCTCCAGCGCTTGAGTGCAGCGAGCGGCCCCGGCCGGCGGCTCCAGGAAGTGGCGGCTCCTCAGCCGGCCCCTCGCGTCATCCGCCCGCGACCCGCCGCCGCCGCCGCCGCCGCCCCGCCCCGCCCCGCGAGGCCCGCGGCGTCCCCGGGCGCTCTCGCCGCCCCACCGCCCCGCCCGGCCAGCCGCTGTAGGTGTGGCCCCCGGCCCGCGCCCAGCTCTCTGCCGGGGTCACGGCCTCTGCACTCCCCGCCGCCTCTCCCGCTCCACCAGGGGGAAAGTGCCACGGAGCCGGCGGGAGAGCTTAGCGCTCCGAAGTCTGCCCTCCAGCGACCCCGCCGACTCCGCCATTCGCTAGCTCAGCAAAGGGATGCTCAAAAACGGAAATGACCATTTTATTGACTGTGTATTTTTCAGCTTTAAAAAAGCTATGCACAACGCCCTTCTTTGTTTACTCTTCCTGGAATCCACACAATTTGTTTTAAAGAAGGGCCTATCGCCCATTTTTAAAAGGAGAATTAATATACTATAGACGGTCTCCGTCAGTTTTTCCCACAATTTTAAATTGAGTTAATCTCCGACCGCTAGCTTTTTTCTTCCCAGTTGGGCACATTGAGAGAGCAAGTGTTCCTTTCTCTTCATTCCAAAAAGAGACAGCCACTGAGAGTGATAAGATTAGCTGACTTGAGTATTCCTCTGTGGTCAATTGTACCATTGCAAACTAACACTGCTCTGCCTTTAGGTTGGCTGTTTATTTTTTAATCCAGTAACTGTTCAAAATTCTCTCAGATAAATTTGTCAGATAACAGCAGGTATTATTAAACATTATTTTCCATTTCTGCTTTTGTGAACGGTTATTTCCCTTCTGAAAGGTAACATTAGAAGTTGTTTTTGTACTGCTTTTCTACCACGTCTAGGTAGAAAGCTAGTTCTTGTTTTTAGGGCCTTGAACTGACAATTATACAAAATTACCATCTGCTAATGAACAAATACTTTGTTCATGCCAATAATACAAGTGCATGTTAACAAAATTACTCTTCAAATACTGTACAATGTATTTTTAATTAGTTATTAACCAGCAGGCCTACAATTGTTTTTATTACGGAGATCACAGCAAACAAGGTTGCAGTGCTCTGTTCCCTGTTCTCTAAGCTCTGTTTCTCAAACAGATCGTCAGATTCAGGAATAAGTGGAATTTAGCCTCAGTTTTATTATGACATGTTTGAATTTAAGAAATGTAGGGAGGAGTTCCATTTTAACCAAATTCTTCCTGACACAATGGTTCACCCTGATTTACCAGTTTCTGACTGCATCATTAAGCAGAGAGAAAATTGCAGAGTTCACCTGCAATTTTTTGAGTGATTCATGTCCTGGTGACTTGGGGAAATTCTGAAGGAAGTCAGCATTCCTCAAAAGTACTAATAAAAAAAACAAACTCTCCCATATTCATGCTTAGTAAGGACCACTGCATGCTCAGTCCTGAAAAGGAAAGTTCATTTAGGTTGAGACTGCCCTGGCATCCACCTGAAAGTGCTTATTTTTTGTTAGTACACTAGTTTGACTTAAGAGCTTCAAGGATCTTGGGTACATTGCTCTGTTCTAGCCACAAATGCTTTACCACTTTTCTTCATCTATTGTGTCTCCAGTTATTGAACATTTGCCAGAACTGTCATAATAATAAAACCTTAGATTTGTATAGTGGTTTACAGTTTTCAAAGAATATATAGAGACTTATTTGAGTACGAACATAATCCTGACAGGCTAAATGAAACATTATCAGGTTTTATTTTTTAACTTTAAAAGATTTGGAAATTGAGACATAGGGGAAGTCAGCAAGTGTCATGGCTAAGACAAGTGTTTGTAAGAGACAGAAACTATTTTAAGACAATATATGTAAATAAGGAAGTTTATTATAAGGATACATGAGAATCTCATAGGTCCTGATGGCCTGGCTTCTTCTCTTCTCTCCTTCTCTTTCTCATTCTCCTCCTTCTCCTTCTTCTTCTCTTCTCTTTTTGTTCCCTTTCTCTCTCTTCCCCAAATGGGATTTTTCTGCTTATGCAGTCAAAATGGCAGAATATGACTACTCTACATTTCCGAAATTGACAGTCACAGTTCTAGCTGTATGCAAGTGTTACAATAGCTTTTCTAAGTCCAAGTTCAAAATTCCTAGGAGAAGACATGTGAATAACCCTGCTTGGCTCATGTATCGAATGGTCCTTGGCCAAGCTGCCTGGTTTACCCAGTATATACTGATCAATGAATGAAAGGCAATTACCACAGGAGGGGAGATGGATCTTGGGCTTGGAAAACAGGCTTATAATTCCTACTATTGTCAATTTAGTAGAACTGTTGTTTAGAACCCAAGTTAGCTGAAACAAACACAAATGCATGAAGGGAGCAATTAAATAACATAAATGAATGAAGCTAACAAAGGCAGATTGTGGTACCCAGATGAAGCACAGACTCCACCTAAGAGAAGTTACTACTACTCAACTCCAGTTGACTAATGCTTTTGTGGGAATTCAAGCCCAGGGTAACAAATCTCCTGATTTTCAAGTGATGTCAGAAATTGGGGTTTTATGGGAAATATTTATTTCAATTACTTGGGAAAACAAAAACAAACAAACAAACAAAAAGACCATATCTATAGGTCAGATTTGACCTATGGACTGGTAATTTAGGACTTCAGACCTGGTTCTTCTGTCTGGTCAATTGTCAAATAATGATATGTAAAAATCACATCCTCCTTGAAGATTTTATACAATAGAAAAGAATATGATGTGCACAGCCTTAATGTGAGCAGCATATATATTTGTGTATAGTACATGTGCACATAAAACTATAATGTATCATGCATTCATCTTATCTCTCCACTGAATTGGAATCTTTTGACAGAAGAGAATCACTTCTTCTTTACTTTGTGGGATAACATTAAAGAGCTACACTATTTGCTTTAGGTTTTCCTAGAGAAGAAACCCTGCTATAGGATGAAAATTCACATAGAAATTGTATGACCATGAACAAAATTATTTAACCTCTCTGAGCTTCCACTTTCTCTTTTGTCATATGCCAATACACGTCTCATGGTTGTCATAGAAATCAAGTGAGATATGACCTTATGAAGGTCTGACATGTTAGATGTTTGACATGTGTTAGGCTTTGCATCTGTTAGAATTAAGTCTAAAGTAATATGTTATAATACAGTATGTTTGATAATAAGTCACTAAAACAGAGTAAAGAAAGACTAAATTTCCAATCAAAAACAATGATCCAAAGTTGATTTCTTCTATAGGTTCATAAAACCACAATATCACTTTAACTGCTGTGTTTTAAATACTATTAATGTATCCTTAGATTTGTAAGGCATCAAATAAGAAAAATAATTCTTTAGGTTATAAAAATTAGAATCAAGTATTAAGCAACATACTTTGACTAAAACTAACTTTTATTGTATGCATGTAATTATAACCCCTAACAACCTACAATAAACACCTGGCAAGATTGCTAAAACTTTCAACAAAATGGAATATATAACAGAAGATTCTTTTATTCTAGTCAGGCTCTATGGTGCTGGAATGAATCACTGAGAAAACAGAACAAAGAGTCTGGGTTAAAGATTAGTTCAAGCAAATGATATTTCTTTATTACTCTCCCAGGTGAAATCTGGACTGAAGTAATCTTAATAAATGATACATACTTTCTAATGAAAGAAACAGGGAACACTTTGGTTCAAAAGAGTTGTTGATAATGATAAGAATGCATATTGGAATCAAAGTGCAGGAAGGCACAAACAAAGCAACCAGCTTTTAATGTATTATTTATAGTGAGATTTTCACCCTGGGTTGGAGAAGTGCCTTAGCAACAGCATCTTGAATCTCTTCCTCATTATCTCTAACATCTCATGTGGGGTAGGATGGTTTAAATGGCTAATGGGAATATTTGCAAATCACTTTGAACATATAATACTCTCTTTCTCTTTCCTGGTTTCTCTCTCTTTGCTAGTGATGCTAATCAACACCTAAAACCTCCTCTCACATTTAAATAGCATATACAGAAAATACTCTCTTGTACTGAGTCTACAAAGGGGGACAATCTTCTATGGCCTTTAAGTATTTTTATAGTCACCACAGAGGCAACTCCAGCCTTTACATATTAAAAAAGACAGTGCCAGAATGTGTAATCTGGTTGGAAAATGGGACAAGGGGACTGTGAAGTGGAGCTTGCATAGCAGGGTTTTGTTTGTTTGTTTGTTTGTTTTAAAGACAGGGTCTCACTCTGTCGCCCTGGGTAGAGTGCAGTGGCATCATCATCATCGTAGCTCATTGCAACCTCAAACTCCTGGGCTCATGTGATCCTACTGCCTCAGCCTCCTGAGTAGCTGAAACTACAGGCTCACGCCACCCATGCCTGGACCCTCTGATATGTTTTTAAAAATAAATTTGAGAAAACCAATCATAGAAAATAATTGGCAGGTGGGAGGAGGGGAGGGGATGCTCAGTGAGATTATGGGACTATGGGACCTAAACTACTTTTGGAGCTGCCTGAAAACCGTAGCCTAATAGTTGGGATTAAAAATGGATTAGTAATCTTTTACTAAGTGCTGCTTTATAACAAGATTTTATAATAAAGTTTCAGTGTATCTATTCTATTTTTTAGAAATAGGCTAGATCAGTATGGTGACCTTTCTTTAGGGATGTGCCAATGAAGGAGTTGACTATTACATTTTATGTTAATAATGGAAATGGTAGTACAATGAATCCCAGAAAAAAGGATTGTTCAAAGTCATTAAAATAATTGTATAGGAACACATGTATTTTTAATGTTTTAATAACAGCCTTTGGTGAGATGGAGTTATACAATAATTCTTATTTCTTAACAACAAAACTCAGGATTTATTTGATGTGGCAAAGTGCCCAGTTGAAAGTTTGCATTTCTACTTCCTTTGCAGCTAGATGTGGCCATGTGATCGAGTTTTGACCAATGGTATGGAAAAGTCATTGGGTGAGTCTTCTTGAAAGGCTTCTTAAATAGCTGATGAGAACTCTTTTTAATTTTCCATTCCCACTTCCTCCTTTTCCCTATTGAAATGAAGATGTGATGGCTGGAGTTCCAGCTGCTGTCTTGGACCTGAGGCGAACTTGATGATAAAAACCACAAATTAGGATAAGGGAAAAGTAAGACAACAAGGAACCTCTTAGGTCCCTATTGACTGTGACTCTCCTTAACCAGAGCTGTCATGCTACCTCTAGACTTATTTTATATTCAAGAAACATAACTTCCATTCTATTTAAGCCACTATGCTCTCTGGTCTCTGTTACTAGCAGCCAAGTATATATTGTAAGTGAGGCATTTTGCTTTACCAAAACTGTTATGTAAAAATATCCCTCATTATACAGATCTTTAGTTTATAGAGTGAAAATTTGGATAGCAGGTTTGTAACGCGAGGGATACTGTGTTATCCAAATCCATTTGGTTCCTGAATTTTAGATTGCAGTTAGTGATAATTTAGATAGCAAAGGACACATATAATTTTAAAGGTGAAATTATAGCTAGTTGATCTACATTTCCTGCATGTAACTGGATTTCCTATAACTTTTCTAAATAGAGAAGCAAATCAGCCAAGACCTGAAAATATTCCTTTGTACAAAAGCAACTAAATATGCATTGGTTATCAGATTTAAAAATAGTGTAGATCGTTCAAAATATATAAGTATTTCTCTATTCTTTACAAAAATTAAACTTTAATGAGGTTCATTACTATAGTAATTGAAAACATTGTAAGAGATACATATTTTTCAAATTTCAATATTTTTAAAATACTGACTCATCCTAAGGTTATATAAAAACTCAATAAGTAATCACCATCTTTGCAAAAATGTTTAGGATTCTATTTGTTGACCAGATTTGCTAAACAGCTGAATAGTATTGTGAACAGACATCAATATTCGCTCTCTATGTGCACCTTGGATTTACTACAGTGAAAGGAAAGTGAAGGCTACATTTATATATTAATGAGAAAAAATGTCAAATTCTTACTTTTATGATATTCAGTTATTAGGTTGGCAAAGGATTCATAAATTAACCTGATTCTTGCAGGTTCTTCTTGTTTCTATCTCCCAGGCCATCACTAGCCCTTGCACTTGACAACTCTGGTCAGTCTTATTAAACCAGTTGACTTTGATCCTAGGACTGGGCTGGGTTCTCATTAAGAGGAGGGTGAGTCTGCCACTCTGGTTGACAGGTTCAATTTTCCAGTTGGCCTCACTGTAGAACTATTCTGCATGGAGTCCCGGCTCAGTGACTCAATGGGTCCATCTCAGTTGCCTTCACAGTAATATTCTTACCAGCCTTCTCCATGATCCTGGATGCTACTTTCATTCAGGTTTTCTGGACTGGTTTTCTCTCTTATGCTTCACAGCCTGAATTCTTTTTTTTTTCCTCTGGGATAACATTACATTTTATTTCTTCACACTCTGATCCTCTGGTGTGGCCAGCCCACGTGGGGTCTCATCAGTCCATTTCTCTTGTCAGTGTTCATTATACTCCCACTCAAAGAAGCTCATTTCAAGGCTCTTACTCATTGACTATTGTTTCTTCCTGAGCTGTTCTTTCACCAAACAATAGCACAGGTTCAATTAAATCACAGTTCACTTTCTCTGGCTCTGGCTAGATAACCTCCAATCCCCTTTAACCTTGGTTTTGTTTGTTGTTAAAGACTGTTTTTCCTTTTTCCCTTTCTCTCTTCCTCCTCTCTTCCTTTCCCTTCTTTCTCAACCATTACCAGTGCCTTAATAGTTTCCATTTAACTATTCTAGCTCATTAACAGCTAAGTGGAATAGAAGGCAAAGGTCCCTTGTGGATTTTCAGGAATATTCTTATTTTTGTGGTACATCTTGGATATTTATAATGGAGATAGAATAAAATGTTCGAAAGTGCACACATCTTTCTGTTCTATAGCTCAGGTCTGGAATAGAAATACATTTGAAATTGTGGGTAATCTTCACAAAAACATACAGCTCTAATGAGTTGAATTGAACATTTAGGAATTTAAAGTTGGAGTGTGCATATGGGAGGCAGTGTCTCCCATATGCAAGGGAAAAGCTCTGGGTTCTATCTCACTTCCATGACTGCCGAGCCATATGATGTTGAATGTGAGACAGTAAAAGAGAGAAAGAAGGGACCACAGCAGCAGGGTGGTCTGAGCAACAATATTATCCCAGAATTGGTTTTGGTACTTCTTCAGTTTTGCTGGGTTGTTTCTTATACTCTTCACTACCATCCTTCTAATATTACAGCATTTTTGTGATTTTTCCCCCTGGTTTCTCTGGATGTTATCTCAGCCAAGCCTGCTGGCGCTGTGCCCTCTGCTCTGAACTATACCTTTCCCCCCTCTTACCACAGCTAACTTGTCCAGAGTCTCACTTGTTCAGAGTACTTGCCAGGTAACTGGAAGCCAATCTGGTAAAGTAATTCACAGCAAGCTGCTCATCTACTAATTCATCAAACATTTATGGAGCACCCCAGCTCCTGCGCTAGGTGTGAATGACTGACCAAGGTTGCTCTGCTGCAGCAGCAACCAACGTAACGTACAGTGTAGCAACCTTGGGCTCTGGGGTCAGATAGTGCTGGGTTGGATTCTCACCCTGTCACTTGCTAGATGCATCATCCAGGAAAAATTGCTTAACCCTTCCAGAATTCTCAGTTTCCTCGTCTGTAAAATGGGGGCAATAATCACTTCTTGAAGGAGATTTTGGGTTTTAAGCACCACTATACACAGTGGCTAGCTCATAGTCAATGTTAAATAAATAGTGCCTGTTTTTATATTGTTGATTATCCTTCCCATGTATCATTTCTGGAGACCTTTAATGCTTTAACTTTAGATGTTAATTGTCAGTGCCTTAACAATTAAGAATAAGTCTTGTGGCAAGTTGGTGAGAGACATTTATGGAGTCTGGAAAGTCTTGCCCTGCCTCTCACCAACACCAGTTGTCTCAGGTCTGACAATAGAATACCCCAGTATCAGCTATCTCAGGAACTGATGCAGAGCTAATTGCTGAAGACACAGGAGAGGTGTTATAAGGATACACAGAGGTACATTTTCAAAGGAGGCAGCCTAGCTATAAAATGCCAGGAAACAGCAACAGCAGATCATGAAGTGAAAAGTAGGCCATTTGTTTGGAGTCAGGGTGTCAGGTAGCATACAAGGTGAAGAGCCCAAAGCCATAAACAGTAACACGCTATAAAAATTACTACCACAACTATAAACCACAGGGCTGCCTTTCCATATATGCCGGATGGAGAAAACTGCTGGTCATGCAGCTGTGGTTTTCCCACACTTGCACATGTGCAAAACAACACTGTCAGCCATCAGCAGCATCATTTTGAACAATGATAAATAGAGAGACCAGATAGCTGGCTATGCACAAGGGCAGGAAGGCAGCACAAGAGAAAATGGGAATAAAGAGCTCCATTTCTTTCATTTGCCACATAAATTTGTGTTATATTTTTCAAATGTTTATGGCTTCACATTTTAGTGTTAAGTTTTGGAATACCTAAATAAACCATCTGCTCATTTGCAGGTTCTTGTACATTGAGTAGGCCTTCCTTCTACTATTGTAGGTTGTTTTTGTGTTGTGAGGATTTTTAAAATACGTATTTTGTGTTCAAGTTATAAGGATTCTAAGCTCAAAGCCTTTGGCTATCACTTCCAATGGCATTTGAGCAATCATCTGGGGTTGTCAGCTTTGGGGAAAGGGAGGAGGTAGACAAAATGCCATTTGGCTTTTAGGGGCTGATAGTGGGCAGGGTGTTCTGTTCTGCTCCATTGCCCTCAATGCCACTGCATTTCTTTCCACACCATGGTTATTTCTCCTGACTCTACTCACCTCCTGTCCCCTACCCATGATGGTCTAAAACTCTGGAGACATGTTTGAGATAAAAAAGTAGTGGCATTTTGATAAACCCTGCATTAGGAAGCTAGTTGCAAAAAAAGAAAAGACTTGGCCATCATATGCCAGTGTTTCACCTTGGTGATTTGATTCAAGCAGAATCCTCCAAATTTCTTAGACTTCTAAAATTACCTACATTATGATTATTATCTTTTTAATAAATGACTTATCTTTCAGGTAGTTTATTTTGATAAACTATTTTGGTAACTACCTGAGACTCAAAACATGATGTGATACCAGCATTAATTTTTCTAACATCTAATACACATCAACTTTATTTAAAGTGGTATAATTAAATTCCACACAACCTGAATCTGTTAAGAGTTTGGAATAAATTAAAGTTATCTGGAAACTGGGAGTTGCGAAAGAATACAGAAATATCCTAGCTGCCTAGCCCTTTCAACCATCAGTGAGCACAGTGGATTTATCAGCAATTCTGAGCAGATAAAGAGTCTTCAAAAGGACCACATTTAAATGAACATATATGTGGGTTCTATTATGCTCTTCTTAAATAAGCGATGCAATTGAATAATAATTCATAGTGTTTTAAATTGTTAGGAAAAGCAATTTGGGTACAAACTGTACCTGTTAACTTACACTCAGAAAAATAATCTTTATGGACCTTTGTCAGATACATTGGCCTTACCTGAAGGGGTAATGAGCTGGTTAGAGAAATTGTTTCCGGTAGTAAGCGTAATGTTTTTAAAATATAATGATTGAATAAAAGTTCCTCATGGGAGAAGAATGAGGATAAGTTAGGAGATACTCTCCTTATTATATGATTGAAAAGAGTGCATACATTTGTTTATTTCCATTTGGAGTCGTGAATTGAATTTATAAAGGCCATAAACTTGAATTTATGGCCTCAAATAACTGGAATGAGATAAGGATTTTTAATATTTGGACAGCAACTCAGAAACTCTTCCATTACCGAAGGCAGTGGAAACTATTTGCATGTTTTAGATTCAACTGACAAGGAACTACATTATTCTTTGAGTTAAAAAACAAAATCGCCTTTTATTTTTCAGATTATAAATTATGTTGCTATGTGAACACAATTGTCCTAGAGGGTTTTTTTTCTTTTCTTTTCCTTATTTTTTAAGACAGGGTCTCACTCTGTCACCCAGGCTAGAGTCCAGTGGCATCATCATAGCTCATTGCAACCTGAAATTCCTAGGCTCAAGCGATCCTCCTGCTTCCGCCTCCCAATTAGCTGGGATAACAGGCTCTCAGCACCATACCAGGATAACTTTTCTATTTTTTGTAGAGATGGGGGTCTCACTATGTTGCTCAGGATGGTTTTGAACTCCTGGCCTCAAGCGAGCCTCCTGTCTTGGCCTCCCAAAGTGCTAGGATTACAGGTGTGAGTCGCCATGCCCGACCAGTATTTTTGAAGGAACACCATATTAGATTGATTCCACTTAACATCAATGCAGAAAAAATAAAAGGGTACTTCTTTTCTAAGCTCAGAATTACACTGTGAATTATTTCATTATTCCCCACTTGCATAAAATTTACTTATATCAGCTATTTTAATGCAAGCGTAAGAGCTTTAGTCTTCAGAAAGTTTATTTCTGTGAACTAAATTTAGAGCCACTTCTCCATTTGTCTCATGAGTGATGATGCTGTTTTAAAAAATATACAGAAGCATGTTTTAACGTCTCTTACTTGCAAATGTGTACTATAGCACAGGTATATGCTTGCACTTACTTAGCAACTCTGAAATATGGGGGAGGCGGTTTCCCTTTCAAAGATGCATCTCTGATGAGTTTATAGAATCTTAAGTGCACCTTCGTAATGTAATTGAAAAAAAGGACTGATTTTTTTTCCCTTCATGCACTTTAAAACTTGAAGATAAAGTTATACAAATAGATTCTCATTTCTACCCATTTATGTATGATTAGTTCTAAGTGTTTGAGTGAATCAAGTCTCCTGTGAGAATACAAAGTACATAAAAGTAAGTGCTGACATTTTCTTCATTCCATTTACTAAAAAATAAAATGAACTTTTAAACACATTTTTTTCTGATTTAAAAGCAATCTGCATCCCCATCCCCACACTCCATCCACCTTAGCCTACTTTTCTGACTTTTACATTTTATATCTGTTCTCTTAATCTTAACATTTTAATATTACCCTTATGGTCTCAGTTCAGATTTTTATATATTTTTTAATGGAGTCAGAAATAGAGGTTAAAGGAGTATACATATTCATAATATTTTAAGGGAACCACATACCTTTATAATACATCTCTCCACTTTTTATTTCTTCCTATAATTTTTCTTTCCCTTCTTTGTCATTTGCTCTTTCGATTGGAAATCCATCAGCACCATGTCACCATATCACCCTGGCAAAACCAATGGGGTTTCCATAATTCTCTATAATGTACTGCATAAATTAAGGACACAGGGTTAATAAAAAACTAAAGACACAGAACTGTAGGGGGAGAGGTAACATTATACCACAGCTGTTGATTAAGTCACAAAATACATTGGGAGAGGAGAATTTGTTGAACCAGTTGTTTGATTATGGAGCTAATAATTCACTTTCTCTGGAGTATGGTAGACATAGTCTAGGCCAAGCTTTTCTAATACTCACTTTCTTGCTTCTTCATTTTGCTAAAGGAGAAAAAGAATAAAGGTCTTCACCTGTTTCTGAGCCCACTTATAGTAGGTTTTTGTGATTTTTCATTCTAAAGCTTGTTTGGTGGCAGACTCCACTGTAAAATGAACTTCCCTATTTTATTTCTCAGAATAGCATTGCATTTCTCCTTATGATATTTCAGAAGGGATGTCTCACCCAACAGCATTGATTTTCTCTATTTTCATACCCATGACTGTGTGGTTAAATTGAAATATGCATCATTATATTATGGAACTCTGTAGGCTGATGCTGAATTCTGGAAAATAATTGTATTTGGCATCCCAATCATTTTGTGGTCCTTTTCTATATGAAATGACCTAAGCTTCTATTTCCCAGATAAATGCAGTTGAATAAATATGGTAAAATTAAATTAGAAAAAAAGAGAAAAACTATGATTATCCATTGCATGTATTTTCAGATATTCCTGCTCTCTAATTTTACAGAATGTAATTATAGGTATATTTTTCCAAACAGAATCAATACATGGCTGTAGAAAAATATGCAGCAAGCAGTCTTTATTCTGCAGATGTGCAATTTTATGCACTCTGCCCACTTTATTGTCTTCATAATCAAAAGATAGCAGGAGGAGGGGCACTGCTCACTCACAAATATAAGAGGAATTAGTCTCAAGCACACACAGACAACTAGTTGGTTAAATCTTTACCAAACCATTCTACTTTTCTACAAGATGTACTAATGCAAAATGAACAAAATTTGCACTGCCACTTGAGATAAACAATTTAGAACGACAGAATTTTAGGGATTAAGTAAAATTAATTTTTTTGTCCAATACCTTTATTTTTCACATGAAGAAATCTCGTGCATTGGTAAAAATACACATAAACACATGGGGTGAATACACATAAACACTTGGGTCCCTATAGAGAAGTCTTAATATCTTTAATACTAATTCCATACCCACAAACACCTGGCTGTACTAACATTTACAAAAATGCATTGAGGCCCTGAGGCACAGGGGTTAAATATAATAGCTCAACTAGATGATACAGATCAGCAGTGGCAGAGCTGACTAAATCCACCTTTCATGATTCCCATTTCAGTTCTCTTTGTACTATAGTTCATATGTGATTATTTACAAGGCTACCAAATATTAAGTCATTGGGGGTTTTTGTTTGTTTTTTTAGTGGAGAAGGGCAGGGATTTATATCCTCTCAAGAAACATAAATTTTTAAAGTATTTTGTATCAGCAGTCCTCAACTTTTTGGCACCAGGGACCATTTTCATGGAAGACAATTCCCATGGACTGGGAAGAGGGAAGATGGTTTCGGGATGATTCAAGCACATTACATGCATTGTGCACTTTATTTCTATTATTATTACATTGTTTTATATAATTAAATAATAATACAGCTCACCTTAGGTTGGGGACCCCTGTTTTGTATCATTTTGTGCATTTCTAAATTTCAGCCATGAGGGCACAGAGCACCAGATTGAATGAGCTAGCTGTGGGTGTGACCATGTGGGTGTGGATGTGGGATTTTACTTGTCATCTTTAAGAAGATGACTACAGAAGTGAAAGAGGATGGGCCTCAAAGCATTTTTATGAATTTTAAGAGATCCAGACATTTGTAGGCATAAAATTGGATATTCAAAATTTTCAAGACTTCCTTATGGGTACGCGAGATTCAATGCGTGTGGTTATGTGTATGTTTACTGGTACAAATGTGAGTTGGCTTCATTGGGAGACTGGCCTTGGAAAGACAGTCACTTAGCTCTTGTGTGAACCCAGATAACCACCTAACATTCACAGTAAAACAATATTTTTCTTTTCTTGTTGTTAAATCTTGCAGAGAAACTTTCAGGAAATATTAAAAACTTTGGTTTTTCAGGTTCAAGTATATTCATGATTAATGCTTTTTCAGTAATGATATATTGTTTAGTGATAAAATTAATTTTTATAATTTTACAAATAGCCATAGTTTAGTATCTGTAAAATTCTTAAAGATATTAAGGAGCACTTCAACTTTTTCCATTATGTAAAACAAATATTTTATCAAACATTATATGTTATAATAATATTTTGGAATAGAGGAGATTTTTTTTTTTTGAGACAGGGTCTCACTCTGCTGCCTGGGCTAGAGTGCAGTGGCGCCATCATAGATCACTACTACAACCTCAAACTCCTGGGCTCAAGCGATCCTCCCTCCTCTGCTTCCCAAAGTGCTAGGATCACAAGTGTAAGACATTGTACTTGGCTTGAAGAGATCTTTTTAAGTTCCCTGGATCTCTCTTAAATGTAGTAAATCTATTTTGGGACAAGGCATTCATGCACAAAGCAGCCCATGGATGTATAGAGTGGAACACAAATTAATGCAAAGTACTATACAAGTAAAATGCAATTAAATTAAGCTCCATATGTGATGGCACAAATTATTTTCCTTGTAATTTTATAATATCATCTGTTACTTCTGTGAATCCTTCCATATCTCTAGGTGAAGCTAGTGGTTCAGCACTTTGTGTTCTCATAGGAAACTTATTCCTCAATTTCCATATTTTAGTGTAATAATGATATATTTACTTATCTCTACTTTTTTCTATAAGATAAGCAGGGATGATGTTCTCTTAGTTGTTCTTATAGTAGACAGTAAATGTTTGCTAAAAGGATGAATTAAATATTGCTTGAAATAAGTGGCAATCCATTGAAATTTGAAAATCATTTTCTCTACAGATAATTTTATTAAATAGTGGTAATTATAACAATATTAGACCTATTGTACAAATTAAACCCACAATACATGCTTTAAAAAGACTGAATAGAAGTCATGGAACCAGAGGGTATGATGATATTTTTCCATTAAAATTTTGGTGAAGTATTCATATAGAAATTGTATTATAAAAATTTGAAGACTTTTAGACCTGTTATCTACTGGAATGAAACTTGATTTATTAAGAAGGTAACAAAAGATGTGCCAGGATACACCAGGGGTTTACTTATACTATCTTCTTTAATCCTCAGTGCAGTCTATAAATTATACATTATTTGCTAAAAGTTTTAGACAAAGATGTGTATCTCAGGTTAAACAACATGGCCAAGTTCACAGAGTAGGTAGCAAAGTAGGATTTGAACCCAAGCCTGTCTAACCCCCCAAATCTACCTACTTTCCATTATACTATCCATTTACTCAAGGTAAAAGATGAGATGGTCAAGAAAAGGATAACCACATTCTTTGGGGTAAGGCTGAAAGCCATATCATAGTATAAAGAACAAAATTAGGTGAGTGAAGTTATAAAAAAATTTGCATGCCAATAGTGAATTAATTGAAGTACTTTCCACATCACTTCAAATCCTATCTTGTATTGTTTTCCTGTTATTGTAGATAAGAAACATTTTGTGCCAGCTTAATATTAATAGTTTTAATGATAGTTTGACAAATTACTTACATTAATATATACATTCTCACAGCACTAAAACAATAAAAAATTCCTGTTAATGTCTTGCATAGATATTTTCAAAACTAATGATTAATACATTAGCTAATATTTGTGAT
Source organism: Cheirogaleus medius (assembly GCA_008086735.1). Lineage (NCBI taxonomy): Eukaryota > Metazoa > Chordata > Mammalia > Primates > Cheirogaleidae > Cheirogaleus > Cheirogaleus medius. The sequence continues at coordinate 24,912,824 of VBSM01002616.1, read as the reverse complement.
ATAAGGGAAACAAAAGAGACATGAGGAAGTTCATTACTTGAAGGAAGGGAAAGCTTCTTCTCGAATTCCTCTCACTCAATAAGTCCATCCAATTTATGTATAGCCACCAGCCTTCCACAGACCTAGGGAGCCTCTCTGGCCAAACAAGCTGGCACTGTTCCCTCCTGAAGAAGAGAGATTTCACTAAGGCTAGAGGGGCTTGCCAGAGTTCATTCTGGGCGACCCAGGTGTCCAGCTGATGTGTGATTAGCGAGGAATCAGCCCTATTGGTAGAATGCAAAAGTATCAGTATCAGTGTCAGGCTTCACCGTGGCCTGAGGTGAGTGCTGCTTCCAGGGCAGTGGCTCTAGTTCTCGCCAGGGGACCTGAGACTTTGGCAACTGCAGCACCAAGAAATGAGCTCTAGAAACAGAGGATAAAGCCAGCAGCTAAAGTGGGGCCTGTTTAATGGGATTTTCCCAAGTCACGTGTGGTGCTCAGGAAGACTTTGGGATCTGTGACAAGAGAGGCTGGCTTGGGACCTGGATGCAGGTTGGGGGAAGCAGAGGTGAGAAGGCCCTTTGATAGTGTGACTTACTGCCCCCAAATGCCTTCAGGGGCCAGGAGGCCAGGTGGGGAACTTAAATGACCCGAAGAAGACCTTGTTGGGCAGCTGTTTGCCATTCAAGAATGTAGACCCAGCAAGCCCAATTCTTTTGGTTTTCACGAGAAGCTAGACATTCAGTTTTTTGCACGTGAAATCTACTGTTTTTTAAAAAAACTATTTTCAACTCAGTTAAAGTTTTAAAGTAGCGTGAGAGTCAAAGAAAATAATCCATAGGCCTAATTGCCACCAGTTTAGAAGTGTTGGTATAGAAGCAACAATCTGGGAGTCTGGAGGGAAGGGATCTATCCCACCCCTTCTAAGGGATACTGATTTCACTGGTTTCGCGTGGGTCCTAAGCATAGGGTTATCCCAACGTGCAGTCCAGGTTGAGCCCTGCTCGCTGAATAGGTGGTGTGAAGTGACTAAATTCTAGGTACCACAGTGTTGTAGCAACAAGGCTTCCCTGCCCACCTTCTCTCCTCATTCTCCACATTCCCCTAGGCAACTTTATGGAGTAACATCAATAATTCCCTCTCTGTCTCTCTCCAAATTAAATGTGCATAAGAATCACTTAGGAGCTTGTTAAAATGGAGATTAGTAAACTCCACCTCAAGAGATTCTGTTTCAATAGGTTGGGTTCTAGAATTTATTTGTTAACACCCACCTTAGTTTACTGTAACACAGATGGTTTGGAGGCCACACTTTGCGAAACACTGACTCATAATGGATGCTGATGGCTGGCACATCTGTTAGTTCAGCCTTCGTTTCTTACCAGAGTTATAGATCTGTATAAATAACTGCCTAATAGAAATCTCCACTATTTCCACCTGGATAACTTAAACTTCTCATTGTCTGACTTCAAGTTTATTATTTTCCTTTAAAGCCTGCACACAGAGTTTTAGATTTTATTTTATTGAAATGCACTATCATTGGCTTAGTTGCCTAAGCCAGAAATCTGCATTGGTACCTTTAATGGGTGGGTAGTAGCATTCAGGGTACACGGAGCATGTGGCAGGTGGCACCAGCATGCCCAGTGAGTGGCTGGTCTCCTATCCAAGCCTTGCCATGTCTGCTTAGTTATTCTACCTTGGCTTTCTAAGTGTAATCCAGTTCTTCTGGGACAAGCCTATAACAACAACGGCCTTATTTATAAGAGGTTTACTCTGTGCCAGGCAGTCTTCTAAGTGTTCCATATGCATTAATTCAATCTTTTCTTGAAGCCACTCAATTCCCTGTCTAGTTTTTGGCAACTCAGTACCCCCTCAGGCTAGATCTGCCCCCCCATATTTCTAATTGCCACCTGGGACCTTTGCTTCAAAATCAATTGTGTCATCTTCTTCCCACAGTGAGATTGCCCAGGTAACTACAGAAGCCAGGCTTGAGGATCCCTACTACTGTTTTCTGCTCAGCATTCTAGGGATATTGGTGGCTACCTGAATTGGAATCATATTAACATTTCTCCTTAGCCGTTGTAAATCCAGTTGCTGCCTACCTACCCTAAAACAATAGAATGCAGGAGTCAGAAGGGAATTTAGAGATTGTCTAGTCCAATTTCCTTGTTTTATAGACTTTGAAATTGAGGCCTAAAACTATAAAGTGATTCACTAAGGGTAAAAGAGAAGCAAGAGTGAGAGCTGAGGATCAAACCTTGGTTTTCTGTCTTCAAATCTAATTCTGGAATGCAAGCCCTATTCTAGAGGGGTTACAGGGTACTCTGTATTTCTCTGCAGCTGGGATTGTGCCTAGAATGCAGTGATTGTGAATGGATACATCACAGAGGCTTCAGTCGGTCTGTGATTGGCTGGCTTGGTAGTGAACCAGATACCCCGTTGACATAAAGAACCACAATTTTATTATCAAGTATTATTCGAGTCATATTCAAATATAGGAAAAATATTTTTAACCTAACGTGTGGATTACTTACCACCTCTAGTAAGACTGCAATGAAGGAAGTAGACAAAATTGTAGCAGCAAGGAGCTGGTTTAATTATTCTGCATAAATGTCATATCAGAGAAATCTGCCCTCACCACCCTCTCTAAAATTGTGACCCACATCCTTATTGATGTTCTGATTCTACCTGCTTTTCTTAATGCCATTTCTCACAGTCAAACGTTAGATCACTATGTATTTTGTGATTACTGTCTGTACTTTCCCTAGAATAAGCTGTGTGAGAGCTTGGGTTTTATCTTTTCCACCACCAAATTGCCAGAACATAAAAGTAGCTGACACAGAAGAGCTTCCTGAAAATGATGGTTTTACACTGTGGAATGGAAGCATAAATAATATGCAATACTTTGGCATTTAGAGGCCTAATATATCTCTGCAAATAGAAGCAAAATAAAAACCCAATGCTGTACCATGCTGGAGTAAATGTGACAGATTTGCATGGTATTGTTTGGAGGAATATTTACAAAACCAAATTATCTTTAAGTAAATGATTTTGCCCATGTATTTTTCCCTGTATTGGAGAAATAACCTGGTACTGGAAGTAAAATTATGACCTTTATATGGGGTGGGGATACCTACTTATTTATAAATGTGATGCAGTGGTTGAATAGTGTTCCCCCAAAATTCATGTCCACCTGGAACCTCAGAATGTGATCTTATTTAGAAATAGGATCTGTGCAGAAGGAATTAGCTAAGATCTTGAGATAAAATCATCCTTAATTTGGAGTGAGTCCTAAACCCAACAATGTGTCTTTCTAAGAGAAGCATATAGAGATTTGGACACACAGAGACACAAAAGAGAGGACGCTGTAAAGATGAAAGCAGAGATTGCAGTGATTTGTGTATAAGGCAAGGAACACTAGGAATTACCAGAAGCTGGAAGTGATGAGGAAAGATTCCTTCCTAAAGCCTTCAGAGGGAGTGTGGTCCTTTTGGTACCTTAATTTTGGACTCCCAGACCCCAGAACAGTGCAAAAATAAATTTTGTTGTTTTAGACCACCAAAATTTATGGTAATTTGTTACAGCATCCAAGAAAACTAATATAGTGAGGAGAGGAGATATTTGCTAACTTGTGAATAGGAAGATATGTGTGTTGTGCCATAGATAAATTAGTCTACAACATTTTGAAATTAAATGTTATAATACCTAATGCATGAGTGCTCACTATGAGCAGATAATGCTCTCTGCGAAACTCATCTTTTTAATGACATCCTAAAACTCAGAAGAATGGGCCAGCTAGGCCTCGGAGGTCAGCAGCTATGATGGCGGAGGGTCCTCAGGGTAGCTCACTGGAAGAAGGTATTCCAAGCCCCTCTCTTATTCCTTCATATGAAATGATGGGATATGGGGGTTGCTCCCCTTAACCCTTGGGGAAGCAAGGAGACCAGCCATTCCAGTATATGGCTAGATAGTGAGGCCTACTGTTTGTCATTTCATGGCTACAAGTAAACATGACCATTGTCTTTAAATCTAGAAATTCATAATTTTAATTTCTTATTATTTAAAATTCCTAGTGCCAGTTGTTTCTCCTGACTTCCATTTTACCCTTTCCTACCCTGGCTCCCTGCTCCATCCTCTTCCTGTTCAGATGGCTGGAAGTGAGAAAGTTGTTCTCAGCACTATCTGGCTTTCCCTACCTGCCCAGAGTAGGGGATATATGTCACTTTCCCCAGGAGTCCTTGCTTCTGTGAGCAGACCACAATATTCTGGTTCCTTCTGGCTTTTTTTCTTCGGCCCTCCCTCCTCTCTTTCCTACCCTCTTCCTTGTCTCTCTCCTCTGCTTTAGCATGTTTTTTTTTTTTTTTTTCAAGACATGGGCTCTTACTCTGTTGCTCAGGCTGGAACGCAGTGGTGTGATCATAGCTCACTGCAGCCTCAGACTCCTGGGCTAAAGTGATTCTCCTGCCTCAGCCTCCCGAGTAGCTGGGCTACAGTCCTGAGCCACTGCGCTCAGCTAAAGCGCATATATTTGTTGAGAGCCTTCTGGTAATGGACACTGTTTCTGTGCTGCTCCCCTTTGCCTGGAGTTTCTTCCTCCCCACTTTTCTGTGTATTTAAATCCTTTTTTTTCCCTTCAGTCTTTGCTTCAAGCTTCTTCCATCTGGCCTTCTGCAGTAATTTATAAGGATAGATTTATTTCTCCATTTCAAATTTCTTTAGCCTTTATGGTCAGCAAAATGTATTTGGCCCTGAGCACCTGTCCCCTTATATTACTATTTATGGTGATTAGAAGCCATCTATTGTTTGCTTATTTAGATCATGAGTTCCCTCAAGAAACAGACGTACTCTATTTATCTTTTAAACCTCAACATCTTGCAGTGCCTTGACAGACTAGTTGCTTTGGATATGTTTAGTTGGGTGGTATATTTGGTACTTTACATAAAGTCAAGAGCTCTCGAAAGCCAGTGTATTTTTGTGTTCCCCCAAATCAAGCCTCCCTCCCTTGGGCTAAGGTCTAGCAAACTTATCTAGGTGAGGCCTGTTGAAACAGTTTTGAAGAAGAAACAAAACAAAACAAAACAAAACATTTGTTTTAGGACCAGGAAGAAAGAGTGTGTCAGCTCAAAACTGCCCATAGGCAAATATTTTCAATTTAAAACCAGCAGTCACATTCCTGTAAATGAGGTCATCACTAATCCCAAGCAAGCACTGCACCCTTGAAATGAGGCTCTGGCCAGTTCACAGGGCCTCTGTATGTGTGGGAGCGAGCGTAGGACAGAGGAGAAGGCAGGAAGAGGCAGAGGAAGGAACCGACAGGAGTGGGCAGTGCAACAATTGTCCTTCTCTGTCATTGTAAGAGGAATGGTGCTTTGAAGGAACTGCTGCGTTTCTGCAGACTCTGCAGGGCAGCCCAGTGTATGAGTCAGGGTGACGCTGACCGCCAAGCAGGTGACCGCTCTACTTCTGGTGTGACTGCTGGTCCACCCACTGTTTTCATGACTCCTTTGCTTTAAAAACTGTCCAGAAAAGTACTTTGCCCAGACATTTATAAGGTTGAGTGAAGGATAAGTGAATCAGTTCTTCAGCAAAAGAAACTCTGTGGGACATGCAGAATATGAGCAGGGCAGGGGTGAGATGAATCATAATGATAATAAAAAGAGCCAACATTTATGATGAATTTAATATGTACCAGACCAAATGTTGAAAGTGTAAAGTACATTTTTAAATCCCTCGAACAAGTAGTAGTCAAGCAGGTACTACTAATTCTCAGACAGGTTAATTAATTTGCTTGATATCACATTCTCATTATTTGGCAGCACCAATGTATCAGAATGTAGGTTCTAGAATTCCAAGTAGCAGACATACGATGACCATTCCCCCAAAATTTAGGACAAAATTTATAAAAATTTAGGGCATGTGGCCTAAAATATATTGGTGTACCTTGGATTCAATGGGAATGGACATTTGATATTAGGATTGTTAGGGAAAATCCTGGCAATAGAGTCACTGCCTTTTATATACCAGAAGAGAATTATGGATCATGTTCAAATTTTTATTCTTGCCTCTTTGACAATAAGGAAATTATGCTGTTTATGGTTAGAATGTGCAATTAGCATCATCCCAATTGACCTATTGGAAGTTAAAAATAGTTTTGCTTAGAGTCCATCAAATCACTGATGAGATGTTTCCTCCTTCACTCGGTAGACGTTACTGATGTTTACAGCTATAGTTTCCTCTTGCTTTAAAAGGGCAATTTAAAGAGGATAGAGTTTGGTCATCATGAAAGTTTTCACCAATTCTTGAAATGGACATTGAGCTTGTCTTTTTATTTAAAAAAAAATATAAACTGTATTATTGATGTACTGGGATATGTGAGATGAACAGAAAAACATCAGGTCTCATGTGGTTACTTCTGATTTTTGAACTCTTGGATCAGATTTTATAAAAGAATTATATGTCAACAAGACTCATTTTAAGCCTGTCTGCAGCGTTGACTTCATATACGAAGGTGGACTAGACATATGATTGTCTAGTGTGATTTGAGAGTTTCCTACTTAAATTATTTCTATCATTATCCTGACACTCTGAAACTGTGGCCAATTTACTGAACTCCTATATACTCATATAAAAGAAATGGAGTTATTTGGGCTAAAATATGGGTGAGGGAGTGAGAGATCTGGAGCCTTGCTATCTTGGTTTCTTTTTGGAACTTCTATCTATACCTTTTGAAAATCACTGCTGGCCAAATCTGAAGAAATAGTTAATCTCTGTAAGTAAGCAATTGCCACCTTTGTACTGGACTAATAGATTCTGACCCTGAACAAAGTTTTCATAGAACACTAAAGTTTGATGGGAAGGGAGAATAGGTACTTTATTGAGCACCTATTATGCACCTGATACTATAGGTGTGTTATACACATCAGGTCATTTAAAACCTCTAAGAGGTCTGTGTGGTAGTGACTGGGATGAGACAAAACTGGCGAATAGGGAGAACAGCAGCCTAAATCCTGGAAGGATCTGTCCGTGAACAGAATGACCTACTTTGGATCCCTAAATCCGGGTCCAGATCTAACATCTCACCATTTCAATGGAGAAGAAAGGCAGATGTAGGGATTCCTATTGTAATTTTATAGTAGCAATTTACCTAAAGTAAATTTATTAAGTAATTTTATTACCTAATAAAATACTAGCTTATTGTAGCTAGTAAGTTGTGGAACCAAAATTTTTACCAATATTCATTATTTCAGGTGTCCTGACTATAAAACCTATATTCCTTTCCTGGTACATGGGAAGGTTGAAATGGGGGGCTTGTGACTCACATTGCCTGGCTCTGATTCTTACTCCACCACAGTGGCTACTTGTGAGATCTTGAATGGACTATTTAGTCTCTGTGTGGCTCTTTCCTCAAAGGTAAACATGCAGGTGATACTCCATGTTTAGCAGCTATCTCACAGGTCTGTCATAGATGTGCTTAGTACACAAATAAGCCTTTCAAAAGCTGAGCTTTTATCACTACATGTTATTGTGACAAAGATCAAAGTATAAAGGCTATTCCTCTGGCTGGTCCTGAAATACGGCTGAACTGGAGATCATAGGTGGCTGCCAAAGCAAAGGGTACAAGCTTGTTGGTCAGTGGTAAAAAGAGAACATTAATGTTGAAGACAAACCTTGCTCATTTTGCCTTGAAGTGGTCCTAGAGAACTGTATTCTCCAAACCCTGAGACCTCTCAGAGCAAATAGTAAGCATTGGTAGAGCTTATTCTTAAAATTATTCTTACATGAAGAGAGATCTAAAGGTAGACTAATAAGCTCCATGTAACTGTTGCCAGACATTTCAGTCCTGATTAACTGAAATTCATTTTAGTAGACACCCATGTAGTTCAACGGATCATGGATACCCATGTAATTCAACTAACTGTGGAGTAGGATGAGTTCTCTCTCTCAAGTAGACAGAACGAAGACAAGTTACTAAATGATTTTTAGCCCACTATCCATTGAAATACAATGTATTTTTCAGTCTGTTGCTCAATGAAAGAAAAAATGCCTTCTGTTTTCCTTTGTTTTGTTTTGCTTTGTGGTGAAGGGGGATATAAGTTACAGACTTCAACAATCTGTTGCATAATTTGTGAAGCTTTAATATTTTCCAGTTTCAACTGACTGAAGAGCCCTGGCTTTAAATGGAGATTAAAGGAAAATATAGCCCATGAAATCCATGTTAAACACTTACATAGTTTAACAGTTCATTGGAGAGTAATACTAGTTGTTAAAGCACAGTAGAATGGAATGATTAATCTGTGAAATTAATCCACTATTTATTTATTTGTTTGTTTATTTGTTTGAGATAGAGTCTCTCTCTATTGCCCAGGCTAGATAGAGTGCAGTAACATCATCATAGCTCACTGCAACCTCAAATGCCCGGTCTCAAGTGATCCTCCTGTTTCAGCCTCCGGCATAGCTGGGACTATAGGTGTGTGCCATCATGCCCAGCTAATTCTATTTTGTAGAGACTCCATAGGAAGACACTAATTTCAGGCTGGTCTCAAATTCCTGGCCTCAAGAGATCCTCTTGCCTTGGTTTTCCAAAGTGCTGGTATTACAGGCATGAGCCACCATGCCCAGCCAATCCACTATTTATTGAGCCATTATCATAACTTACTGTTAGGTGCCAAAAATGCGATGATGAGTAAGATTTAGTCTCTGCCCTGAGGGAGAAAAAGAAGTAGCAAAAAAGTACAACAAAAGTGTTATAGTAAAACATACAAAGTGCTAGCATAGGCAACAACTCTTTCTGGGAAAACTCATTAAAAGCACTACAAAAGAGAATATTAAACAGTTCTATAAAATGATCACAAACTATGACTATAATATAGATATATGTGGTCATTCTTAGAAGCTAGAAAAATGTCAAATTAGTGAAAAGAATGGCTGTGAACTCCCAATTATCACTGTGCAGAATAGCTACCCTTTGGGACTTGGGAATGGCTCTCTCTATCCTATTTCACAATCTGCTGACACCTCAGCTCTCCCTCTTGCTATCCAACCCATTTCTGAATCAAGCTGCCAGGTGAGGAGAGGGACTAGCTCTCCCTTATAAGTTTGCTACCATAAGCATGTATGAATTATCCTATTTTCTATTTGACTATATAAACTAGTGATCGCTTCCATTATCAGCATGCTGGACACACATTATGAGCAACTGGTAAACTGAGGTAGAAGTTGCTATTAGGTGTGGAAAGAAACAGAGGCCACACATATATATGGTGGAAAGGAAGTTACATTGGGAAGAAAGGAATTGGTCAAATGTAGTCACAGGGTCTTCCCGCCTTATGCTGCAGAGGGATCATTTAAGCACTACAGAATGATAGGGTCCTGAGAGTCTCAGCCTGCACAGAGGTTAAAAATTGTGCATGAGTATGTGTATGCTTGTATATATGTTTGTATATGATTCTATGTTTGTAAAAAATGTGTGTATGCATGAATGTATATGTGCTTAAATGTGTGTATACATAGGTATGCATATGTTTATATATTTGTGCATCTCTATGTGCATATGAAAATGTGTGTGTGTATGTGTGTATATGTGCATGTGTCAGACCAAACAGACTGGAAAGTAAGTATGAGACTTCTCATACTTCTCATGGGCTCTGCCTCTCCCCACCCCCACATCCACACACCACCCACAGGCAAAAGCAGAAAGGATGCTCGGTGACCTGAGACTGACTGCATTAGAAAGTTTGCAGCTCTTTGAGGACATTCCACTGGGAACTCCATGGATTCCTTGCAGGATGGTGGATTTTATGTCTGCCCTGCCGATTTCCCCAGTAGGAAGGGACTGCTGCTGACACGCGAGGCTGAAGCCGTGCTCCCCCCACCTCCCCACCCTGCCTGCAGCTGCCGCTCTGCAGAGGCGGGCCGGGCCCCGGCAGGCTCAGCAAAGGCGCACCCGGCCCGCGGGCTGGAGTCGGCCCGCGGCGGCGGCGGGAGGCCATGCCTCCAGCTGCGGAGGCGGCTCACAGCTGGAGCGATCGTCGTCACCTGCGCCGTGCGGTTGCCCTTGGCGCTCCTGGTGCCCGGCCCGCGGCGGCGGACTTTGCGGTGGGGGCGCGGCGCAGCGAGGCACCGGCGCGGAGGGCGCCCGGCGTAGGCGGCGGCGGAGTGGGCCGAGCCGGTATTTATAGCTTGGTGACAGCAGCGGCTGCAGCGACGCCGCTGGCCCGTCTCGCCGCGCTTCCCAGCGAGGCCGCCGGCGCGACGGAGGACGGAGCTTGACCGCCTCTGCCGTGCGCAGTCGTCCCGCGCCCCGCGCGACCCTTCAGGTGAGTACGCGGGCCCGGGCGCTGGGCGCGCCTCCCTGGCCGCTCGGTCCCGCCTCAGCGGAGCCTCCCGGCCCGGCCGTGCGCAGCCAGGCTGCCTCCTCGTCCCTGCCCGCGAACGCGCAGCAGCCCTGGAACCCCGGCCCGGCCCCCAGTTCCCCTGGCGCCTTTCTGCCCCCCTTCCCGGTCATGGCATTCCTGAGGCAGGGTAAGTGTCACGGAGGGAGACCTACGCACCAGCCCTTCTGGTTAGGGCAGAGGAGACACCCAGGGAAAGGCTCCCTCAAACTCCCCGGCTCCAGGAGGGTAAGGGACGGCGGAAGAACAGACCTTGAACTTTCCTCGCTTCGGTGATTCCTAGGATAGGAACTGAAGAAAAGCCTTATTTTTGTTAATTAAATTAACAGGTTGCAGTTCATAGGTGTTCTCCTTAAAAAGAAGAAGAAGGAGAAAAAAAAAAAAAAGACTTGGGTGTTTGGTAACTTCATCATGACTAAATAAAACTATTTTTTGATTCCTATTGTAGAAAATGCCACAGGCCCACAAGTGTGTTTGACCCATGTGGTAACATTTTGGCTGCCATTATTCATTCTCCCCTGTGTGGAACAGTGAAGTTTGTGTGTGTTTGTGTGTGTGTGTGTGAGTCTGTGAGAGAGAAAGAGAGAGATGTGTGAGTAAACATCACATGCTCATTTTAGTATTTATGTATGACTGTATCTCAGAAACCAAAAACCAAAAAATGAGTAAAAGTATGTTGAATGTAATGACATGTATTTTCCCCCTGATTATAAATGATGTACTGTCTAAAATGCAAGGAAGGACTTCTAGGAAGCCTTCAGTGTTTTGTTTTGTCTTCCAAAACAAGTTTTTCCGATTTATTGTGTATAAAAAGTAGTAGAATCCCTGTAAAACCCATTTTTGTTTTAAAGTGTTGACTTTTTACTATGGATATATTTTCTGACTTTTATTCCTCTAGTCTTTGTAGTTAAAACGTGCTTACAGATTTTGACACTGACTGAAGTATTTGTCCCTCCCATCCCACCCTACATCTGATCCTTGTGATCAGAAACCAGTACTTGTCAGTTTTATTTAATTTGTTTCTTTAGGCTTCAGACATGAATTAATTTTATTTAATTCATTAATTGTTAATTTATTTGGCTTTGTGTTTAGAATATGATCATGGAAATTCATTCTTTATCATAAACAAACATCACTTCAAAGGAGGTCTCAGTATTTTAAAAGGATACATGGCGATTATTTTGTAAGTTTTTATAACATGCTAGGGTCCATAAATATTTTGCCATTTCAATGGAAAGTTGTCTTTGTTCAGAAGACTACCAGACCTACTTTGCTTTTGGATTCTCTGTTTTAAAAACTTGCATTGATTAAACACTTTCTTGTCCCAAGGACTACAGGATAAGAAGAAAGGAAGAAAATCACTTAAAGGTTGAAACAATGTGAAGAGAAAGTCTAGGAAGTGATTTATGGATGTGATTCTCTAAATTAGCTAGGGTACCACAAATACCATCCTGGAATCTATGCATAGCCACTTATGGTGGTTTCATTGATTGAGTTAAAAGGTTGCTTTTTATTTAAAAGGCTGTGTGGTCTTTTATATTGGACTAAAAGTAAGAAGTTCCAACTTTACTTCTGTTTTATTGCTATTATTATTTTTAAAACCTATATTAAGCACTTGCATTATGTAAAATGTTATTTATCATCCCCTCTTGCCTGTCTTTTTATCTAACAATTTAAGATAATATACTAAGACCTGTCCTTACCTCAGGCCTGGTCCAGGCAAACATGCATTTTGGGTTTTCTACCTTTCTACCATTTCTTCTTTTGCAGGCTTGGTTGTCCCATTATCCACAGTCTACTCTTTTTGGAATGGAATCCTCAATGTTTTTTCTCACTCAGGATTGGTCTGTTATCCATTCATCATCCATCCATCTATTTATTCATTTGTTAATCCATCAGTGAATATTTATTGAGTGGCTAGTAGGTACAGGTCATCACCTAGTACTCACTTCTTTTCCATTGAAACTTTATTCTGTATTTTATACTTCACACAATGGTAGTTAAGAGTATTAACTTTGGGGTTATATAAAAGTAGCTATGTTTGTTTCTGCAAGTTCGTAGCTGTATGACCTTGGGCAGATCATAACTTCTCTGAATCTCTATTTATTAACTGTAAATCCAAATGGTTGGTATCAGGACTAATTGAGATAATACATTAAAAGTGTTTCCTAAGAGCCCAACACATAAAAATCTCTAATAAAATGTTAATTATTAGTATGTTGTCTACATCTGCTGCAACCCTGTTCATCTTAGAAAATGCGTTCTTCATCTCAAAAAATGGCGGTGCCATTCTGGATTTTGCCTAGGCTACCTCTACATCCAATTCATCAGTAAATCTGATCAGCTCTTCCTTTTAAATCTGTCAGAAGCAGAGCTGTTTAAGCTACCTGTACCTTTCTTTCCCTGGTTCAAATTACTGCATCTCTTACCTGGCAAGAGCTTCCTCAATAGCTTTCCTGCTTCTGTCCCTTGCCCTTCTATTAATACAAAGTATTTTTAATGAGCAGACAGAATGGCCCTTCTGACATGTAAGTCAGATTGTCTCACTCTGCTTCCTCTCTCACTCAGGGCAAAAACCCATGTACATAGAATGGCCTCAAGGCCTGATCATGATCAAATACTACCTCCTGCACCTCATCTCTTTCATATTCCCTTTTACCGGTGCCCCATCCAGTGACATTAATCTCCTTGCCATTCCTTACATGCACTAGACATGCACCCAGTGATGGCCTGTGCAACATTTGTTCCCTCTGTCTAGATCACTCTTTTCCCAGGTATCGCCTGTCTTCCTCCTTTCATGTCTGTCTTCTGATGTCACCTTATAATGACTCCTTCTTCAACTTCCTTCATATGTGACACTCTCTATTAACTTTTCCTTGCTTTAATTTTCTCCATAAACTTTCTAAAATACTCTGTATTTAATTTTTTTTATCTTTTTAATGTCTGTTTCCCTCAAAGAAACTATCAGATGCATAACAGGAGTTTTGTCTGTTAGTAACCCTAGCACATAGGCCAGTGCTTGGCACAAAACAGGCAATTGGTAAATATTGAACTAATGAATGAATGAATATCATTATAGAATTAACAAACCTGGACTTCATCACTTTCTGTGTATGATTGTATCTCTCTTCTGCTCTGAAATCTTTGATAATTCTCTTTTCCTTACTCAGCAAAATACAGACCAACACGTTCATATAATCGTTCTTGAACTGGCCCCAAATTATCCTTAACTTTCACAAAATACCTCTAAGTACTCTGTGTTACAGCCACACAGAACTAGTGATATGTCTGTACATCAGTCCCAGACAGTTCCCTCTGTGTGTTGGCACAACATATCCTCCCAACTTGAGTGGGCTTACATTGCTCTCATTTTCCTTTGTAGTCTTCTACATTCTTAGCCTTTAGTTCTAAGTTAAATACTGGTTTTTAGTAAAATGTGTGACATTCCTAGTATCTAGTATAAATGCTAGTTCCTCTAGAGTTGGAAACCATGACTGAAGATTTATGGCTTACCAGTTTCAGCCTGAAGTTACTGACATCTTCATCACTGCTATTATATGAAAAAGCAGAGGCTTTCAAGATACTGATAGTGGAATCTACCTAATAATGTCATTACTTATGAGAGGGAATTAAACTGTGTAGATTAGTCTAATTCTGAGATGCAGATGGAAAAATCACAGAATAGACATCCGTGATGCATTGTAAAAGCACAAAAAGATCAACTCACCTACTTACTGATACTCAAAGAAGAAGAAAAAAAACTCAAGCAATCCTGTAGTCACATGATCCCCAGTTCTTTCTGATCATGCTACCAAGGCTAATTTGAATAGTAATAGATCCATTCATCCTAGAAGTACTGCGAATTTTTAATATTAGATGGGTTTATTATCAGAAACTTTCTAACCAACATGCAAAGGGCAAGATTTTGGAATTTATGTCTTTGTGTGGGGAAGGCATAATATAGAGTGTTGAAGCCAGGTGACTTGGATTTGAATCCTGTCTCAGACATAGACTAATGTTGTTACCCTGTACAAGGTACTCAACTCTAAGTCGCAGTTTCAACATTCGTAAAATGGGGAAAATAAGAATATTTTATCCATTGGGCTGCTATGCAATGTAAAGGAGGTGCTTGTAAAGCTCATTAGCATAGAATCTGATATATATTATAGTAAATACCCAATAAATGGTAGGCTTAGTAATGATAATGCAGACCCTGGTGCTGAAATGAGGTGGGTTGGGTGGAGGTGCATTAGTGTTCTTACTGGCCGAATCATCGTTGCGGTTTCAGGCTCCCCTGCTCTCCTCGCCTCTTCTCTTCCCTTAGTGGAAGTCAAATGGCAGGTTGCTTTACCACCTTATCATGTCACCTAAACAATGAGGAGACTTCTCTTTCAGAGTATACCATTCAGCTCATTAAGAAGATGTCTACTGATAGCCCACAGTGAGTCCAGCACTGTGCTATACCTGGAAGTAAAGAGCCCTTTCTCTGAGGAGCTTATGATTAAGTTAGGGAGACAAACACAAAACAGTTTGATGAACTAAGAACTAAGATAAAAAATCATTCTCATCTATGTTTGCAGAAATGAATTTTTAAAAAATGAAAGGATTTTGGCCGGGCGCGGTGGCTCACGCCTGTAATCCTAGCACTCTGGGAGGCCGAGGCGGGTGGATAGCTCAAGGTCAGGAGTTCGAAACCAGCCTGACCAAGAGCGAGACCCCCGTCTCTAAAAAAAAAAAAAAAAGAAAGGATTTTATAGACTATTTGCCCTGTGTAACATGGTCAATTTGAACAACTTCACTCCTGGATTATTAACAGTAGAGTCACCAAATGATCATATTGATCATAAAGATGCTTTATTTGAACCTCAGAGGTGAAGAAAATGTTGGTGCTCTGGCAAATATCAGGCTACCTCAGGAACTAAAAAACAGGGCTAAGATGACTAGGCAAACTTTTGGCAACCTTGCGTATGAACACTTCCAGCTTTGTGGTATCTTAGAAAGATTAAGGGCTAGGTATAGGTCTGGATTCAAATCCTGACTTTTCCACTAACTGGGGCTGTGAATTAAACAGGCAGCAACTGCTCTGAGCCTTCATTTTCTTACCTGTAACATGAGAGTGATAGTAGCATTTCATGGCAGTACTAGGGGAATTAAATATTGCTCAGTGCTATAGTTTTCTCTCCAGATATAATATAAATGCTGGAGAGGAACAGCTGTTTCAAAACATTTTTGAATGTTCTAATGTAACTTGGATATATGAACATTACATAGACCACAAAGCAAGATTATGAAGTTAAACACAATAAAGTATATGCCAGTCCTCCTAAAGCATTTATTAAAAAAAGAGTCAAGGTCATATGTATTCGGTGTTCTAAACCCTGCTGCCTTGACTGTGTGTGCACATGACCGGAGGGGAGGTAGTGGCAGCAACCATACCAGAGTTCTTCACTGGTAAGAGAAGCAACATAGTAACCTGTTATAACAACTTCTTAAATGGTGCCCCTGTCTAGTTCCGATGGGCATGTTGGAACTATTCCTTTTTCGAGACTCACTGGTACTTGAGATGGTGTTTGAGAATTTCTCTCATGGTGGTCTTTGGACACTTCGAAAGGTGTTGCATGAAATTCAGTGGACAACTGATCTATTCTGGCATTCTTTTACCCTGAATATCATGATAATGCATAATGTTCACTTTTGTTCTTCACTGCCTGCTCTGGCTCTCTTTGGTGTGAGAACCACACATGTAGGTTGCTGCTGCTATAATGGGTAATGAGCCTCATGTTAAAAAAACAGAAACAAAAATAAGAATCTTGCGATAGTCACCATTCCTAGGTAATCTGAGCTACAGCCCCTGGGAACAGATATTTCAGAGTGTTCACGAAGATCACAGGGGACTTGAAATTGCTTAGAGGGCTTATGAATCCAAGGCACAGTGGACTGTTTGCTTGGCTGAATTCTGTTGCTAATCCTTTTCATGTTCGTATTGCTTTTGTAAAATAGTTACAATAAGTCTTCATTAACTTAGATTGTGGGTTTAATTGACTCTCATCAGCCCAGAATATTGGATTGGGATTTGGGAGCCTTGGAGAGTATTCTCAGATCTTCCATTGATTTAGAATTACTTCAGGCTTGTGGCATGATCTTGGTACTTTTAGTCATGTGTAAAATGAGACTATTTATCAATGGTTACTGTTTTCCACCGTAAAGTGTTCAGGATTTGTAAAGGATTCATATATATTTATATAAGAATATATATATACACGCACATATATATATATATTCCCCACCACCACCCCTACCCCTGGGCTGTAGCAGTATATATTACAGAGTTACTATAGTTGTGTCTAGAGAAGAATATGTCTCCAGAGGCATTCAAGGGATGGCATCCCTGGGCCTGCCCTGGATCTACTCTCTAGGCAGGGAAAGTGCCTGGAGCTGATCTGGCTTCTGGCAGAGAATGATGATCAGGCCCTGGGGTCAGACTTTAGAGGCTCAGATCAAAGCTCTCCTGCTAGGTGACTTTGGGCAAGATACATAATCTGTGTGAGCCTCAATTTCCTCTCTGTGAAATGAAGTAGTGGTAATGATAATAACAGCATTTCAGGGAGCTGTTAAGACAAAAATGGCATAGCGATGCATGCAGACATCCAGCACAGAGCCCAGCATGTAAAAAGTACTGTGGACTTTGTAAGGGTTCCTCTTCCCTCTCTTCCTTTTCTGAACTCTAAATAAAATGAGAAAGAAGAAAAATGAATTGGCACATGGCAGCCAAATTATTGCCTTTATTATTTTTGTTATCTTGGATAACAAAAATATCAGCTTTATTGCTGAAAAAAACAGACGTAGCTTACTGTGAGAGCCAAATGGGCTCACCAAAGCCAAACCTCAGAATTGGATAGACTTAATCACCCACTCGCAAGTCCTCTTGTACCTACACAGGCCTCCATGTGTGGAAGTTACAGCTTGCTTTCTTTATGGTGGGCTGGCTCCCAAAGAGGGAAGAGGCAGGAGCTGAGCAAGACTTTGGAGCTGGGGCCTGGACAGTTGCATTTTAAGACAGCTGTACGTCCAATGCAAATTCAGGTTAGGACCCACTGCTGTAGTCACATTACATATTTTGCAATGCCTCTGTGCCTTTGCATATGCCTTCACCAACACCTAGATTTATCATCCTTGCCTTCTTCTTCTGGTAAAAAAGCATCCTATTAATTTTCCAGTCTCAAATGTGGGCATGTCCTCTGTGAAATCTTCCCCTCTCTTCTCACTCCCCAAAAGCAGAGTTGCCCAGTCCTTCCTGTGAGCAACTGCTCTATCATAGACTTAGCTATTTCATAAAACTTATTCTGTATTGAAATTATTTGATAACTAGACTGTGAATGTTTTTATAAAAGTTCATACACATATATGTATGTGTCAATGTGTAGAAGAAGATCTGAATGTATATCCACCAAATTATTAAGCAATCATAACTCTGAGGAGAGGGTTTTGGGCAGAGGAGAATGGTATGAGGATGGCATTGTTCATTTTTTGTTAATATGTGCTCAGTTTACTTCTATATTATTTCAGTTTTTAAATGACTGTGTATTATGGTGGTAAGATAAAGGTAATAATCAAAAAGAGGAAAAGTATTGCATTGGTTTTATGCTCTGTGTTTCCTCTTGGGAGGACCTCTGCGTATTGTCTTAGTCACCATTGCAATTTTGGACAGTGTTCTGCCCTCATGTCACTTCTGCTCTCCCTACTCTTTTATTCTGCTTTTTTTTTCTAAATCCCCAAATGATCAGAGGTATGATTAGATGATGGGGAAGGGACCATATTAACTTTCCACAATCTTAGACTTGTCTTGGTGCCATAAGTAGTAACAGGTTTTCCAAATACCCTTTTATTGAGCTGTTGGATAAAAGTTCATAAAAGTTCAAATATAAAGCTGAACAGATAGCAGGAAGAGAGAGACTACTTGTTTTCCTGCTCTAACGCTTTCTATCTTTTCGTACACAGGTTAACTACGGAATTGAAGGTTTGAAGGATGGGTAAAGACTTTCGTTATTATTTCCAGCATCCTTGGTCTCGCATGATTGTGGCTTACTTGGTGATCTTCTTTAACTTCTTAATATTTGCGGAGGACCCAGTTTCTCATAGCCAAACAGAAGCCAATGTTATTGTTGTTGGAAACTGTTTTTCGTTTGTAACAAATAAATACCCTAGAGGAGTTGGCTGGAGGATTTTGAAGGTGCTTCTATGGCTACTTGCCATTCTCATAGGACTAATAGCTGGCAAATTTCTGTTCCATCAGCGTTTGTTTGGTAAGTACCATAACCCATGAAATATAATTTTGCTAATTATTTAATTTCTATTCCGCAAGATAGAGCTTTGTTATTTCTAAATGCCAATTTAAGATGCATTTTAGTTTGTCCCCCAGCTTTAATTTATTATGCATTGTTGTAACTACGTTCTTTATTCTCTGTTTAATAGTGTACTTTTTCTATTGCCTAAGGAAAATTAGCATGAGGTAAAATTAGTACCAAACTTCATTTAAAAAAATGGCTTTAGAGGTAAAATAAATGTGTATATAATCTTATTTAGAGAAGACATGAAAATAGCTCTTTTCCCACAAATGGTACCTCAGTATGCTATACTCGAGAATTTGTAAATCATAAAGAAGATGCGTCCATATCACAGTAGATTTTCATTAAAGTAAGTTAACCATCGCTCATATATTTACACATATTGCTCATTCAGGGAGTTGGAATTGGAACTCTTAACTTTTTACCCTCATTTTGTTTTTGAACATTAGCTTTAGGATGTTTATTTTGATCCTATTCACCCACAGAATAGTGGATTAGTAAGGAATTCCTGGGTAGTAAGCAGCAGGAAAAGAGACTAAATTAGTTTTAAGTTAAAAGGTGTAACATACTATAGAGATATTGGGATATTCCATAGGGACCAAGGATATAATTCATTTTTGACATTGGTATAAATGGAACCAAGGGCTTGGATTCTGTCAGGAGTCAGGATCCTCTTTGTCTCAGCTTCCCTGTTATATCTGCGTTATTCTCCTTCCCCCCTGAGGTTCATTTTGTATCCACCCAGATAGACTGGCTTAACTCTCTTGATCAAAAGTTTGAACTTGCAGAGAAGAGACTGCAGTTGGCTCAGAGGTTCCCACCTCTGGACTTAACAATTTTGGCCTAGAGGGTGGGTGATATTTATTCAACAAATATTCATCAAATATTCATTGATCACTCACATGCCAGACACTATTCTAGTAACAAATCAAACAGGTAAAATCTCTGCCCTCATAAAAACTTACCTCCTACAGAGGGTAAAAGATTATACAAATAAATGTATAATAATGAAGAGTTGATATGTGGGCTATGGGGTAAAGAAAGTAGTTTTAAATACTGCAGCTGGATCAATTAGGAAGAGAATTTACACATAATATTACATATATTTTTCTCAATCTTTAGTCCTTAAACTATTGCCATCTGTTTCTGTCATATAAAAATATAAAATGTACATATTTTATATTTATTATCTATGTGTACATATAGGTAATATACATGAATGTGCATATATGTACAATACATACATACATGTATATATGTACATATTATAGTTTATAGAAGTTTGGTGAGGCAATACAAGAAAGAAATGGGGAAGTAGCTATAAATGGAAGAAGGACCAAAGGAAGTTTTTGTTATTGTTGGTGGTGATGGTTTTACTTGGGTGATGAGATTAATTGACCTGCCTGTATTTGTGGGGGAAGGTGCTAAGTTGAAGTGCAGATAAAGATATAGACGAAAGACAGCATCTCTGAAGGTTTCTTTGGCCTGGGACTTAGGACACAGGTGGGAATGGTAGCCTTAGAGAGGACAGGAGGAGAGACCCTGGATCCTCAGATATGGGCATGAGTGAGATAAAGGTTGATGCTGTAATGGGTACATGTGAGGTGGAGGAGCAGGAAGATAAATGTCCTCCCACCTGATAACCTCTGGTTTACTGTGAAGAACAGCTGAAGGTAAAGATGGAGGGGTTTGATAATGCAAGGGGTTTAAGAAAGTGGTGAAGGTTGGAATTGTGACCCTAGGTAGTGTGGAAGTGAACCGACTAGGGACAGTTGAAAAAGGTGCTGATCATTGCTGAGGGCAGTGTGTATTAGCCACTGTAATTTTGAAAAACACCAATCTGAGTTGTTGGGCAGCTTTCTCTTTGATAGCTCAGTCACCTGGAACAGAATTTGAGAGTGATTCATCTGGGTGGTGACTGCTCAGGCTTGCTGTATTGGAAACAAAGGATGGAAAGTAAGCAGAGATTTCTAGTAAAAGGGTGATTAATTTGATTAACGGGGTGTTCTGGCTGGACATAGAAAAGAGGTGAGGGAGATGATGATCTGGGAGGAGAGGGCAAGGACATGAAGATTTGGATGAAATGCAACAGGTGAAATGGGAGTAAGAAAAGGGAAAAGATTGGTAGGTGTGGTCAGATGACTTGTTGTAACAGCCGTTCTTTAGTGGTGATTCCCAAATAGGGTGTGGTCTTTAGAAAGTGGGTGCTAAAGTGGAGTGGAGAGAGACAGGTCATTGACACGGAGCATATGTAGGAGCTTGGTGTTAGATAATCTGCACAAGCACAGAGTCCTGAATAGTAATCATATGACTAGAAGAGGATAAGAGTGGGTGGTGAGTGGGAAAGGGTCAGTTTCTGAAAATAGGTAGAGAAAACATTATGTATCTGTTACAAGGAATGGCTGGATATATTTGGAACTCAGTCAAGAGATTTCATTCGTGTAGAAAACTAAAGCAAATTTAGATGAAAATATTCAGTTTGAAGAAAAGTTATTTGCCCATATTAAAGATTGATTGAGAAACATACAGTTAAGGTAAATAATAAGGGCAGGTCATTTGGTTTTGTAATTGCTACAGTTTGTTAAATCATTCTATTGCAAACCATTATCTCTTGTACTAAAATCACATTTCAATCATGGTTTACATTTTAATTCTGTTGGTATGTGTAATTCAGCCCTGAAAAAGCAATCTAGATTTCAAGTGGTTTATTGACTACAAATTATTTTAAAATAATGTAAAAATGTGTCCTCTTTTTTTCCCCTTATAATAGAAAAGATTCTATGAAGTAGTCAGATTTATCACTTCTGTTTGGCAATTTCCTTCTTTCTTTTTCCTACTAAAAATCTATGAAATTATATGGGATATTAGAGAATGAATAATAACTGTCTGCAAATCTTGGTGAGGACTCCTGATCCAACTTCTAATGAACTCCCAACTCATCCCCTCTCATTTAGTTTCCTAATGAGCTTTGAACTTGTCTTCTCCTTCTATCTTCTTTCATCTCCCTTCATGGCAATTGATTCTTCTTTGCTTCATGAATGATTAATCATTTCCTCTTAGTAGTTATCTACTCCTCCAGTTCATTATGGACTTTGCTACTGGAATGATTTTTCTTTATTACTAGATGGTTTCTACCACCTACAGGATAAAATCTAAACTTCTTTGGTTGATAGCCACAGCTCTTTATGATCTATTTTTGTCTCACTTCAAACCCGGTCTCTTGACATTTCACACTGTACAGAATTATTTGCTGGTTCTCAAACCTGTCATGTTCCCTCATGCCCCAGTGCCTTTGCATATGTGCTCTCTCTTGCCCATCATGCTTGTCCCCTCCTTGTCAACTTGGCTAATTTCTCTTTCTCATTCAAATCCTAGTTTGAACATTATTTCCTCTGTGACACTTTCTCTGACTGTCTCCTGTCATACTAAAGTTGTCTTTTCTCCAACTCCCACGTACAACCACTTGCACCAAGGAGAGTACAGTAGGGTGCTCTGGAACTGACATCCAGGCAACATTATGGAAACGAATTTAAAATTTAATGCAAACATGAACATTCTTATTGGTTTGACATGTGATAAATGTTTCTATCCCTGTTCTCAAATAACTAGCATTTATACATATTTAAACTTTGAACTATTTGAACATGCAAACTTATGGTAGGTGGGTGGTGATGATGATGGTGTATGTAGGGAGGAGTGGGATTGTTAATTACAAGTACAGAACTTTTTGTCACAGACATATTGGAATGGTTTACCAAATGATCAGAATAATTTTGTGAGATCAATTAAACTGTTTCATTTTTTTGTAATTCTCTAATAAAATGCCAAACATAAATATTAAATAGAATGCCACTACCTCTTTCATTTCATCAACTTGTCTTTCCTCATTTATTTTATTACATAAAGTCTCTTTTAGTAGATTCCAAAAGAATAACACAGTATTTCCAACTTAAAGCACATGTAAGGAAAAGTAAATGATTCTGTGAGCACATGATTTAATGTAGTTTCATTGGTTATCAATTTTATTTTTCTATGAGACATAAATATTATGATGTGGCTATTTAGTTATCGACATAATTTAGGAGCAATTCTGAAATCAGAATTGATACATTTGGAATAATTTAGTTTTAAAACTGAATCTTGTTGAGGTGAGTATTACATTTAGATTTATGAAAATAAGATTTTGTTGGAATGTCGGTTTATACTCTTCCAGTGCCTCTCTTTTCCATTTGCTTGGATGATTCTAGTTGGTTTTTTGTTTTTGTTTTTTTAAAATATGTGTTTAAATGATGCATCCTAAGTTTTGGGGGAATTATACTCTAGAGATATTCATGAATAGAGAAATTAAAAATAATTATGCTGATGATAAGGACTTACATGCAAAGGGGAATTTAATTTCCCTTGAGCTCATTCAAGAAATAATTTTTATTCCAAAAAGGAATTGAAATTATTTATAACAACATATATGCATAAAACAGTATAAGTGGAATATCAGGACCACTAAAAAAAGATAGTCAAATATGTTTTGATTTCACAAGTTTGTTTTTTCTTTTTAGAGACAGGGTCTCACTCTGCACTCTGTTGCTCAGTCTGGAGTTCAGTGGCACGGTCATAGCTCACTGTAGCCTTGAACTCCGGGGCTCAAGCAAACCTCCTGCCTCAGCTGAGATTTTTACTTTACTTGGTTTTGAGCTTCCTTGGAGCTGGGCAAAAGGGAAATGTAATACATTACATCACTCTGGTCATCATCAATAATGAAAATTGCAAGTTCCACAGGGGAATTTTTCTTTAAACTGTAGGATTTCCTTGTCCTAAATTTTGGTAAAGAATTCTTTTTTCTTCTGCGTTATATAGGAGGTGCTAACTGATGAAGTGGAAAATGTAAACTTTCATAAAAGTGTAGAGTATTACATTTTAGCATAAATGCAAGTCTATGATGTTTTACTTTATGAAAGCAATTCTATGAAGGGCAAAGTGATCACGATCCAAGTAAATGCCTTCTGATTGAATAACTTTTTCCAAGGATGGATCTTAGAGCATCTTGAGATCCTCTATGCATCTTGCAATTTTTTTAACACTGCCCTTTTAACACATTGTCAAATCACCTCCACCTGTCAGTCTCTCACCAAGAAAGATGTTCTACATATTCATTGAGGTTAAGACTTACCTGAAACTGCAGTAGTTGGAAGGCAGGCAGACTCAGAATGTAGCATCGAAAAATGATTTTAAGCCTGTTAATATTACATAGTTCCTTTTACAAATATGTATTTATGTATATAGTTATTTGTATAATTGTCTTATTAATGTCTGATTTCCCAGCTATATCATAAGCTCTGTAAGGGCAAGTATTAGTTGATATTGCTTACCATTTAATCCTCAGTGCCTAAAACAATGCCTGGAAAGTAGTATTCAGTATATTTGATTGAATAAATAAGTCAATGTTTCTTTTACATGTTATCTTTGCCAATGTTGCCATCTCATTGTAAGCTATAGAAGGATACTCATTTGTCCATTCATAAAATATGAGACATGGTCTCTGATCTCAAAGAATTTAAAATCTGGTTAAAAAGACAAGATACATATGCATGAAAAATTAAATACTCTGATAATTACAAGGAAGTGCATAACAAATATCTGATGAGTAGTATAGACTGTGAGTACTATGAGAATTCAAGAGTGGAGTTCACGGTGGGCCAGAGTGGGGAAAAAATCTTTAGTGCCAACATGTGATCAAAACTGGAGTCTAAAGTGTGAGTGGGATTAAAATAGTTAGAAATAATGCAAAGAATTCATTACAAATTTCAGCTCATGGGGTAGATAGTGTGAGCAAAGATGAGGAAAACTCAGCTTTCTTTGGAATGGGGGAAAAAGCTGAGGAAGTCATGCTCATCTTGACTGCAGAAGGGTGTATGTTTACAAAGAGAAGGAGATGCAATGGAAAGGTAGGTTGGGTCTCAATTTTTTGTTCTTTAAATGCCAGTCTCTTAACTCTGGACTTCAACTCTTTCATTATGGTCTTTGACTCAAGGACAGTATTTGAACAACGTGTGAGAACCATGACAAGATTAATCTTGAAGCAGAATCTAAGGGGGATTGGGAAGGGAGAGGAGAGAAGTAAAAAGTAAGTAGGAAGGTATTTTAGGAGTCACCTGCAATAATTCAGGCTTGAGTTTGTTCAGGCCTGTCTGGAATAGGGGCGGAGCAACTGGAAGGCAAGCAGGATGGGAGTATGTGAGACCTTGTGAAACTTCCACAGCTGATGGGATTTGAGGAGGTGAGAGTGAGGATGAAGTTAAAGGTAACCAGGAAGATTAGGCTGGGTGACTGGAGGAGTGATTATCTTACTGGGGGTTGGGGGAGTCAGGAAGGGAAAGTCATTCTGAGAATCTGGTTAGAAAAGGAGATAATGAGTTAAGTAGGTGATGGCTCCAAGGAATCAGCTCATAGGTGATGACACATTTACTTTGAACAGGGCTCAAAACAGCAGAAGGTATGTGTTTACTAAGCTTATTCCAGGCCCACAATTTCTTATCCAAAACCCTGAGGCTAGGTGTGTTTTAGAATTTGATACATGTGTCTATATTTAATAAGTCACCTTGCTAAATACCGCATCACCAAACATGTTATTATTTCTTTTATATATGTATGTGTGTGTGTGTGTGTGTATATATATATATATATTCACATGAAATGGGATAAATATAGACTGCAAACAGGCTCAAGTGAGGTTGGGCTAAGTTTTGCTGCTAAGTGGATTCATGTTTGGCCAGGTCTTGCCAATAAATTAGTTACAAAGATCAGCCTTTTGGATTTCAGAATTGTAGAAACTGGTTTGTGGACCTGCACTTGACTATAATGAGCATTTCATATACATCTTTCCTTACCCCAAGATATACAGCTGCATAAGAATCATGATTCTTTTTTAAAGGCATGATTAAAAAAAGAATAGCATGATAACTAGATGGCTACAATAAATACATGCTGAAGGTGCTTTTTTCTAATGTTTATATTACGCAAACTATTAAGGGGTTCGCTATTTTCTGTGTACCTATGTCTGTTTTAGTTTTAAACAGGAAGTTTTGGGGGAAAAGTATTCTTAATATATCCAGAGGTTTGAGAAGACAAATTCTGGTTTGTTTCTTTCATTTTATTGTAACAAAAGGATATTTCTCATAAAATACCAAGTAACTTAAAAATATTTGGTCATTTAATGAAATTTTTTTTTTTTTTTTTTTGAGACAGAGTCTTCTTCTGTTGCCTGGGCTAGAGTGCTGTGGCATCAGCCTAGCTCACAGCAACCTCAAACTCCTGGGTTTAAGCAATCCTTCTGCTTCAGCCTCCCGAGTAGCTAGGACTACAGGCATGTGCCACCATGCCTGGCTTATTTTTTCTATATATTTTTAGTTGTCCAGCTAATTTCTTTCTTTATTTTTTAGTATAGACGGGATCTCGCTCTTGCTCAGGCTGGTCTCGAACTCCTGAGCTCAAATGATCTGCCCGCCTGGGCCTCCCAGAGTGCTAGGATTATAGGTGTGAGCCACTGTGCCCGGCCCATTTAATGAATTTAAGAAAGCTAAATTCCCATTTGTTTTCTATTGTCTTAGGTTTAAGCCTCAGGTGAAATTATCTTTTTATATGTTGAGCTATATATGTGATTTTATCATTTCAAAATAGAAAAGATTCAGATGTTCCAGAAAGCATGGGAAGATAGTCATGGTGAAACAGAAATATCGAAACACAAAGAATCAAATATTTAGGAATGAAAAACCATTATTTTAGTATAATGATATGGGTACAGTTTGACTTCCTTTGTGTTAATTTGAGATCGAATAGCTGAATAATAAAAATGACCCTCATGTTTATCATGGTAGTTGATGGTACATTTAACAAAATATATATATATGGCTACTCAGGGTGAATGTCAACAATTGATTATTATAAGTATTGTGTTATCTGGATGATAAAGGCTTCATTTGGAGGAAATTATTTGAACAAATGCTATAAATGTAGCTAAATGTTGCTTAGAATATCTATAGTGTTAAGCTTTGTTGTCTCTAAATATTATATTTGATACTCATGACAAATATTTAAATGTTGTGCCACTATCTTCATTCTCAAACAATCTATACTGAGTGCTAGAATCGTAATTTTTACTAGGTGCTTGAATTGTCAACACCTAGTCCTTTTCATAGAATAAATAATTTTAGAGCCAGAAATAACTATAGAATTTATTAGAGAAAAATGTTATTCTCAAGCTTGGAGTGGCTTTCTGGCATAAGAAATAAAAACAACAACAACAACAACAACAAAAACCCCCAAAAAGCCAACAACATACACACAAAAACAAAAACAAACAAAAAAACAAATTAAAAAAACCCAACCAACCAAACAAAAAAACCAAGTATTTTAAAGTAAGGTAGATTAGGGAAGGTAAGGTGAAAAATTATTGATATTCAGTATTTTAAAACCCTCCAGGGAACACCCTTCTTCATACTGAAATTTGGTGTGTACGAATTACTTAACTTTGTAGTGCTTTACAAAAAAAATTAGCCTATTACTTTAATGTTCTTTTCTCTCATAGAACAGGAAAGGAAGGTGAGGGAGGAAATCCCAAGTATAGGGCCATTTCCTCCCACGCTTGCTTATTAGGTCCCTTTATTAGTTTGCAGTGCAGTCAGTCACACATCCATTAGCACTAAAGGGCAATCAGCTGCAGCTTTCAGTGTGATAGAATCGTCTGGCTGCTCTAGTTCCTGCAGGACAGAGGATACAAACACTGTAAAAGGATACCTCAAGGACTTAATAAACGAACTCAGGTTAGAGCATTATAGTTAAGCAATTATTAACCAGGGTGTACCTTTCTAGGTACTTGGTACAGATGAGTCATTCAGGGGCCAAGGGATGTTTTCCTCACCAGGTCCAATCATTGCTCGCACCTCCTCTTTTCATTTCCCACCTATGGGAGGCAGTGGTAGAAGTTTCTTGTGGTGGCAACTGTCTATCAAATGGAATTGCAGCAGGCGGTTAGACCCACACGCATGGCACGAGGGAAACCACTTCATTATTGGCAAGTCCCAGCCAGAGTGGGCCTTGACAGCTGGTTAAATAGTATACAGTAAGATTGGAGATGAAGAGTGCTTGACTACTTGATTCATTTAAGACCACATCAGTAGAGGTGTTTGTTTGCTTGTTGTTTAAATCATAGGGTAAATAGTCCTGGCTGGGAGAGGAGTGTGATTTGAGAGGAAATGGACAAAATTTTTACCTGGTTTGTTTTCTTCTCTGTTTCTCACTCTCTCTCCCCCTGCACCCTCCCCTCAACTTTTTTTTTTTTAAGAGACAGGGTCTTGTTATATTGCCCAGGCTGGCCTCAAAGTCCTGGTGTCAAGCCATAGTTAAAATACTATGGCTACTTGGGAGATATAATGGAGTAACAAGGATGTTAACAATCCACCTCCTTGGGAGATCTATGTCCAAAGGGTCAGTAAGCATTGGCAGGTAGGAGGAAGTAGAGGAATGCTCTGTAATGGTAGCTGTGTTGCTGTGCAGGGTTCTGAATAAAAGGGGGCAGAGAAAGGCCAGTACAAGACATACAGGTACACAGGGGGTCAGACTTGAACAGGGGGCTTCTCCAAAGTCATAATTTAGCTTACAGTGGTGGCCCTGACACCGTATATCTGATTTAAAACATCAGTGGTGGTCAAAGCAGTTGTTTCTGATTTGTATTCTTATCATGGCTGTGACCCAGAGTTATTGTTGATGGGTAAATTGAAATGTACAGGGTTGATTTGCCTGGCTCCAAGGTCACAACAACAGTCAGCAGTAAAATTGGAACATAAACTGAAGCCTTCTGATTCCCAGACAGGCGCCTTTTCAGGCATCCCAGATGGCGAGCTGGCAGCCGGGAGCCTCGTCTGCCTCAGGACTGGATTGTGCGAGGCCACTCCCCACAGCTTTGCTCCACATTGTGTTCTGGGATCTTTTCTGGCACTGCCTCCTGCCGGACCAGCCGTCTCTTTGGTTAAAGAATGTCATTTAGTTGACCCAGCAAGAAGTTGTACAATTTCAGGACAAAGTTATTGCTGCTGAGCCCAGAGAAACTCAGCACAATGCTTCTGCCCTTGTGGCCATCGGTACCCTAACGTTCTTGGCTGGACGATGCTTCTTCCCTTTTTTACTTTAGGAGGAATGCGATTACACACCAGGATTTTCTTAGGCTAGCCTGTGCTTGTTATGATACTTTGTGTGTCCTTGAGGATGTGGCCACTGAAATGGACAGACCAGCTAAGAGTAGACCAGCAAATGCACACATAAACCTGAGAGAGTGAGTCTGAACCTACTCCTCAGCAGTCCAGGGGAGTTAGTTTTTCCTGCTGCTTCATGACCTTCTTTCTTTTATGTCTTTCTCAGTTTCTTCCTGTTTGAACTGTAACATTTTTCAGCATCATCATTGACAAATATATTGAGTGCCTATCATTGCAAGGGACAGTGCTAGACACCGTGAGCCTCTGCCTTTCATGAGGTTGTAGTCTAGCAAAGGAGATCAGACACAGACTTATGAAAATACAGCTGCAGTATCACTGCAATGCCTGCCTATGGTAATTTTCACGTACGTGTATGGGCAGTCTATTCTGAGGTCATTCCCAACAGAAATGATCAAATAAAGCTTCATAGTGAAATAGGAGTTGATGGGAATCATGGAATCTCAGGGTGAATGGACTTAGTAAGAGCTTCCTTGTTACATTTTCAGCCAGTATCTGAGCACCCGTAATAATGGTAGGCTCACCATCTTCCAAGAAGTCTCGGCGTCTGATCACTATTTCTTTAACATTTCTTCGGTCTGAATCTAAGCTTTGCTTTGCAGCTCCAGTGGAATTCTGTTGGAGAGAGAAAGAGGACCTTCCAAACTGGAGAAACATCAAACACAAAGTTGTGGTGAAGAAAGGGCAAAATGGTTTTGGTGTAGAGTTAGAACAGGGCAGTTTGCCTGGGTCAGCAGATTTGGATAAACTGGCAGCAGGAAAAGAGAAACTTCAAGGCACATTATGGAGGGCCTTGAATTACAAGTTCAGAAGCTTAAAATTCACTCTGAAAACAATAGGAAGTCTTGGAGCATATCCTTCCCGTCTTAATTTTAAATTAAAAAGTTATGTAGGCTTATTGTGGGGGAAAATACCCAAAATATATGAAGTCAAAGAAGAAAACTCAAAGTTTTTGATCACAAAGATTACAAGATCAAATAGCATTGTAGGAAGATGAATATAGGATCAATTGGCTTAGAAAGGCAGGGAGGATGGAGTGGAGGGGGAGGCAGGCAATGTGTGAGGAAGACTCATAGTGCAAGTATATGTTGCTGCTTCTTTTAAAAAGTAATATCTTCATTTTAAGGACTCCTGTTCCCTGAGTCCCTGCTCATCATATACTGAACATAAGGCATGACAATCTATTTCTAAAATTGTAAACTTATCATTAGATCATCTTACTTTATCCTCCAAGTTTACTGAAAGAAACAATTGTATGGTTCTGGTTATTTGTAACAGTAAAAGAGACTTTAAGAAAAAGCAGATTTATTTATGTTCACCAATGTATGTACTAAGTTGTGAAGGTATTAATGATGTTGAGTTTCTTTTTGAAGCTTGGCGTTTGCATGAACTTGTTCACTCATTTGGATCATGCTCATTGATTTGTCTCAACTTACTTGCAAAGCGTAGGAGGCTTAATAATATAGAACTTGATTTTGTTCATTCAGTAAATACTTATTGAGCATTTTCTAGGCTCTGAGGATCCAGCATTGAACCAAACAAAGTCCCTACCCTGATTGAGCTTACATTCTAGTAGGAAAAGATAAACAAATAAATAAATCATTATATATTATGTGAGGGGGCAATAAATGCTGTGGGGACTAATAAAGCAGTGTGGGGGTCTAGGGCAGAGTTCAGAGCATTCCTAGAAATTCCTAGGAAGATGACATTTGAATGAAGACCTAAAGAAGGTGAAGAAACAACCTTTGTAGCTTTCTGGGGGAAAACATCCCAAGAAGAGGGCAGGGAAAGTACAGAAGCCCCAAGGCAGGGGTGTATTTAGAGTGTTTGGTGAAAGGCAAAGGTCCAGCATTTGGAGCAGAGGGAGCAGAAAAGAGTCAGAGGAGAGATGCAGCAAGCTCTTAGGGCCTCTTTATAACAAGTCCTTTCCTCTCAAGTAAAAGGGATATGCTAATACACAAATACATCTGTATAACTTTATTTAGTTTCTGATTTAAATATGGTGTGTTTAAAATTGGTGTTTTAGTGAAACCCTCGAGCCCTGCTTCTTAGTTGACTCCGAGATAATAGTGGTTTTCATTCTGGTAGTTCCTTTACTCTTCTGAACGCCTCATTACGGCTTCTTTATGAGGGCGTCCACCTCACCTCCCTCCCTTCCATGTGGTGTAAAAGTGAAGAAAGCTGCTTTTTAAGGTGAGTGAGTTAATTAGTAATTTTAAAGAGTGTCTCTTCTCTGGGCCTGTCCCCCATCCCTGCCAGCAGTGGAGGCCATGCTGACTCTGGTGGTGTTTTTAGCATTGGAGGTGGGGGGCATGGTCCTGGAGGCAGCCATTGTGGGGACAGTCACAATGGATTGTCTTTAAAGTTCTGACTCTCAGATCCGCCCATAGAGTAAGCAAAGCATCTTTCTTTCTCTAGGGATGAATAGATGTTCTGTCCATATGGTGGGGGGCAGGGCGGAGTGTAGAGATGGAGGTTCACAGCCCTCCCTGGGTTCTTTCCCCAGTATAACCCCAGCCCTGAGTCTGCTGTTAGGCACGTGAAAAGGACCCTATCCATTTATTTCAAGGTTGCTCTTCTGCTTCTATTTAGAACCTAAACAGATTACTGAACTCCATCCCAACTGCTGAATTTTGTAAACACAAGGGCTTAACAATCCATGTTTAAAAGAGGACAAAAAATTTGCTTAACAGCTGAATTCCAGATGACAGATCAAACTGAATATGAAATAAGAATATTTTTACTCTTCAGAAAACTGTCAGCAGTGGGTGGAGGAAGATCTTTAGATATAATACTTTGAGCAAGTCTAGACATTTTAGCTTTAGGTATGTAAGAGGTGTTAATAAAAGAGATGTTATGCATTCATTCCAGAGGTATTTCTAGAGTGCTTATTATATGGGAGGTTCAGTTCTATGCACTGGGGAAAAAGCAGTGAATTCTTCTTCTCATAGGTTGCACATTTTGGTGGGAAAAATATATACAACTGTGGTCATTCATCCAATTCATTAGATAATTTAATCTCACTATCTCTGACGTATGGTGGGATTATACTTTTTGGTCTTGCGATATGTTCTGGCTGGTTAGGTCAGACCAGGGGTGATGTGTGGCATTTCTGAGCTAGAGCATTTGATTGCATATGCAAGACCCTCCAGCTTCTTTCTCTCTTTCTTGGCTACCGGATGCATCTCTGTTTGCCTAAGTTCTGGAGTGAAGGCTATGTGGAGTAGAGCCCTTAAGTGGTTCTCAGTGGATATGTAGTATGAGAAAGAAGTAAACTTTCATTGTTTTAAGCCACTGAGATTTTGGAGTTGGCATAACGCCAAGCATGGCATAACCTAGTTTGTCCTGACTGATACAGAAATTAAAAAGTAACATTTTTTTTTAAAAAAGAGATACTTCCAGGTAGTGATTTATTCTATAGACAAAACAAGACAGGGAGCTGTGACAGTAAATGCCCGGGGTGGGGTGCAGAGTCTACTCTAAATAGGGTGGTCAGGGTAGCTTCTTTGGAGGAGGCTATATTGGAACTAAGGCCTGAATGATGAGAAAGACCTAACCAAGTGAAAATCTGGAGGAAGTGCACTGCAGACTGAAGGATTAGCAAATGAAAAACCCATGAGTGATAAAAAACATTTGGTACATTTAAGAAACATCAAGGAAGTCCGTGGAGCCTAAAGACTAAGGAGGAATGAGGTAGGTAGGAGTTAATGATGTAGGACTTGATAGATCATAGTAAAGATATTTTATTTCATGGTAAGAATAAGCCAGAAGAATGACATGATCTGATTTAGATTTTTATGGTGACTAATTCAGGTTGCTTTGAAAACAATGGTTGTATGGGGAGAAGAGTAAAAGCAGGGTACTCTAATTAGTAGTTAGGAGATTGCTGCATTGGTCCTTGTGAAAGACTGTGGTGATCTGATTCATCAGGGTAGCAGTGGTGATGGAGAGAAGTAGATGGAATTAAGATGCATTTTGGAGGTTGAACTCACAGGATTTAATAATGGATTGGATGTGGTTGGTAAAAGATGTAAGGATGGGTTTATGTGTTTTTGTCTGAGCAGCTGGGTGCATTATGTTGCTATCAATAAGGGAGGGAGATTGCAGGGGGCAGATTTTGGGATGAAAAATCAAGATTTCTGTTTTTACACAAGGAGTATGAAATGCTTTTGTGCATGTTCGTACTTATTCGTACATGTTGGATATGTGTGGGGATTCCAGTCCTAGTTATGTGAAATAGTTTATATCAGAGTGACCTTCCTGAAGACAAAAATTCTGACCCAATATTAAAAGAACAACAGTAGCAGCAACAACAACAATTTTAAGGCATTGGAGAATGACCAAAAGATGGCAGAAACAGGAGGGGACTAGACCTTGATAAAAGGAAGCTGTGCTGGTGAGATCCAAGTATATATAGCTTTAATCCTAAAGGTACTTCCCAGCCCATTACTCATGGGGACAGCTCTAACTCTAGTAGAAAAATCATAATTCTCTTGATTTGGGGACCTAGAGTACAGCCATCAGGGCTGACAAAACATTGTTAGAAAGCAATAGGGGAAATCCTGGAAATGACAGATGCACAGAGTGGGAAGCCCCGAATTGTATTAATATGTATAAACTTTCCTTAGATTCTTAACTGGCCCTGAACTGTATACTCTTGGGGGAGTCTTCAAGAAGCCCAGCAAACCACTGGCTGGGGGCAGAAAGAGTTGAATAGAAATTTCAGGGACTCTCTACAGCTGGGAAGACGCAGTTTGGAGTTTGAGTCATACCATGTTTGAAGGATTAATAAATGTCGTGGCCTTTCCACTGAAACTCCAGAAGGATTCGCCTTAGAAATAAAGACTATACCGTAGGGCTTTGGGAGTTGCCTCAGGACTGTAGACAAAACTAACATAGACTCACACTAACCAGATGTCAAATCAAGCCTACACAAGTTCAAGGTGATTAGCCTATAATTTCAGTGCCTGGCAGAACAAAGAATTAATACTCTTTAGAGAAAGATAAAAAAAACAAAACAAAACAATATATCATCCATAATTTTAAGTTTAAAATGAAAGTTTATTATACATACAGAAAACCAGGACAATATGACCCATAGTCTAGAGAAAAAGTGGTTAATAGAAACAAACACTTAGATGATTAAAAAGCTGGAATTAGCAGACAAGGACTTTAAAGCAGTATTTATACTTCATAAACAGACCACCACCACAGTTTCATAGTCAAACTGCTGAAATCAAAGATAAAGAGAAAATCTTGAAACAGCAGAGAATAAAGTCCCATTTCATACAGAGGAACAATGATATGAATGGTGGCTCATTTCTTATCACAAACAGTGGAGGCCGGAAGAGATCTTTAAAGTCCTGAAAGAAATAAACACTTTAACCTAGAATTCTATATCCAGCCAACATACTTCCAAAATGAAGGTGACATAAATATATTTTTCAGGCAAATTAACAAGACAATTATCTTGTAACAGACCAACCTGTATTACAAGAAATGGTAAAGAAATTTCTTCAGGCCACTGATCAGTGAAACCAGATAGAAACTCAGATGTACAGGAAAGAATGAAGAGCACTAGAATTCATAAATATCAGGATAAAGAAAAAAGGCTATTTTTTTCTTCTCTTTATTTCTTTAAAAGATAAAAATATTTAAAAGAAAAACGATAGTATTGTATTATGGGGTTCTATAGCATGGTGATATAAAATATATAACAATAATGACACAAAGGAGAGACGTAAATGGAATTATACTGTTGCAAGATTCCTACATTTTATATGAAGTAGCACAATCTTAACCCTAATTAAACTGTGACAAGTTGAGGAGGCAGATTACAATCTTTAGAACAATCACTTAAAAATAATAAGAAGAAAATAGATAAAAAAGCTAAATAGGATATAAATTAGAATACTAAAAAATTTCATTATGCCAAAAGAAGACAGGGAGAGAAGAGCAGAGGAAGATTATACAGATGGGACAAGGGTAAAACAAACAGCAAAGTGGTAGACCTAAATCCAACTATGTCTATAATTAGATTGTATGCAGAAAAACTAAACATTCCAGTTAAAAGGCAGAGAGTGTCAGACTGAATTTAAAAAGCTTGATCCAAGTATATTCTGTTTATAAATGATATATTTTAAATATACCAACACAGAGCAGTTGAAATCAATAGGATGGAAAATGAATACATCCAATAAACAGCAACAGAAAACTGGTGTGAATATGTTAATATCAGACAAAGTAACCAAGGAGGGACATTTTAAAATGATGAAAGGTCAGTTCATATGAAATATGTAACAATTGTAAAATGTATGTGCCTAATTATAGAAATTCAAAATAACTAAAGCTAAAAATAACAGAATTAAAGAGAGAAAAAGGCACAAACACAGGTAATTTATTGTCCTTCTGTTAGTAATTAATAGAATTAAATTAGTTACATAGAAAAATCAATAAGAATATAGACAATTTAATGCTATCAACCACCTTGACCTGACATTTGCAGAAAATTACACCAAAAAAATCAGAATACACATTCTTTTCAATTGTAATGGAGCATTAACCAAGGTAGACCATATATTGAACCATAAAATAATTCTAAAAAATTTCAAAAGATAAAATCACACAGTGTGTTCTCTGAGGACAAAGGAATTAAATTAGAAATAAAAAACAAAAGCACAACATTTCCAAATATTTGGGAATTAAACACACTGGTAAATACCTATGGGTATTTACCTATGGGTCAAAGAAGAATTTACAAGAAAAGTTAGAGAATATTTTTAACTAAAGAATGATGAAAATGTATCAAAATTTAGGGCATATAGGCTGGGCATGGTGACTCACACCTGTAACTCCAGCACTATGGGAAGCCACGGTGGGAAGATTGCTTGAGGGCCAGAGTTTATGACCAGCCTGGGCAACATAGCAAGGCCCTGTATCTTCAAAAAATAAAAGAATTAGCCAGGCTTGGTGGCATGTACCCATAGTTCCAGCTACTCAGAGGCTGGGTTGAGAGGATGACTTGAGCCCAGGAGTCCAAAGTCCAAGGTTACAGTGAGCTATGATTGCAACATTTCTTTAGCTTGGGTGACAGAATGAGACTGAATCTTTAAAAAAAAAAAGATATAACAAAGCCGTGCTTAGATGTTTGTATTTTAAATGCTTCTATTAGAAAAGAAAGAAAAAAGATTTTAAATGGGATTGGAAAAGAAGAGCAAATTGAACCAAAAGTAAGTAGGAAGAAGGAAATAATGAAGAGCAGAAAGAAAAAAGAAAAGAAGACAAACAATAGAGAAAATTAATAAATCAAAATGTTTATTTTTTGTAAAGATTAATAAGACTAGAAATCTCTAGTAAGACTGATCAAGAAGCAAGAAAAGACAAATTACCAATATCAAGAATTAAAGAAGGAGTATCACTAGAGATCTAAAGAGGTAGAAGGTATAGGGGATGCCAGTTTATGCCAATTAATTCCCCCTGCCCCCAGCCCTCAAAATAACTCCACTAAAGAAATAGATTTCTTGATAGGCATAATTTAACAAAACTGACACAAGAAGAAATAATCTGAATAGCTGTATATTTATATCTGAAAGTGGATTCATTATCAAAAATGTCTTCACAAGAAATTTCCTGGCATAACTGGTTTTCATTTTTTTGTGGTCTGGAGGACTGGTAGCTGCTCTCCTTCACTAAGCAAAAGGGAGAATCAAGGCTTCACTATGTATTTAATTCCAGTGTAGTACTTCTGCGCCAGGTATTATTCTAAGTGCTTTAAAATAACAACTTACTTGTCGGAGATGTGATTTGTAGTAAGGACATGAGGAGATGAAGGAAAATTTCAGGAATGATTCTTTCCTACAATGTATGCAAAATAGTAAATACTTAATAGAACTATTTTCTTTCCACAGGGGACAGAAATTTGTGGGCCCACTGGGACATGCTTTTGAATGTTTCAAATGTGTATGCTCATGGCATGATCAATCTATCAGTGCCTTGCTCTTATTTTCTGTCTGCATGCAGAGTAGAAAATAATTGTTAAAACCTGGAATAGGAGGCCAAGCTGTAATGCTTTCTGTTTTTTGTTCTTGTCTCCTGATTTTCTGCCTTTCGGGCTCGTGCTGCCTGCTTCCCGGTTATCTCTACATTTCAAATCTTACTCGTCTTTCAAAATGTATTCCAAATGTTACTTTCTGATTTGTCTTTGTATAAGCCCTCATCATCTTGCATATCTCAGGGCCTTAGTAAACGTTTCTTGAGTGGATTCCATGAATAGATGAGTGGATGAAGCCAGGTGTCACTTGTTAGATGATGCAAAGAAGCAACCTCCTCTTTGCAGCTTTATCCTCCTTGGTATCATGGTTTTGTGTCTGGAAATTAACTCTGAATAAAATATCTTTAGCTGTCTGCACAATGACTAGTGTTTAATACAGCTAGGTAGGCCAGTACAGAGCAATTTGCAACATTTAAGAAATAGATTGACCATTTTGTTATTGATCCTCTTTGATAATTTTTGATAATTGGTGTATGCCAATAAGAAGTTAATATTTCATAGAAGATTAATTGGAAATATTTTTAAAACATGTACTGAGGAATTTTTTGCTTTGTTCACAGCACAGTACTAGGCCCTACTGGGTCTTTAGCAATTTTTCCAGGTGTTGTTCTGATAGGAAAAAACTATGCATATACACATATGCACACACACTCACAAACACATATATCGGTTGATGAGTTTTCTAGGTCCTATCTTAATTTCTTCTTGGTCAACGTAATTGTTAATAATTAAACACATAATTTTGCTTTCCCTTAAATGGTAGTTGCTCCGAGGTTATTGACGTGAATATGGTAATCTTTGCTTTTTTTATGGAGTGAGTTGTGACTAAGGCATTTTAAAGCACTCTATCTTGAAAACCACCTGTGACCTATCTTAACTGCAGGTCCATCATTTTCCATTTTTGGCTCATATCCCATAGTAATCAAGAATTGGCTTGAAGACAGTATTGGCATAGACCATCATTATGGGCATTAATACCATTCTAAAAATAAATGAGAAAAGTGTCTGTGCTTCTAACCATAGAAAACTCATGGCTAAGGCATTGTGACTATTGGGCCAATATGGACCTCAGTGACACAACAGGTGACATAGGAAAGTTTTTATGCAAAATTCTTTTAGGTATCTAATTTGCTTATTTTTGTTGAGAATTCCAAATACTTCTTTATTTCAGAGCTTTTATGTGTGTTTTAATATTACTAGAGAATTAGCTTACTCAAGAGTGGAAAAATCATAAATCTTTACATAACATAATTTACAGGAAAAGGTTGAGCATAATTTGTTGATAATTCCCCAGTTGCAAAGGTAATTTTGCATATGCCCATCTTCCAATTATGACAGTTATGGTAATAATAAGCTTCCCCAACCTACCATCAAGCAGTATGTCTTTTGCCTCGTGGAACAAAGAAATTGTGTCATTAAATTTAGCCAGTCTTTGAATTCTTAATGCCCTTAATAGCATTATGAAATTTCTGTAATATCCACAGATTATAGCTTTCTTTTTTCCTTTGATTCTTTTTTGAAAAAGAAAGAAAGATAAAAATGATGATGCAAATGAGGTATTTTATGGCACTGTAAAATATCTTGAAATAAAAGATTATAAGTCAGACTTTAAAATGTAAGGGTAATAAGATGTGGGAAGACC
The DNA here is from genome assembly GCA_008086735.1 of Cheirogaleus medius. Classification (NCBI taxonomy): domain Eukaryota; kingdom Metazoa; phylum Chordata; class Mammalia; order Primates; family Cheirogaleidae; genus Cheirogaleus; species Cheirogaleus medius. The sequence goes on along the minus strand of VBSM01002616.1, from coordinate 24,874,158 downwards.
AGTAGAGAATTTCATCAAAGATGCCATGGGAAATAAAATTTTATAATAAAAAGCAGATGCTCAGTAGTGATGAATGCTTTAGGAAAGACAGAAGGAATTTGCACACAGTGGTTAAATGTAATAGTGATAATAAAGACAACGGTTTCTAATCAAAACTGCTTCCATTCTATCATTTTGATAGAATGATAATACATTAAGGGTTTGACTTCTCAGATTGCTATCCCATAGTTCAAATATGAATGAATATCCCATTTTTCTTCTTTTTAATAGGCTTAGTACAGTATAAGCAGGCACAAATAACAAGTGCTTTGTAACATAGGGATTATTTTAAAAGCTAATTATTTGATAATGTACTTTAATCAAAACCTTTTAGTATATCAGAATATATTTACATTTTACAAATATATCTTAAATTCTGTTAACTCTAATGGACGATATAAAGGAATCAGTCTCATCCAACATTCAGAGTTTCAGTGCTCTCATGAAGTTTGTGTTTAATAATTTTTATAGAAAATATAATAAAACACCTTTAGCTATCTTCTTGCTTGCCATGGATATTAACCAAAATCTGAGGCTTATGCTGAAGCAGGAAAATATTTTTGTTAATTTTATGTCATTGAAAAAGAAAAAAAAACCCTTACTTCCATTTTAATCTCCTAAAAATGTTGTTTTTCTGTACTGTTTTTGCCTATTTTTACTGTATCCTTATTTTCAGTTAGTTTTCATTTTTCCTTTTATTTTCATTTTCTCTATTTCATCTTGAGAGCTCATTTCTTGCATTTTACCAACATCATTACTTAAGGTTTTGCTATTTTATTATTTTGCATTCTTTTTTTCTACCTTAAAGCTATCTTCATATACTTGTTTTCTCTTTTATTTCTTTTATTCTTTCAACCATCTTTTGATCATTTACCAGTAGAGCAGTGAGTTATAGTTGTTTTTGTTGTAGCTTGCTTTTAATCTGAGCTGAAAAAAATCCATTTATCTTTTTACTTGTTATATTCTAGTCTCCTACTATTTTGACTTCATTTTTTTCATTTCTATATTTTGTTCTTGTTTCCTATCCTAGTTTTTTCCACTTTGGTGATTGTTGATATTTTTCTCTTTGGATTAGTAAAACTAAACTTTCTTACTTCAATAACATTGTGGGAAGGAATGGAAATGGTGAAGACAAAAGGACGTTTTGCTTTTGCATTGCAATAAATAGGCAGGAATTGTGGAAATTTCATTTGTCTCCTCTTTTCAGTAAGACATCAAAAGGGCTTTTAAACCATATTAAATCCTGGAAGATAGCCTCACATAGTCTGTTTTCCCCAACATTTACTTCCTCTTTTTGTTTTTAACTAAGAACACAGGTTCTTGGATAGTTGGTCCTGCACGTTTAGTGCTCTTTTTAGTTTGACTCATTCTTCAGTTTAAACTCTTTTGTTCGTATGGCATACAATAAGCACTTTATACCTATCAGTTGAGTTAATTTCAGCTATTATATAATATACTGACCTCTTCAACATCTAAACACGCACCCAAACCCCTCATTTCTGGAAGGGTAATGATGATATCAAATTGGATCCACTGGGATGGAGTAAGGCCAAGGTCACTGAAATTTCTCTGGAAATGCAGGTGGGAATTACTAGTTTTCTCACTAGTAAATAACATTTGATATTTGATAAGTTTTCTCAAGTAATGGGATATCCCCAAGGGAACTGAACTCATTAATACAAACAGTATTAATTCTCTTTGTAAAAAACAAATTAGCCTCAATCATTTTGAGCTGCAAATAATAGATAAAAGTTGCCACGAATTATTTTGTAAATGATGTATTTTTTAAAAGTGAAATGCCTGTAGTTTCTTTGCAGCATTAAGATTTGCTTAAACCCAAGACAGGAAGTTGAATAGTAGGGAAGTGTGTGTGTGTGTGAGAGAGAGAGAGAGAGAGAGAGAGAGAAAGAGAGAGAGAGAGAGAGAGAGAGAGAGAGAGAGAAAGGGAGGGAGTCGAATCAGAATGTGGTAGGGCAAGAAGCTAAGTATTAACAGAAAGTTTGAGCCTAAAGCATACTGGGAACCATTTGAGTTGTACAGGAGATCCAGTAGCTGACTGTCTCCTACTATTGACAGTTCTGGATGCTCAGAACCCTGGACCACATTTGCATGAGTTTTTTTTTCTGAGATACCTGGAAATCTGCATCTGAGCTTTTAGGATATGTTAGTGTTTTATGCTTTCAGTAGCTCAAGCAATTCAACTTGGCTTATATGTTTCTCATTTGCATTCTAAAAGTCATGCGGGATCATGTCCAACAGAATTTCTTTCATACATTTATTTCTTAATCTCTTGATTATTTTCTTTGCCCTTTCCCCTGACTGTGACTTTGATTGCATTGATCATCTAGCTGCATAAAATCCAAACAATTCAATTTGGGACAGGGCCTGGAAAAAAAGCATGTTTGGCTTCTTTATTGTTGAAAAGAAGAATGACAAATTATCACACCATTATTAGGTTTGGCTAACAATGAACAAGGGAAAAGAATCTGAGGCCCTTTTACCTTGCTTTCCTGTCCTGCTCTTCTCTCTTTCCCATGATACGTTACTTTTTTTCACCTAGAATGATATGGGTCCACAAGCCTCATCCACTGTGTAGCTGGAAAACCCTGCAATTAGTTCCACCTGGTAAATTTATTCATATGGAATAATTTGAATGGCTTAAATTTTTAGTCTTCAAAAATTGAAAACTTTGTTGGGATAGTTTGATTGACTTAGTCCCTTTGGGTAAAATATTCATTATCTCAGATTCCTTCTCTCTCTCCTTCAAGATGTTGTCTGTAGGTATAGGAGAAGAGTGTGCCCTTCATGATCTGCATGGTATCCAGTGACTCATCCTGTACCCATGACTTTGTCCCTTCCCTTCTGGTATTATTTATCTTGCTGGCATTTATGGTGAAGACCAGCAGCTGCTATAACTCATGATTTGTTTTTGCTAGGATTGTTCAGGTGTGGTGGCTTCCTCTGGCTGATTTTGCTTGTGGAGTCTCTGACAGATTCATCTATTGGCCCCTAACCAGGTGTCTCATCTTTTCTATGCTGTACAGGCCCCTTCCAGGCTATGGGCTCTCAACACAGTTTCCTGTGGTGTTGTCCTCTCATCTCTAGGGTCATCTAGGAACTTAAGTTGATCTTCCAGATGTGGTTTTCAAGGGCACCCAGCTCATATCCAGCTGCCAGATGGAGGATGAGAGGATGGAGAAGACATACTTTCTTTTCACTACCTCCACTTAGAAGTGGAATAAATTCTTTCCACTTATATTCTATTGGTGAGAACACGGGAATCTTGAGATCTGAGTCTTAATCTTCTATCACTTAGCTCAGTAACCTTAGGAAATTTATAGAACTTTTACAGTACACTGGATATGGTAGTATCTCATAGCCTTGTTAGAATATTTAAATTATATAATTTCAAATGTTTTTTTGAACCTTTGACCTTCCTGCTCCAGCTTCTAAAGCCCCCCATCACCTTTTCTGGGCTCCCACTTTTCTCCTGCCTCATAGGCACACAAAATAAATTTCATTAAGGTAATGCTTTGTTCAACACTGTGCTTAGCATAATGCCTGGTAGGTATGTAATACTCAGCAAATATGTGTTGAATAAATGTCAGATAAACAAAAATAGGAAATGAAAAGTCATACTTACTCTTATTATATGGAAATAATTATTATTAGTATTTTTTATATCCTTTCCTTCAATATCCCTCTCTTTGAAATTATTTTATGATGGTGATGCTCAATAATATATTTTTTTCTTATTTAGGAATATTTTTAAACATCTTACGTTATCAATAAATATGTATTTTTGTAATTTTTAATGCAAAGTATAAACCCAATTTTTGTATGTGTTTATTGTCCCCTCAGGTATGTCTAACATTATTTAATAGTTTTCTTGAATTTTTGGGTGTTCTATTTTCCTATTTTATAAACAGGGCTTCAAAGAATATCCATGTATACACATTAAAAAGTCTATATTAATTTGCTCAATTATTTATTTAGGGACAAATTCCTAACATTGGAATTTCTTAGTCAAAGTGTTACTAGCCTCTGAGTGGAGGTTTTTTCAAATTCTGGGGAAAAGAATTCCAAGGATGCACCACATAAGCCAAGCAAGTGAAAGCTTAATTGAAAGCAAAAGTATACTCTCAGGGAGGAGAGAGGGCAGGCTCAAAAAGAGCAGCTGCCCTGAGAGGAAGTGGTTTTAGATCTTTTGCAGTCTTCCTACTTAAGGGGAGGAATATTCAAAGCTAAAGGGTTGGCTTTTACTAAGACTTTGGGTAGTAATTCCTATAATTGGGTTCCCTCCCATTTTCATACTTTATATGGTTGTCTCAAAACTGTCATTGTGATTTCAAGGTCAGAGAAATTTTGAAACCACAATGTAAATGTTACTGTGATTAGCCAAAGTTGAAGTAAGGTGGCAGGGACAGCTGACAAGCTGGTAGAGGTTGGTTCTCGCCTGTGGGTATCAGCCACTTTTGTTTAAGGGCTGTTTACCTTAACAACTGCATCTGATCTTCAAGGCCCGCATCCGGTCTTAGCCCTGTCTCCTAGTCTCCTGCTATAACAAAAGGATATGCAAATTTTTGACTTACTATATATTTCCAGGTTGTCCTATAAACTTTGATCTTCAATTTGAAGAAATATCAATTTATTGAAAGGAAGCTGGCTAGGTGCAGTGGCGCATGCCTGTAATCCTAGCACTCTGAGAGGCCAAGGCAGGAAGAT
>VBSM01002616.1:24764845-24844061 GCA_008086735.1 Cheirogaleus medius | reverse complement strand
TCTGAGGGACGGTGAACTGGCCCCCTGTTTAAAAAGTTTGAGGACCCCTGGTAGAGGCTTGGGTCTCTATGCCTGCCTCCCGAACACTGGGAATTATCCCGCATGATCCTGAGTTCCACAGCTGTCTGCCATGCCAGCACTCAAAATTACTTTAGCATTCTCACCATGCTGCTGAAAATGCTTTCTTCAGTCTCAGTTGAACATCTACACACCAAATCCTTTTTTCTTTCTTCATTCTCTTTAATCTCTGTGCAATTTGATACAGTAAACTATTTCCTTCTTGGAGTTTCCTTATTTGAATACATGCTATCTCTTTTTTAAATTTTATTTTATTGTGGTAATACTTAACATTAGGTCTACCCTCTTAGCAGATTTTTAAGTACACAATACATTATTGTTGATTATGCGTACAATGTTTTACGGCAGATTTCTACAGCTTATTCACCTTGCTTAACTGAAACTTTGTGCCCATTAATAAGTAACTTCCCATTTCCCTCTCCTGTCAGGCTTTGGCAATCACCACTGTGCTCTCTGCTTCTATGTGTTAGACTACTTTAGATACCCCAAGTCATGCTTTGTCCTTTTGTGACCAGCCTATTTCACTGAGCATAATGTCCTCAAGGTTCATCCATGTTGTCCCATAGGGTAGGATTTCCTTCTTTCCTAAGGCTGAATGATATTCCAGTGTGTGTGTGTGTGTGTGTGTGTGTGTGTGTGTATCCCCATATTTTTTTTATCCATTCATCTGCTGATGGACATTTAGGTGTTTCTATATCTTGGCTATTGTGAGTAGTGCTTCAATGATCATGGAAATGCAGATATCTCTTTGAGATCCTAGTTTCAATTCTTTTGGATAAATGTACAGAAGTTGGATTGCTAGGTCATATGGTATCTATTTTTAATTTTTCAAGAAATCTCCACGCCATTTCCACGGTGGCTGCAGCATTTTGCATTCCTACCAACAGTGTGCAAGGATTTGAATTTCTCCATGTCCCTGCCAACACTTGCTTCTTGTGTTTTTGATAATAGCTATCCAGACAGATATAAAATGATATCTCATTGTGGTTTTGATTTTCATGCTTTCTCTTTTGGTGACTATATTTATTCTTAAGAATTCACTGATCAGCTCTAAATTGATGCAGTTCAAACTTACATCTCTAGGTCCACCATCGCTCATGATATTTATCTGTCTTTAAAACCTCTCCATTCTGATATTTTATTAGAACTCCAGTCTGAATCTATTATTCCTTCTTTCCATAGCACACCCCACTCCAGCAGTTAATCTCTGCAACTTTCCCTCTTGTTACTGCCATTACCACTTCCAAAGTTTCGTGAGTTTGAAACACTGAAAGCATTTTCTGACCTCTCTCTCCCTTACAGTCAACAGGCTAATAGCTACCAAATTTTATAGACTTTATCCATAAAAGGTCTTTGCACTTCATCCTCTCTTTTTATATTACATTTTGCCATCATACCAGTGCAAACCTATGGTGTTTTCCATTGTGCTATTTTGGTAGCATCTTAAAGCCTATTTTAAAAAATATAGATTACTTTCTATAAATTTACTTTCTAAAGCATAATTCAGAGAGGACTTCTCTGCTTGACAACCTAGTTATTTATTGTGCTTAAAATTAAGTGTAATATCTTAGCAAGATACTTGAAATCTTTCTCCAGCTGACTGCAGTCACCTTTCTGCTCTTTGTGCCTATAGTCCCTCCCTAGACCTCGCATTTCAGTCACACTATTGCTTTTTGTTGGGCCTTGACTGGTAGTGTGCTTTCCACTTCCACACTTTTACTCACGTAGTCTCTAGAACTGGAGTCTCCATCTTCAGTTCTTATAAACCTGCCTACCTTTCTGTTTTTTTATCCTGCCCATATTGATTCTCTTAAAATAAGGTAATCTTTCCTCATTTGGATCCCATCACATTTCCTCATTTTCTGTGGTGCATTTCTTACTGAGTTCTGCATTATTTGTGTTAGTTGGTTTGTGTCTCTCTGTCTGTCTACCCATCTCTAGCCTGGAAGATTCAAAAATGCAGAAAAATGTTTTTCTTTCTGGTTATTTTTCCCCAGCATGTGCATGTTCTCAAACAGAGAAAGTATCTGATAAATATTTGCTGACTGAATAAATGAAGGAATGTATTCTGCTCATTTTCCAGTGCTCAGTTTCTTTTACATATAGGTTCTTTATTATTGCCTGGTAGAAAGAGAAAAAAAATTTAGAATCTGATAGATCTAGATTTAAATCCTAGATATTCCACTTACTAACTGTGTAACCTTAGAAAAATCAAATAATCTCTCTGAGCCTGTGCTGTCTCATCTATAAAATGGGGCAGTCATATCTAGTGCTGATTGTGAGATTTGCATGAGATATTATGTGAAAGACCTTGGCAAAGAAGAAGGGCTCAGCAAAAGTTTTATTGTTTCCACCCTCTCTTCTATCCTTTCTTCCTTTTTTCTCTATTGTTATATATTAAATTTCCTGTCCAACTCTATTTTTATTTAATCACATTTTGTTTTAATGTTATTTTGTTATTTACCTTTTTTGTTTTTGTATATCTCATCTTCCCAACTAAACGTTAAGTTTCTTGAGGAAAGGAATAGTTTTTATATTCACAACAGCAATTAAGTTTGTGCTCTTAATAAAGAGTCACTCAATAAATATTCATCGAATAAATGAGTTCCCCCTATTTGCTCAGCTGACTGACTATCCATTTTGGCTACTTCTCCATTTCTACCTCTGTTGGGCTAGTTTCCTCTTGTTAATACCAGGCCTCCCAAATGTCCACTCTCATGCTCCTAAGGGGGCCTTTCTTCCTGAACTCTACTGCATACTGTCCTAATCTTTCTCCAAACTAAAACTCCATGCAGAGTCGGAAAAACACAAAGAAACAAACCCTTACTGATTCTCTTAACAGAAGGTGATCTTTCCTCATTGGGAACCCATTGCATTTCCTCATTTCTGCATTTTGTTGGATTTAATCAGTAAGTCAAATATATCTCACAAACTTTGGTTTCTCTCAACACTTGTCCAGTCTCTCCTTTATTTATTTATTTACTTATTGGTTCATTTTTTGGTATTAGAAGGCACTGTGTATGCAATGGTTCTCTTAATAGAAAGGGGTATAAAGTTAGAGATTGGAGCAATAACTTAACTATCTGTAAAGGTTGATTATGAATTCTAGTTATTTCTAGTTTTTTAAATTGAATTTGAGAAAAAATTAGAAAATAAGACATCCCTGATTATTTCCTGATAGTAAAAAAACAAAACAGAATGTTATATGAAATTAACATATAGGCAAATCTAGCCCTTACTTGTGTTTTTGGATTAATTATACTTAAGGTTTTAAATATCTGTATACCTTTATAAGGCAAAGGCATTACAATAAGGTGATAAATTTGGTGAATTTGGATCTTATGTTAGCATGACATTGCCTAATTAGTACATTCCAGTTGGCCTCTTAGGTCTCTTGGTACCTAAAATTACCTTTGCTTTGAGATTTTCTTGGTCAAACCATGTTGGTCTGTTACGTTAATCTTTGCTTAATTTCTTTGAATCTTTTCATTGTAACTCCAAACAATGTAGGGAGTTTGCAAGAGTATAAAAGTTGGAAATCATGAAAATGCTGCTTAGTGTCTGGGTGGTGGCATTTTGGCATTTTGTAAAGTATTTGGTTGTTTTTACCATTGATGTTTTTAAGTCCTGCAGGAGGCCCAATAAGAAGCACCCCTCTTCTTTGCCCAATTTATAAATAAAGAAGATAGAAATAAAGCTTATGGGGACCAAAATATCATTTTTATTTCTAGAAGACTACGTACTGAAGAATGTGCAGGCAAGGGGACTTCCTAATACTAAACTCCAAAATCAAATAGGTTTCCCTGGTCCCAGGCAATACTGGGCTAGACATACCTCTCCTGGAAGAGCAGAGCAGAATTTGAAGGGCTCTCTAGGAAAGACTTGATCTCCAGGGAAAAGGTGTTGACTTATACATGTCAATTTTATTCTTCCCAAATAGTCTATCAGATATGTTGCTTCTCCCCTGGAAGTGGAGAGAGGTTGGTAGTGTTATGGCTACTGGACCAGTCTTTATGTGGAAGGAAACAATCAGGCTAGAGGATAGAAATTCCCCATAACAGTATTAACCCTCTTTTGATAATCTGGTGGTTAGAACAAATGATGTGGCCAGCTATAATGGCTGTATCCCAACATATTTGTTAAAGCAAATAGTTGACATTTCAAGTAATGCTTTGCAGTTAATGTCTACCTAAAAATGATTTTGCATGTTTTAAATGTACAAACTTGGGTAGAACCTGGTCAGACATTGGCAATGTCACAAATGTGACAGTGATCCTAATGTGCTCTTATAAGAGGAATTATTGTTTTATCTTATGTGTTGATGATAAACCACGGTAGAATATAGCCTATTACAATGTCAATATTCTTCACCACAGACTCATCATAAGTTATTACTTCCCACAGGCACTGATGAATAATTATTTCTAAAACTGTACAAAAGGCTAATTCAAATATTATACTTGGAAAGATTTTCCTGCTAATTTCTCTGAAGTTGCAGGTTTGCATACTTGATAAAATAAGAACTTATAAGATAATTTTTATGTCATAATTTCAAGTTAGTGTACAATAAGAATTAATCAATTTCATTATATATAGTCATGTAACAGCACTGAGGACAGATGGCTCTGGGAATTGAAAGTACTGAGAAATATACCAATATTCTAACTACAGATTTTTCATACCCTTATATGCAGAAAAATAAATGCCAGTAATATTCACCAGTGTTGAGTTCATGGAGGGATGAATTTGTGAAGTTCAGGAGGGGAAGACAATTTACACTATATAAATATGAAATACTAAATTATAGCCATTCTGTCAAATGTTAGAAGAGTAGCTAAGTAAATTACTCTTTAATAAAACACTTATAACAAAACCTGGGGACACAGTAGCACTATATAAAGTATCTGTTAAATAAGAACTAAATAAAATAGTACGCTTGGTTTAGGATTTCAAGCAAAAATGGTACTGTGGGTCTTAATAGGTTTTATATCTTTACCTTTTTCCTGTAAATACAATTTATTGGGTATCCAGAGTATGGTGTGGCTCCTTGTTTATTTCCCTTGTTTATTCTTTCTATATCTGAGACAAGTTGCAAATGTCAGTAGATTAAAACTTAGAAGCAATATTGCCTGACTGCTTTAAAGATGAAAGAACCCTAAATATCTAAATTATAATGCTTTATTATTCATTGTTTGCATACACACTGATCATGTAAAATAACTCCTATGTCTATTATTTAATTGGGAATATAAGCATCGATATTCTTACTAAAAGGATAGAAAATATGGTAACGAAATATGATATTTTATGTGAATTACAGTAGACATAAAAATGTCATTAGTGACATTTAATACAGGAAAGTTGCCCTTTGAAATTATTTAATTATTTCAGATATTTTATGCTGTGAAGGTTATTTTCACAAAAGTTCTTTTTCTCTGTGTTAATAAAATGTCAAACATTTTATTAAGGTAAAATAAGCATTTATGCTATAAATATTATACTTTTATTTCTTATTTGTAGTCTCAGATCTCTCATAAAAATGATATCATCATGTTAGACTTTCATCATGTTATTTCCATGCTTCAAATTCTCAAGTGGCTCCTATTAGTTTTCAGAATAATTATGGAGCATAAAGTTATCTATTGCTGTGTAAAAATTTAACTCAAAACACCGTGACTTAAAACAAGCATAAACTTTTGTGATCCCAATTTCTCTGTGTGAGGAGTTTGGAAGCAGCTTGGCTGAGTTTAGCTTTGGATCTCTGATCGCAAAAAGGATGAGAGGTTGCTGTGAATATATTAGCTGGGATTACAGTCATCTGAATGCTCGACTGGAAAGTTCTCTTCCAAGATGGATGGAAGATACTCTCTCAAGTGGATGGCAAGGTAGTGCTAGCTGTTGGCTGGATCCCTGAGTTTGCACTCGTGGACTTTTTCATAGGGCAACTTGATGACCCTTATGACAAGATAGCTGACTTCCCCAGAGAAAGCAACTCATGAGAGAAACCAAGGTAGAAACTGCAATAACTTTCACAACCTAACCTCGGAAGTCACCCATTATCACTTCAGCCATATTATTTTGGTCACACAGGCCAGTCATAATTCAGTGTGGGAGGATATTATACAAGGGATGACTAGCAAGAGATGAGATTCACTGAGGGCCGTCTTGGAGGCTGGCTACCACACTTTACAAATTTTTCTTTTTTGATTTAAAGTATCAGATTGAGTGAGGTGGTCACATTTAATGTACAACCCAATTTCACTGACTCTTTGAGACCTCTAATTGTTGGCCTTATTTAAAATCTCAAACACTTATTTCTTGTCTCAGGAGTGTATGATATGGGCTAGTAAAGTAGTCTATCTTGTTCTATTCTGGTGCCTTCTATTGGTGTTCATTTCTCTGGGGGTCTGATGGAGGCTGGTGCCTTACTACTGCTACAGCTTCAGGAATTCACCTAGTCAATGATCCATGCCAATGGGATGGTTTCCTAGGGTTTCCAAATTCACAACCTCTCAAGCTGTAAAATAAAGATGAAGTCCATGAAATCCTTCCTATTTCAAAGCCTGTACTGATTTCCATCCAGAAGTGAAAAAATGTTCCCTTTGCCACCACTGAATTAAATATTTATTCCCAACTACCAAAAGAGTATGCTTCTGTGTCCCACAGGGCTCAGGCCTGGATCCATGAGCTGAGCTTGACTATCCTGTGTGCCATGATGTGCTTCAGATACAATGTTGTCTTGCTCATTTCATTTTACACTCAGCCAGATTCATTCAAGAAAGTAAATTGTTAAAATTATTGGAGTTCTTTCCTTTGAATTCATCAGGCCAGTCTGAATCCCAATGTTAGGGTCAAACCAGCCACCTGCCACATATGTATAACGCAGACCATGTTCAGCATATATATCCCTAGCACCTTTAGTAGCTGCATAAATAATATTTAATGTTAACCTATATACAAATTAAATATATGTTTAGAAAAATTCAGTCTAAGTTTTAGCTTTATGTATCTTGGAAGTTACTTGTTGCATATATCTGTCAGGGAACTCTTGCCACTTTAGTGGAATAATTCAGTTAAAAATTGGCAGTATGAAATTCTTTTTTAAATTATTTGTATAATTTTAAGGGGTGCAAGTGCAGTTTTGTTATATGGATATATTGCATGATAGTGAATCCTGGGCCCTTAGTGTAACCATCACCCAAATAGTATACATTGTACCTATTGAGCAATTTCTCATCCTTCACCCTCCTCCCAGGCTCCCCCCTTCCAAGTCTCCAGTGTCTATTATTCCACAGTCCATGTCCATGTAAGCATATTATTTGGCTCCCACTTATAAGTGAGACCATGTGGTGTTTGACTTTCTGTTTCTGAGTTACCATGTTTCCCCAAAAATAAGACCTACCCATAAAATAAGCCCTAGCAGGATTTCTAAGCATTTGTGCAATATAAGCCCTACCCCAAAAATAAGACCTAGTGATGGGCATGGGTGTGGAGCGCATGTGCACAACCCATGCATTTCGTCGCAGAGTGATAAAGAAGACGAGCGGCCCTTCTCATCTGCCCCATGAGAGCTTTATCGCTTGACATGAGAGATGGGGGCCAATGGTTCTAAAGGGAATAGAGTCGTAAGAAATTCAGGATGGAATTCGGGGTTTGGAGAGTTATGATGATGTTCCAGAAGAAGATGACTTAACTATATTTGAATAAATGGAGATTGTTGTACCATACTTAAAAAAAAAACATCCCCTGAGAATACAGCCCTAGGGTGTCTTCTTGAGGAAAAATACATATAAGACCCTATCTTATTTTCGGGGAAACACAGTATATCACTTAAGAAAATGGGCTCCAATTCCATCCATGTTCCTGCAAAAGACCTGATTTTATTATTTTTTAGGGCAGAGTAGTGTTTCATGGTGTGTATTTCTTATATATATACAACACACACACACGCACACACACACATATCCATCCTACATTTTCTTTATCCAATAATCTATTGATGGACATTTAGGTTGATTCCATATCTTTGCTGTTGTGAATAGTGCTGTGATTAACATAGAAGTGCAGGTATCCTTTTGACTAATGATTTCTTTTCCTTTGGGTAGACACTTAGTAGTGGGTTTCCTGGATCAAAAGGTAGTTCTATATTTAGTTCATTGAAAAATCTCCATACTTTTTTCCATAGGTTGTATTAATTTTTACCTAAAATTAGTAGAAGTACCATGGAGCTTCAATCTTCAAACACTGGCTGGCATTTCCTTTCCAGTTATGAGTAATTGATTTGTTTTCCATTTTTTGTAAAGTGTTATGTAACTAGATTCAGCACTCTTCTCCCCTCTTGCAATCAGATTGCTGCTCCTAAGCTCCTCTCATAGAGACATTCAGGAGTTGTAGTACTTAAAGTTCTTCTGAGAAAGGCTTTCATAAGCTCTAGAATATAGTCTGAGGAAAAAAAATAAATGGTAACATCTGAATTTCTGTTTTAAATTAACATTAGCTCTCCTTATAAATATCTACTTTTTAAAATAGATTTTTAAAATAAATAATAAAGTCTTAGTGAAAAGAATTTGTGAAAGATTGGAATTAATTGTTATTTGAATGTTTGAACTCTATTAAACTCTAAAAAGAAATGGCATTCTCTTTATGGAAAGATGCTTGAACTACTGAATATTTTTTTTTAGTAATAGAATGATTCAGCTTTTATGCTTTAATTATTTTGGAAAGTTAAATCTTTTTCAAGATTTCACACAGTTTTTAATCTCTGCTGTGTTTGTAGTTTTTTTATTTCTAATATTTTTAGTGCCTTCTCTTATTTTTCTTCATCAGTGTAGTAAGAGATTTTCTGGCTTTATAAAATTTAAATTTTTTTGACTTTGTTGATCATCTGTATTTTATTTTGGCCTTTAATTTAATTAACTGTTGCTCTTATCTTTAATATTCATTTTATTTTACTTTGTACAAGTTTATTCCCTTATTCTTTTCTTCTTAAGTTGAATATTTAGCTTATAAGTATGCAGCCTTTCTTTTGTAATATTTTACAATTGAAGACTAAGTTTCTCACTTTGTACTATTTTGGTGCATTCCAAATTTTTGATATGTAGTATTTTGATAATCATTGAATTCTACATGTTTATTAATTCCCATTAGGATTTTTTTATTTATGAATTATTTTGAAATATATTTTTAAATTTCTGGATTGTGAGGTATAAAATTATTTGACTTATTTGAGTTTTGTAATTAATTACTAATTGATTGCATTGTGTTTGGAAGTGTGGTTTGTGTTATATTTAATCTTTTAACTTTACTTAGATTTGTTTTGTATTAATATAACAGCATAGTACATGGTTAGTTTTTTAAGTTTTCAATGCGTGTTAGAAGAGAATATATATTCTCTAATTGTTGCTTGCAGGGTACAATGTAAAATCCATTAAATCAAAAGTTTTAATTGTATTATTCAAATATACTGTTTCTTTGTTAATCTTTTTCTTTTTTGCATGACATCAATAAGTGAGAGAGGGGTGTTAAAATCTCACAGTATGATTGTGGATTCCTTAATTCCTCCCTATATTTCTATCAGATTTAGTTTTATATGCAGTATTTTGAATCAATCTTATTTATATATTTAATCTATCTTATTTGTCAATTTAAAAAATCATTTTATTTACCTGGAGAATTTAATATTGAACTTTAAGTAATGATCCTCTTTATTCCTAACATTGTTTGTTAACTTAAAATCTAAGTTATCTGAAATTAACACCTATCCTAGCTTTCTTTTGGGTAGTTTTGTCTGGTGTAAAATTTTATAGCCTATTACTTCCAACACTTCTGTATTCTCACACATTTCTCTTGCAAACATACATCTTTGGATTTTGTTTTTCTATCAGTTTTCTATCTTCCATCTAACCATTCATGTCTTGTAACTGGCAAGGTCACTATATTACATTTATATTAGGACTTCATTCTATTATACCAAGTTTTTTTATGTTTTCTATTAGCACAGCTTTCTCTTCTTCTCCCTTTATTTCCTCTTTTTTTTTTGGACTGATTTAATTTTGTTCATTTGTTTATTCCTTTCCTCTTTCTATCCCTCTTCCACTCCTCCACTGGGTTTGGAAATTATGCATTCAATACCTACTATTTTACTGGACAACTTACTATGCACATTTTAAAACCTAGCAATTCTACAGCCAATTAATCACCTCCCAAATAATAAAAGTTCCTTTGAACATTTTAGCAATGATCAACCTCTTTTTACTTACATGGGATTGTTGTTTAGTATTCTAGTTCTTTTTTTAACCCCACAAAGTAGACATTATTATTTTTATTATTTTATGCAAAAATATTTAGATTTGATACATGCTTATCAGTTTCTTTTCTCACCATTCCTTCCTTCCTCAGATATTTCTTTTGTGATCACATCTGGAGTTAGAGTCATTCCCCTTGCAGCACAAATTTCATGAAGTTTTTAAGTGAAGGCATATGGGGGTATACTCTTCTCAGTTTTTGTTTTTGTTTATTTTTTCATTTTTTAAGTCCTAATGACAATTGCCTTTTTTTTGGAATATTTAGTGCATTTGCACTTATGTAATTGCCAATGTATTTTGGTTTACATCTATCATTTACTATAGTAGGTTTTGATTTACCTGATCTTTCCTTAGTTCTTATTTCCTTCCTTTGGATAAATGAAATATGTTTTATATTTTATTTTCCCCACTCTATTACTTCGTTAGTTATACATACTTTTATTCTTTTAGTGAAGAATAATCACACATAAGTGACATTAGAGTCTACCCTTAACTAATATTGGCAACACTTTCCATGAACTTTACGGCATTACCTCCATTTACCTCCTTCTGCCCTGGGACCTATTTTGTCATAAACTCAAATTCCACATGTTTAATTCCTAAAAGATACTATTACTATTAATAATTTAATAATTATACTGTTAATAATTATCGTTAATAATTATTAATGTTAATAATAAAACAGTAATAATAATTACTATTTTAAACAGCATTTTAAAGGTATAATTAACTTACAATAGCTGTAAGTTTTTAAGTGTACAATTTTGTAGTTTTGCATATGTATATAGCTGTAAAACCATCCATCACGAGCTTTTGTAATCCTTTTCTCCTATGCTTCCACATATTTAGGTAATCATTGTTCTGTTTAGTTTGCATTTTCTAGAAATTTATATAAATGGATTTATATAGCATGTACATATGTAACTGCTGTTAAATCTACCTATTAGTTATTTATTTAAATTATTATTGTCCAGTTCTAGATTTTCCAGTTGATTTTTGAAAAACACATTCCATTTCCTTGGTAAAATCCCTGATCTTCTCATGTATTTTCTTGAACATACTAATTGTAGTTATTTGACTTCTATGTCTTGTGACTCCAATATCTGCATCAACAGTGAGTCTGCTTATATTACCTATTTTTTTCCTTTTGGTTTTCAGAAATTTTTTATGTCTTGTTTTCTTACGTGCCTAATTTTTTAAATTAAACATTAGAGATAAATGTGAAGAATTGTAGAGTTTCATGATGATACAATTTTCCTTAGAAAAAAATTTAATTTCCTTCTGGCATGCTTATAGAGAATGCATTTCAGGCTTTCTTTGGTTTGCTCTATTTCTCCTTTGTCCTTACTCCTATGATATAGCCCTTCAACTTAAAGCTTGGACATTGCCCAAAGTTCTTCTACTTCGATGTACCCTGAACTCTAATTTTTATTTTCTCAGCATTGTCAGACTGATAACATTTATATTTAGCTATTTTCTCTTATCAGCAATTCTCTTTTTGATCTTACCTCTCACCTACATAGTTTAGTAGGTGTCAGCAAATGCTTTATGGTAAATGGTGTTAAAATTTTGGGTTGCTTTCTGAGTTTTCTTTTTCTGGTATTGTGGTCCCTCATGTCCTGATTGCACTTGTAACCTTGAATTTCAATTTTTGTCTCTGGCCCAGTGACAGTGCCTCAAACTTATGGACCCCTTTTTCCATGTAGTCCCTATGTGACACTGAAAATCAGCACGTCTCTCAAGGGGAAAAAAGAAGTAATAAATTTGTCTCATCTAATTGCATTTTTTTTTCTTAGTGATCTGGGCTCTTCAAGTCTTGGCTGCCTTGCTTGCTTTTTGATGCCTTCAAACAGGAGCCTTCATTTTGATAGATAAACTTGCTAGGTACACAGTTATAGGTTGATAGTTATTTCTTCTGAGCGCTTTAAAACATTGTTTTGTGACATCCTTTGTTGCTACTGGTTAGTCTTTCATCAGTATAATTATTATTCCTTTAAACTAATTCTATCTTTGCTGTCTGATTCTAGGCTCCTCTCTTTGTCTTTTAAGATAAGTGAGCCCTACAGTCACTCCAGCTTACTTCCTGGAGAGAGTTTCCTGACTTCAATGCAGGAAGGGGGAAAATCAGGCAGAGGCTGGGGTCTTCCTGAATTGAGGCAAGTTGGATATGTGGGGAGGCCAGGACAGCTAGACTTTGTAGGGCAGAGTACCAGAATGGAGGGAGGATCGCAGAGAAATGATTCTAAGATCTGCAGACTTCTCTTGCATCTTCACCTGACTAATGCACAGGCACAGGCATGTGACAGACCACTCAACACTGGGAAAAAAAACACTCAAAAGGAACACAGGAAAAGTTCGTAGAGCTCACACAAACCTGAGAATAATCTGTGTTCATACAAGGCAGAGAGATAAAACCTTGTTGTTTATGGCTCATCAGGTAGAGTACTCAGAAGGATGGAAACGGGGCAAAATTAACCCTAGACTAAAAGCTTCTCTGATCCTGTGTAACAAAGCTTAAGAAAGAGACACAATAGGATTAACTATTTCCAAGTAATTTAAATGAATCCCAGAACAAAACTCAAGAGCACTTATGGGAATACAAAAATATCCAACATTCAAGAAGGTAAAAATTCACAATATCTGGCATCTAATCAAAAATTAACAGGCACACAAAGATGCTGGGAAACATAACCCATAATGAGAAGAAAAATGAATTAATAAGAGAACCCAGAAATGACACTGTTGATATAATTAGTAGCAAAGATATCAAAAGTTATAACTGTGTTTCATATGTTTAAGAGTTGGTAAAGAAATGCCTTAGCGTGTTGAGACATAGCAGATTTAAAATACTTTCTATTTGATAATTTCAACATTTAAAGTCCTTTTATTGTCTAAAATTTTACTTGTTATTTCTGCCAACTCTCACTCATGGTAACATTTCTTTTTGTATTTGGTGCATTTTTATTTTGAGCTCATATTTTAATAGTATAATCTATCTGAATTCTGAGGATTTAAATTAGGCTTGTTTTCCTCCAGAGAATATTTGCCAAATTTGGAATCCAAGAGATACTACAGTTTTGGGACAACTTTAGATTCTTTGGAGGATCTTGATTTACTGCAGGAGATCCAAGTTCAGTTCATCTACCTTGCAGTATCCCCTGGCTTAGGTTTTTTTTTTTTTTTTTAATAATCAATTTTACTGTATGATAATTTTTATAAAAATCTGGTTTCTTATCTGTAAAATGAGGTTAATATATTTGTTATGAGAAATAAATTAATATATGTAAATCCCTGGAAACACTGCCTCAGTTACAAGGTATGTTCTGTAAGTGTTGCTATTATCATTTCTAACAATTTGTTTCTTAGGAAATTTTTTTATATCATCAAAATATAACCAATAATTACTCATCAACCCTTCAGTACTCTGAAGTAGTTGGTGGTTTCTATAACCTACCAATATTAAGTGAGATTAAGAAATATCTCCATGGGTTATTTCTTTCTGGTTTGAAATCTAATTCTAATTTTAGGAATTCTTCACTGCAAACCCTTGATGCTTAGCTATTTGTCAAGTAGCTACTTTAACCATAAACTGTTTACCAACCTTATACTACACGCTGGGTGCATAAAGAAAAATATGATATGGTCCCAGCAATAGAACTTTCAGTGTATGCTAAGAGAGAAATGAAAAACAAAGAGCTACAAGGCATAGGCAAGTCAAACTCTATACTGGAAAACTAAATTCATTACTATTCCTCTCCAAAGTGTAACTCTCTTGTGCCCTCTAGCTTTATTAAGTAAGTACCATGCTATCAGCTGCAAAGAATGAAGACCTTAGAGTAGCTTCTAGCATCTCCTTCTCTTGGTCTTGGATATAAGCAATTTATGATAATGTTTGACAATGTTGACAATCAATAAATATTATACTAACTTAATGTTGGAAATTTGCTTTAAAATATTGAAACAAATATTAGGGAGGTGTTGATACAAGACTGGCAAATGTTAACAATGGTTAAGAGTTGGGTGATGCAAAGGAACAAAAGACATTCTATAAAAAAGACATCTGCACTACAATGTTTATAGCAGCACAATTCGCAATTGCAAAGATGTGGAAACAACCCAAGTGCCCTTCAATACATGAGTGGATTAAGAAAATGTGATAAATGTATATACCATGGATTCCTACTCAGCCAAAAAAAAGCAGTGGTGATCTAGCACCTCTTGTATTATCTTGGATAGAGCTTGGAGCCCGTTCTACTAAGTGAAGTATCACAAGAATGGAAAAACAAGCCCCACATGTACTTACCATCAAATTGGTATTAACTGATCAACACTTAAGTGCACATATGCTAATAACATTAATCAGGTGTTGGGCAGATGGAAGCGGGGTGGAGGGGATGAGTACATTCACACCTAATGGGTGCAGTGTGTACTATCTGGGGGATGGACACACTTGAAGCTCTGACTTGGGTGGGGCAGAGGCAATGTATGTAACCTAAACATTTGTACCCCCGTAATATGCTGAAATAAAAAAAGTTGAGTGATGGTTCCACAAAATTATTTTAGTTATATTACATTTAACTATGATTATTAATTTCCATAATAAAAACTTGAGGGAAAAATAAAAGCTATGAAGCCTGGTTTTGTAAAACTTAAGCAAAAATCCAAAAATAAATCTATTGAAGAGGAAAACATTAATATTGTTATTGCTATATCCTGTGGTTATGGGTAAGTAAATATTTGAATACTTTATATATTTTCTTAGTCCTTTATCATATGCAATCATTTCTGTAATCAGAATATGAACTATAAATAGTACAAATAAAATACAATTAAATTGCAGATGACTAAAAAAACTTATCAAAAAGTCAAAGTTTATTAACATAACTTTCATGGATTTCTACAAAAATCCAAATATGCCTTCTCAACCTGATACTAAACACATTAAAAATTAAGGCAATGGATTGAAACTATCTAAATTCAAACCCCAGCTCAGCCCCTTACTAGCTGTGTGACCTAAGATAAAATATGCTTTGTCAGTCAGCTTCCTCATCTTTAAAATGGGAATGATATACCCCCACATAGGGCCATTGAGAAGATTAAATATGTTAATTCATAGAAAACCCTTAGAAAAATTAGCACTAAATGTTTAAATACTATCTTTATTACTCATTTCCAAGTACTCCCCCAGCCCTTCCTGCATTTATTCAACAAATATCAGGGCATCTTTGTAGCAGAATTTGCCAATGAGTAAAGGAAATATCTTCTCCCTTGAGAAGGAAGGACACAGGAGAAAGACGGATGCTAAGTTCTACTCAGGTGAGACTCTGCTGCAGGAGTCAAAAGGTCATTTCGCTTCTCCCTGCAGCCTTTCTTCAAGAAGTAAAGGCTGGGGAAGGAAAGGAGGCTGTAAGAAATCAGAATTTAATCAGAACTCCCACATATATTACAGTGGACTCCTCAGACAACAGCCAGGAGTGATCCTCTCTTTAAAAAAAAAAAAATCTTCTGGGATCAGAGAAGGGCCAGGGACAGTGCAACTGGAGCCCTGACTTCATCCTGGGCTCACAGAAGCTTTCAGGGCACTGAGTGCTTCTCAGAAAATTAAAAAGTACTAATAGCAAGATATCTGTCATCTACCACATGTCAGGCTCTGTCCTAAGTCTGTTTGAAGTCTTTTTATTTAACCCGCAAAATAACTCTATTAAGTAGACACTAATACCATTTTAACGAAGAGGAAACAGAAGCAGAAAGATTAAGATGCTTGCCTAACATACTGCTAGGAAGTGGCAGAGCTGGCTGATGGTCAGAAAAAGGGTTGGGGGAGTACAGAACCCAGGAGACCCACGTTATCCTGAGGTATTACTGGGGAATAAAAAGCATAGCATGAACATAGCATAGTAATGAACACCTCTCTGTGTTTGATACTATTAATCTATCATTTAAACTCGTAGGTTATGAATTTTTAATATCTTTAGTAAATCTATGCATGGAATGGACAGAGAGAATAGCAAGTTTGCATGTGTAAGGCACCAGCCTGAAAGAGAGGCTGGTGGAGAGGACTTGTGGAGGGATGTGAATGAAAACCAAATTCAGGATAAAAGGAGAAGTCAATGAGACCTGAATACATAGGTGCAGATAATAGGAATACTGCAAATGTGGGTGACATGGCAGAATCTTGGCCTCTGGCCAGGTTTCGCTTTCCCATTATTTATGTCTGTGGGGGGAAGACCCCCCTCTCCCTTCTACCCTGTGTACAGTCAGAGAGCTGGCATCCAACCTAGTGATTGATCAGGATTGCTCAGCACCGTGGAAATCAGCCTGCAGGGGATTAGTCTTGACAATTTAACGTTTCCTTTTTAATTGGATGAATATAATGCCTGAAATTAAATGAAAACCTCTTTTAAAAGTGTATTATTGTTTTTCAGAATTGGTTTCAGTAAAATGATGAGGATGTAAGAATTTAATAATAGTAATGATATTAATTTTTAAGAATAGGGAACTATATTTTCTATCCTATTGCCCATTTCAAAATCCAAAATTTTTATAACAACTTCTAACATTTCAGAAAATATTTTATTTATTATATTTTACTCTAATTAGAAAAATAGATTCAAAGAAATTTTATTATTAAATTTTGAAATAATTATAATTTTTAAATAATTATTTTAAACCTATGCTAGCTTGTTATGTTTCATTAGGTTGAACGATATAAAATTGCTATTATTTGATGAATTTGACCTTAAAAATGGTATTTAATATGCTTTCACTTAATACATATCTATAAAATATAGAGCAAATTGACTCCACAAAAATTATAGAGCATAATATTATATGAATGCATAAATTAGATTGCTGATCAATCTTTTCTTGAGCTATAAGCTAAGATGTAATGTTAATTTAGCATTCTTTTTTATTTTATGGCTAGTTTTTTCTTAAAAGGAAAAGTAATAGATAATAATAAATGAATACCTTTTATTTCCTTTTGGAGTCGCGTTTTTTCCTGTTGAGCAATAAGCAATTTAAGTTAGTTAAAACTGAGGATGGCTTAATGGAAAGAGCCACATTATAATGGTAAAATTGAATATTTGGACTCTCCCAATGAAATGGCAGGTTTATTACTGTGTTACTGAGGATAATTTATGTCAACATGTGTTTATTTAGTAGAATTGTAGATTACCAAAAATTTATTTTAATACCCACACTTTTGAAATTGACATTAAACTTTAGATCTGAAAACACTATCATTTTTGCTGTGTTTCTAACCATGCTCTTATTTTCCTTTCTTTCTAGAACTTTTGAATTTCACATTGTAATAATATTTTAGTATTATATATGATTATATTTCAATTCTCAATATTTGATTTCCTGTCAAATTCAGTGAATAACAAACATTTTATGAGTAAGCTCCTATTACTAATAAGGAGTGATAATCATCTGCTCAATGTTTTTTATTTCTCTTTGTATACTAAAATAACAGATTTAATCAGAATACTAATGGAATGGTGCCCTTAGAGTACAAAAATTTTATGATCTCATACTTATTATATAAAACTATGTTTATATAACTAGAATATCCTAACCCCCATAATGGTATTCTGGTGTGGTTTGTTAGAAAAATTTTTTTTTGGTTGATGTCCCATTCACAGAATAATTCTCTTATTTCAGTTAATTTTATTCTTCTGCCATTTTCAAATTAGTAAACCTTAAACAAAAAGATTATATCATGTTTTTATAAGCTATAAATTCATACAAATCTGTGATGAATACTTCATATCCTTGTTTTAGCCTGATTGGAAATGAATTTCCATTAATTTTCAAGTGCTATGATCTAATTTCATTTTATCTTTTATTCTCTTATTTCAGTCACAAGAAATAGGGCTTACATTTATTGTCAAGTATTCTAATATTTAAAATGTTAAGTATTAACTTGGCCTTTAAAGAATGTTATCAGTCTGTCACTTTAGGTTCACTTATATATTAGAGAGGCATATAATGACAGATGAAACATAAGGAGAAATACTTTTTCTTTTAATGGGTAAGGATAATACTTTTTTTTTAACTAAAAGTCTTTTGGGTTAATAGATTTTGAGCTAATCTCTCAGTGATAAAACAAATCATACAATCCCAGAATTGGACTGGATCTTAAAAGTCATGTAATCCAGCCCTTTAAACTATATCTGGCGAGTGGCCATTTCTCCTTGTCAGCCCTGAAAGGAACTTACTACCTCCCGAGAGAGTCCATCCTATCAGCTCTTTCTATTACTCCAATATATGAAATATTTAATAAGGAAGATGAGTTCCTAGAGGAGATCATCTCTGATCTGTAATTTAAGGCTTACAGGAGGTATAGGAGTTAGTCTAGTGATGGGAAGAAAGGAAGATTATCCCAGGCTGGGGGTTCAGCGTGAGCAATTACAACCTGGTTACTGTTGATGGAAACAGAGTGAAAGGTGGGGAGTGATGAGAGAGGAGAGGTAAGCGTGGGTTGAATCGCGTGATGCCTTGCATACCATGTTAAAGAGCTTAGATTGAAATTATGGGAGAGTGGTGATCTTTGCAAGATTTTTTTAAGTATAGAGGTGATGTGACCAAATTTGGATTGGATATATGGAGGATGGATTTGAGATGGAGCAGGCTGGAATAAGACAGGCCAGTTAGAAGATTGTTGCAATAGTCTCATCAAGAAACAATGGGAACCTAAATTATAAGAGAAGAGTTTGGATGTAAAGATGTAAAATGATAGGGCTGTTCATTGAAATGGAAGGTACACAGGAAGAAAAAAAAATCAAGAATGAGTTCTATCTGGAGTGATTTGGAAAATGATAAGATAGTAGAGTCATAAGTAGAAGTGGACTCAGGGATGGAAGGGTCAGGTTGGAAGTGGGGGAATATTGTGTGTGGGAGAGTTTGGATTTGTTTTTGCATATCGAGTTTGATTTGCCAGGAGCACATCCAGGAGGACAGTGGGCAGCTGACTATTCCAGTCTGAAGCTCAGGGGGAAAAGTCTCTGCTGGAGATACTGGATGTTAAAACCATGAGAGTGGATGAGATCATGTAGTGTTATGTGAAAGACAAGGACTGAGGACAGATCACAAGGACATCATGATTTATGTGACAAATGGAAGAAGAGATGCCTAAAATGGTGACTGAGAATAATCAGGAAAATAGAAAAAAAAAAGGTACATTGGTGTTAGGGAAGCTAGGGAAATGGAGTGTTAAAAGAGACAGAGTGAAGAACTGCTATGTCAGACACAGCCAAGGTGTCTTGTAAATTAAAAGCCAATCAATTCCTCCTAGATTTGGGAGTGGTGGAGGTCCTTAACATTTGTCAGACAATTTCAATGGAGTGTTTTCATGGCAAGTAAGATTTCAGTGGGTGTGATAAAGATTACTCTTTCATAAAGTCTGGATGAGAAGACAAGGAGAATGGATGGAAATTCAAGGACATGGGGTCAAGTAAGCATTGTTTTTAGGGTCAGTTTAAGAGTTGATCCTTACGAGGCAGAGGAAATACAATGAGGACAGAGGGAGAGACTGGATATACAAAGGAGAGAAAGGATGGCTGAAGCAAGGCCCCAAGAGAGGGGAGGCTGTGGTTTTAAAAAGGCACAAGTGTGTGTGGGGGTCTTTTTTGGGAGGAGTACTGCACCCTCTGAGGAACAAGGGATAGCCAGGAAAGTAGGTAAGTGGATGAATATGAGGGACAGGAAGATGAGGGAAATTATGTTGGGTGGAAACAACATGACCTTAAGGTTGGGACCAAGGTCAAATTCTGAAAGTGAAAGGGGCTTAATAGGAGCTTTGGGGTGAACTTGAAAACAGTATTAAGGAGAATGGGAAATAGAATTGACAAGGATCAGGAAAAGCATTAAAGTGTTAATATGCAAGGCTGTGACAGCAACTAGGATTGGGGATGATGATTACTTAGTGGCTTATCAATGGAGTGGTGTAACATTTTTTCTGCAACAGTTTACCAAGACCAGAGAAAACAAAGTGTAGCTCTACATCAGAGTTGAGGTTTGGGGGAAGTGTAAGACGAATACAGGGTACACAGGAAACTAGGGTGTTGGTGAAAAGAAAAGTCTGATAAGGAAACAGGAATTTCATGCTAAATAGGAGGAAATAGAATTCAAGAGGTGGCTCAGAGGGCAGGTATAATAGGAGCCAACTCTAGAAAGATAGAATTCCATACAGTGGAATATTGTTTGTTTCTTTGTTTTTGTATTCCTTCATTTTTTATCCATTGGACAAATATTTAAGACATGCTATGTGCTAGGTACCCTGCCATGGGGTAAAGAAGACAAATGTGGTCCCTGCTGTGCTGCAGTTTATAGGCAGGTGTAGTGCACACACAGCAGACAATAAATTATACAAAGTGTTGGGCCTGAGGTCTTCTGAGGTTGAGCAGTCTGAATGATGACAGTGCATCATTGCCAGAAAGGTGTGTTTTCTCCATATTTTACCTACAGAATTTTTCTTTTGAAGGACTTGAGGGCAGGTCTTAATTTTCCTTCTAGAATCTGGCCATCAGTATTTCATTCAATAAAAACATTTTATTACATATTCTGCTGTTAACCAGGGATATAAAAAAAGACAAAGGAAATAAAGGCTTCATGTGGGCCATTTAAACCCTATTCTTTCTTGTCTTCTCTGGGCCTTTGTTCTATCAATCATCTTTTATCTGGTAAGATAATGGTAGTTGCAGTAATAAAAATCTCCAAAATATAATGACCGCAGACCAATTGAATTTCTCACTTACATAAAGCCCAAAACATGGCAGGCACCTTTCTTCCAAGCAGTGATTCAAGGACCTAAGGACCTCTGCCCTCTTCAGCATCATGCCAAACTTAGCTTGCCTTTGGGAATCAAAGTGGTGCCAGGGAACTAATTGCAACTGGCTCTGGGAGTGCAGCATGTGACATAGGCTTAGCTCATCATAGCTTCTCATAACTGTGGCTGTGGTGATTGGTTCAGGACCCAAACAAACCCAAATAGAATGAATCTCATGACTTCTCTAGAAATGCTAGGGCAAAAGCATTATCTTTTCCTCCATGAATAGAAATGAAGAAGCATTCCTTAGGATTGCTACAGTCATCCTGGGACAATAAAGGGTGTGTATGTGTGTACTGGGGGAGACAGCAGAGGGAGCCAGCTAAGATGAGACCCCACTCTGAGGAAATGGAAGCTTGGAAATAGAGATAAATCAAACCTTGATAATGTTTGAGTGTTGGAGCAAGCCTTGCTTGAAGTCATTCTATTCTTTTAATTAAACTACATTACTTTCTGAACATACATTGTATGCATGAAATTAATTTTGTTTTGTTTAGGGAACAAATATGAGAAAAAAAGATAGAAAATATGAGAAGGAAGCCAATGAAGAAAGATTCCTTATAATTAAGCTCATCTTAGATTTTTTTTTGGTTTTGTTATTTGCAATGGAGAATATTCTTACCAGTATGTGAAATCCCTGCTATGCTGACCTTGAGTATATTTTGATTCCAACAAAGTAAATATACTATTTTAAATAACTGCAGATTCCATTTGTTTCTTATGTATATGAGTGGTCAAATCATATATAGGGGATTTTGGAGCAGAAAACTTAATGGATAATGGTGTTAATTTTGGTTTGGATTCTCCTTGAGGAAAGGACCCCTTTATTTGTCCTCTCATATTTCCTGGTCAGGGTCTTATGTGTAATGCCACACCTTTTCCTCTAAACTAAAGTAATCTTGCTCCGAGTTTCTGCTTACCAAGGTAAGAAGAGATTACAATATTAATAATATTTTGGATCATGTTTTCTATCACTAAAGTTTTACAGAAGTCTTAGGGCTTGTCTGGATCCTGAAAATAAATCCCTCAGCTTGTAATTACCTCTCCACCCCTTCTCATCATGCTGCTTGGGTAATGGTCTTCCAACACTTCTTTGGTTCTGTGAGTCTGTCTAAAGTGGCCAGGAGTCTACTCAGGTCATTGTGCTCCTCATGGGGGTGGGTGGCTGCCACTGACCCCATTCCCTTGGGGCTAATTCAGTCTGACAACCTAGACTTCCATAGCCGTGACCCTGGATACCTTGGCCTTTACCAGCATCCATGTAATCACCCCCAAATGAGGCTCTGTCACCTTGGAGACATATAAATCCTTATATCCTTTATGAAACTAGACACCCTTGCACAGTCTGATCTGCTTTAAGAGACTTCTAGGCGTAGGGCTACCCCCATCTGTTACCTGGAAGCACACACACTCCTTCTCCTCTGAAATGCTTTAGTTTATTTATTTGCTCAGGCCTCTTTGTGAGACCACTGCTGAAGAAAAGGGACCTAGAACTAGTGATTTAGAAAAAGTCTGACAGGTAGAAAGGTAATGTTTCTTTTTTATTCTTTTGCTCATGAGAACACAGCGGCAAAAAAAGCTAAGAAACAAAGTATTTTGCCATAATTCTCCCTCTTATACTTGTCTACCTTGGCCTCTATTTTCCACAACATATATGGGCTTCGTGTATGTATATGTATATGTGTATGTATGTATATTTATTTATCTATAGTTTTTTGGGCTTTTTTTTTTTTTTTTGAGACAGGATCTTGCTTTGTTGCCTGGGCTAGAGTGCAGTGGTATCATCATAGC
The DNA here is from genome assembly GCA_008086735.1 of Cheirogaleus medius. NCBI lineage: Eukaryota > Metazoa > Chordata > Mammalia > Primates > Cheirogaleidae > Cheirogaleus > Cheirogaleus medius. The sequence goes on along the minus strand of VBSM01002616.1, from coordinate 24,821,057 downwards.
TCACTGCAACCTCAAACTCCTGGGCTCAAGCGATCCTCCTGCCTCAGCCTTCTAAGTGGCTAGGACTATGGGTGTATGCCATTGTGCCTACTTTTCCTATTTTTTATAGAGACGGGGTCTCGATATGTTGCTCAGGCTGGTCTTGAACCCTTGACCTCAAGCGATCCTCCCTCATTGGCCTCCCAAAGTGCTGGGATTACAGTCATGAGCCACTGTACCTGGCCTATTTTTAATTATGCTTTTAGATCATTAATCTTATTTGAATTTTATGACGTCTTAGTGGTTCTAAACCTATTGTATTTTCAGGAAAAATTCTGAAGTTCTAGGCCATTTCAGTTGACTTTAGCCAACATCATAATCATCAATCCTTGTGCCCCTCTAACCTTCACCTCCATCACATATGTAGGGATCACCTTAATGCTTCTGATTATTCTAAGCTATATTTTCCAGTCACCTTGACCATATTGAAGGTGATGGTCTATAAAGTCTGGATGGATTTTATTAATAACATAAATATACCCTCAGATTTACAAATATGTCTATGATTAAAATAAAAATTATTTTTGACCATGTCAGAAATGTATACGCCTCTTAGTGATTTTTTTTTTAACTTCTATTGATCTATAAGGATTGTTTTCTGTTGGTTATCTCCTGAAACTCCTCTAAAGGAAAGTGTTATAAAATTCTGGGAATTCTGTGACTTATAGGAAAGACAGCATATAATTTATTTTCCAAACTGGTGCACTTAAGAAAGGAAGAGGTCACTATTATTAATTATTCCAAGGCAACAATTATAAACCACTGCTGTCCCAGGCAAACCACACATATGGTCACCCTACAGGACAGACAGTATATTTTCATATGACATCCTCAGTAGTGCCAAGGTTCTTGGTTTGATTAGACTGTATGAAAAAGTCATTCTTGAGAACAGTGACCTGATGGCAGTCTACGTGCACATGTTTTTAGCATTTGAGTGTCACTCATTGAGTTAACCTTGAAATAGCTTATGTGAAATTTTTATAATACGATTGACTTAACACTTGGATGATACCAGTTCTGGACTTAATATATTGCAGCACTTTTATTGTGCTCTTCCAGTGAATTTCAAGTGGCGTTAACCTGCCATTTTGTTTTTAATAACTCTAATGGCTGAAATTAGTGCCAGACAATGAGCCTGGCAATGACAGCATAAATGGTACTGTCAGATTTCTTTTTACTAACTTTGTACTATTTTAGCCCCTGTACAGTTAATACATAATGTTTTATTTGCAAAGCGCTGTTAAATCACCAGCATTATTATTTGATTTTTAAAGTACATCTCTTAGTGAATTTTTTGACATATGCATATGTTAAAGAAATTCACATTTAAATCTTAAAGGAACTCTAATTGCTGGTCTTTGAAGTTCTTCAAGATCAGCTATTGAATTAAATAAATAGGTCTTGGTTTGAAGCCGAAAGGACCTGCAGCAAAGGGAACCCAGAACAAAGAGAGCCCCTGAGTCTAAACTAAGGTCACACTTCCATTAAATACTCAAATGATGAATGACTTTGAGCACTCTCTGCCTTGCTCACAGCTGAATCTCCAACACCTACAACCATGTCTGGCATGTAATAGGCATACATTAAATGTTTGTTCAGTGAATGAATACGCATTCTTTACAGTTTACTTTAAGATATTTATGGCATGTGTTTTTACTCTGAAGCATTCTGTGCTTAATATCTATTTATAATATTCCTGTCGATGTGCTGTGTGGAGGCTTAAAAATCCCTGGATTTCCATTATTATTGATTCAGTTAATCAACAAGTTCTGTAATCTTACAATTTACAGTGCTAGTATCAATTGTTTCAGTATAGGGTTTTCCACATTCTTCTTTTAGTTCTATAGTCACATCATCCTTAACTTTCAGATTTGCCCTTTGCTTTTCTTGCAGAAGCCAAGAAACCAGATGACGGAACTAAATCACTCTTTTTTGTTCCATCTAAAATTTTAGCTAGGGTAATTTTTCTTTTAGCCTGGTTTCCAAATAAAATCTAAAGTGCTATAAAGATATACAACCATTATATACACATAATAATTAAAAATAAAAAAAATTATAAAAAAAGAAGCACTTGAAGAGAGAGGTCAGAATTACCAGGGTACAGGGGTTAGGGTAATCTGTGTGGTCAGGGTCAAAGTGAAGTTTGCAGGCCATGAAGAATTATTTTGCATAATTACATTTGAAGTCTGTTAAAAAAAATTAAGTGCTATTTTAATAAATGTGAGATATAAGGGAAAGCTTAGTATTTAAATCTTAAAAGATTATTCCTTTGTATGCTCAATAAGCTATATGAGAGATACTGTCTGTCCCTAGAGAGAGAATTTCCAGATAGAAATGTATATATTTCATAACTTTGGCATATCATTAAAAAAGGGAATATTTTCTCTTAGAAAATTCTATTGTCAGTTTTCAGATCTACCTAATTTTAATTATAGTTTCTATATGTATATCATCTTCCTTATCATTATTTAGATATATTAATACTTTCTCAGCAATGGAGATAAGTATAATAGACAAAATTTATCTTGGGAGCAGCCAAGGTGACCTATGTTTACTTTTTCCTTCCTTTTATGCTTTTTCAAATTCTTCACCTTTCAGGGTACTGATGCCCTCATTTCTCACAACATTTCTTTGGACAAATTCTGATATTAGTAATTTTTACTTAAGAGTTGATCTTAATATATTTTCCCTCCTTAAAGTACTTGCATTTTATTATTCTCTCTAATTTTAGCTTTTGTCTTTGTAAATGGATTTTAGGCATCAGGGTGGAAATTAAATTTTGCCAGAAGCCACATCCAGCATAATACCAACCACACATACTAGACCACCTCTCCCACACACTTGTGCATGTATTATACTTGTACAGGGGTATGGGCACTATTTTAGCTAAGAGTGAGGCTAAGCCTCTGTGTCATATGACTGAGAATTTATTTTTCACTTTCAAGTTTTCAGGTACTTTAAACAATCGGATCTTCTTACAAGTGAGGTTGGCCTTGGTTTTATCATCTGGCCAGTATTGGGAACAGATCTATGAAAGCGAAAGAAAATGTTATAGAACTTATGCAACTTCTTTACCATTTGCCTTAAGTACTTTCAGTATGAACAGAAGAACATAGTTGTGAAATAAAAAATAGCAGGTAGTATTGCTCTAATTCTTCTGTTTTCATGCCAGCATAATGAACTATCTCTGTACACTAGATTCTCACATTAGTACTATTTATTCTAGGATGAATTGTGATGTGAGGGTTGTCTTGGGCTTCATTCATGGTCATTTACTTGAAAAAAAGCCAAAAGGACATTATATAGTGGTTTTACCCATAAGGCAGTTGTATGACAAAGACTGCAAAGCACAGTGAGATAATGGAGATTCACTGAAATGAAGCAAAGATGTATGTATTTTGAGTTACAGTGTACACTGATTTGAATAATATTTATATTTCAGGTCAGTTGCTCCGATTAAAAATGTTTCGAGAGGATCATGGATCGTGGATGACAATGTTCTTCAGCACAATTCTCTTTCTCTTCATATTTTCTCATATATACAACACGATTCTTCTAATGGATGGGAACATGGGGTAGGTTATCTTTCCCCTTTCTACTGTGGTGAGTGTTATGTTTGAAACTCGTAAGAATTCAAGGATCGTTTAGTTTGTAGTAGTCTAAATCTCCTTTAAAAATATTCTAACCTAAATAGGGATAATTTGTGCATTTTTCTTACTTAAGACATTAGAATCTTTTTTCCAAAAAGTATATAACATTTATGTAGATTTCTTCCTTATTCTTTAGGTTTTTTCTATGGGGGTAGTTGGAGGGCAGGTATTAATAATGAGGAAATCTTATTGATTTGTTATATTCACATGATTAATAGAGTGGGGCTAAGATGAAGGTCTCTAGGTTTGTGATTCCATTGATTCACAGTGCCTGGTTAAATAAAAGTGTTTGATACTGGTGGCGTTTATTTTGCTCTCTTGACTATCCCAACAGAGAGACCTTTGTTATAAATGGGTCATTTTAAAAGTGGGCCACCCTGTATTAAATCCAAGGTTGTGATCCATACCTATCAAATCACCATGGCATGAAGATGTGCTATCAAGTGGATTGCAGACTTTTTTCTAACTTTCTCCAGTTCTTTCATTGTATAATGAAACACAAGGATTGGTCTTTCGGTATAATTTCCTCTTGGTTTGCTCTCAGTAAGTTTTAAGGGCAGAATATAAGGAGATTGGCTTAGCCCACAGCATTGAGAATTAGATTAGTGACAATAATAAACCACCTTAAATGTTTGTGGTACACTGAAATAGTTACCAAGGAAGGTTTTGATCTATTCTCCCCAATAGGTCAGAGAGCTAAGTAATGCCCTTTTCTTCCAAATGTAAGCTAGGCAAGATTGTCATCTAGTTCTATAGTGTGCAATTGTTTTAATATGATGTATAGATTTTGGCCACCACTGTTCAATACTGAAATGGAAGCTCATTTAAAATTTTATTGTTTTTCCCCCTGCCGTTAAGGGAGCTACATAGTAAAGGGAAAAAGATAATTCACAGGATTTATACTATAGTACATACTAGCAAGTGGTAAATTCAAGGGTGTAATTTTGTATATTCAGGCTTCAGAAAGTTATTAAAATACTTTGTAATTATTTTTTGGACTTAGAATGATGGCTTTATTTATTTCAAAATAATGTAGTCACAGATCTAAACTGTGCCTAGTCAGCATATGCCTCAGCCCTGGAGCAGTGCCCGCGGTAGCAGAATGGGTAATAATTAGAATTACCCAACACCACCAAAGGGCTCTCTGTGAAGTTTTGTGTACTGAAAGCACTGGGACCAGAAGAAGGGACCTATGTAAAAATTACACTTTTTAAATTGTTGCTGGAAATAATGAGTTATATAGTATATAAAATATATATTTTGCTCAGAAGCTGACTTTTATCTAATTCTGTTTGGTTTTTTATATAGAACTAATGAGGTCTGTGCTAACCAGAAATGCTTATTCTGAGGAAAGAAGCAGATTTGAAGGCAGTAAATTAAATGCAGTAATAATTCCTTGCACACTGCAAAGCACTCAATCGCTAATAATAAAATGAGAGCTAACAGTTATTGAGCATTTAGTAACAGACAAGAATTGTTTCAATTAAACCTCACAATGACCCTATGCAATAGGTATTTTATTATTTCCATTTTATAGATCAAGAAACTGAGGATAGAGAGGTTTTGCCACTTGTTTCAAGTTATATTCTAATTATGTCTCCATTTTAAACAATAATAGAGGAGATGAATTATAGGGTAGTGAATTTTATTAATACAGACAGATCTGAAAGGTGGTTGACACTGTTAATCATTCTTCATATGCCTATTAGCTATTCTCTGTATTTTATCATTCAAGCGGAATTTGAAAATTGAAAGAAAGAGGAGGTATGCACAGGAATAAGAGAATAGTGTAGAATTTATGTGTGTCTTAACTGAAATTGGAAGTGGTTCTCTTTTATTCTCAGGCTAAATACAATATCACAGATTCTTACGTAACTGTTGAACTCTTCACCAATATGGCTCATCTTTGTTGGAAAAGGATCTTTTACTGAGAGGATGTCTTAAATGTGCTACATTAAAAAAAATCCAAAGCAAGGGACAAATGCTTTAGTTCTACAGATAAAAAAAATTAAATCACCATTTATAAAAGACATATTATTAACTTTTATGAAACACATCATTTGAGCTAGTGAACACTTTGAAGTAGGAATGTCAGCTTGAAGGAAAATCAGTTCTTAGAACAAATGGATATGACTGAGAGAACATTTGGGATCTTCTCAGAGACACCACGTTTTCTGAGGTATTGCTTCATCTTCTGCAGGACAGGGAATGATGGAGCCATGGGGTGTGAGCATACAGACATCACGGTTGGCTGGTTTTATATCAGAGGACTGCTGGTGGTAGGAGGGAATTCAGGTCTCTTTACATTGAATCTGACTTGCATTGGGGATTTCAGTGTGTGCTTGTTTATGGATCTCTCTAGGAATATTGGCCTAGGAACCATTCCCAAAAGGGTTTCTAGAACTTCCTATGATGGAAGTATTTTATTCATGTATTAGGACTCCTTTTCAAACTGGAAGAGTTCAGGACTAAACTGAGTGTTGGGTGGCTGTAGAGTTTCAGAGAGAAAGAAAAGAATTTCCCTAGACTGGTCTGTTTTGTGTGTGTGTGTGTGTGTGTGTATGTGCACTTACTAATTTTAGGAATGAGTGTAAATTTAGGCTAAACTCTGGGGTCCCATAATCTCTTTTTACAGAGAACAGAATCTGTAGGTTTATCTAGATGAGAACCTCAGGAGTTTTTAGCCATAACTGACTCGATAAAGAGTCAAGTTGCCTGGCTTTTGTTCTGTCATTACGGTGGATTCCCTGAGTATGCTCTAACTCTTGTGGTTTTAGACATCTCTGGGGAGCCAAGCTGAGAGGCAGTCAGAAGGAGAGGGAAAGAAGGACGTTAGCTGGTTGACCTAAAAGAGACTAAGGCTCAGATAATCCATATCTCCTCCCACTTTGACTCTCTTTCTGCCCCTATATGCTTTTTACCACAAAACGCTGCTTATAGTAACTTATTTTATTCTTTAATTCACCAAGATGAAACTAAAGTCATCTTTATATAAATGTTGGAGGTTGTAGGTAAGGGTACTGTTTCAGCAAAGGTGCTGATCCTGGGCAGAGTTTCACATCCAGACATTTTATAAGCAACTTCTTTTTCTACTAGGTGGAAGACTAAGAAACCTGAAACCTCTCTTACTACAAAATCCTTAGAACTGCTGGAAAATATAATACAGCCTAAAAAATTCCTTTGAAGTATATAGTTGAGCCTACCCAAAGGTGAAGAAAAACCCTATAAGATAAAAATGAAGAAAGATCTAAACACCAGGGCAGTAAGCCTATGAACTCATGATGCTCAGAGACAATAACTTAGGGACTTCAGTTTTAACTTTCAAGTAGAGACCAGACACAAGGATTTGGGCTCATATTAAGTGAGAGATTCAAATAGAAGTCCCCACATTAGATGGTCTTGCAAAGGCCGCAGAGCAAGAAGGATAGAATACAAAGCACATATTCACTAGCACAGGCTTAAACTGGGCCCTGGTGGGGAAATTCTCCCAGGGAATCCATGTCATAACCACAGGCGCAGTTTTGTGGTTTTAACATACAGTTTCCTTTGGATTTTGGAACCCTCAAAACGTCCCTGGCTATTCTTTTCTCCCAGTGTCAGGTTCTTCTCTCTGGAGCCTCCTCCCCCACCAATAACTTGCATAATTCCTCTGTTTTATTATTTAGAGCAATTTAGATCTCTTTTGACTCAACTTCTGCCCACTTTGATTTATCTGAGGCTTTTCTTTTCATAACAAAAATCACATTAATGCATTTTCCAGTCAAGAGAACCCAAGCGTCTGAGTTGCTGCCTTCTCAGCATATGAAGGGGCTGCTGCCACAGCGTTTTGTCTTTGTTTTGTTTTTAAAGTAGAAATTTTCCTTTTTCCTTCGATTATACTACCAGTTTAGTTAACTATCTCTTGGGAGAAAAAAAGACAAGATACTTAAAATTAAAAAAGAGGAAGAGGAATTTACTAAATTAGAATGGGGTTTATGTAGTAATCACAGTTGAACTTTTGCAGTGACTATAAAATATGCTGCACTATTTACACACAGGAATAAGTCTCGAGAAAATGAGACACTAGTAGAAAGGAAACACGAAACCATTTTCCCCCACAGTAATGGGATTTGACTTGATTAAAAATTATTGTGAATAAATTTTCTGATTTCCTCTGTGTTCAACTCATGTGTTAAAGCCAGTCTATTTAGAAATTCTTTGTGTGGCATTAATGAGAGGGGTGTGCTCCAAAGTCCAGGTCTTTACTGACTGACTGGAGACTGAGCAGGTCACATAGGACTGGGAAAGATTTTTAGCTTTTGGACACTTCAAACACTTTTTGAAGTTGTCTTTCTGAAGAATTTCTTAGTAATGTAATTTTTATGGCATCCATCGTAGAAAGTCTGAATTTAGGAAAGGCTTACTTGGTCTTTTCAAATATTCCTGTTCCCCAAAGAGTGTTCCATGTATAATGTACGAGGAATGAAGTAGTGGGGAAGCAAAGCTAGCACATCAGGGTTGAGGTTCGTAAGAATGTTCTGAAAAGAGCCACTTGATGGCAGCAAAAGGCATGTTTTCAGCACTGATTGTCTCAGTGAATCATGGGGTTTTTCTCCTCAGGAAAGAAGAAAATCTTCCCCATTCTGAATTTCTGAAACTTAGTGTTGAAATATTTGCCTGCCTTGTTGCTAATGGGCTTTTGAAGAAATCCGCATAGTGAACTTTATAATAAGCACGTATTTTTTTGTGATGTGCTTGGCCGCTCTAAAAAGTACACTTTGTGTTTCGAAACATGTTTGAATGACGGTATATGTAAACACTTATATGAATATGTATACATATATATGTTTGTAGACTAATCCTAGTATTACTATGGTAAATATTGTGCTTAGCACCTGAGGATGTTAGACATTTGACTCACTGATAAAAATTCCTCTGCGAACTGGAATGTTTCCAAAGAGTGCCCCTATTTAGGGCAGGATATGAAAAAGCTGATGTTTTTCTAGTGTGAATCAATTTTTTCCTAATACAAAGCCTTTTCTAGAGAATTATTATAAATATTAATTAATGTATCTATTTGTTAAGTGTTGCAGAGAGAAATTGAGAAATAAGACAAAATGATATAGGCAATTTTGAAAATAAGTATTAGTGTTCATATTTAGGACCTGAACAGAATGAAGGTATGAATTAGGTGGTAGGTATAATGGAAATGGAATAGACTCTGTTCTGTTTCCTTTCTGGTGAGTTTAGTGAGAAATCTTATGGAGGAGTCCTCTGAGTGTACTGATTACCGTTAGTAGGTATGGCAATTGGACCAAGGGAGGTGGCAGGACAGAATATTTGAAATGGACACTCTCCTAAAATCTAAAATGCATGGTTTCTATGTATTGAGGGAGAAGCAGAAACCAGCAAGGATTAATAGGAAAGATAAACAAGTGGGAGACTAGTATAGATTTGGAATGCTGGGTGAAACTGTTGAAGATCTAAAGTCCATGCACATAGCTGATTTAAGCCTTAGCCTCTGGAACTCTTATATCTATCCTCATTTTTTAAAGAATGACCAATGCTCTGTTCCATGAGTGTGCCCACACATTGCATCAGAAAAGAATATCTGATTTATAGTTTCAGTTTCTATTGTCAGAGTTTTAGGTTTCATCATATTATTTTTCCCAAGGCTGAATTACTCTTTAAAGGGAAAAGTTCAAGGCAAACTTTCATTCCAGGCAGTAGTTTTTTTCCACACATTTTTTGCTAAGTTCACTATTCTCAATATCTTCAGTAATGCTTTCAGATTCCTTATATAAACTTTTTCTTCTCTTTCTAGTCACCACTCATCTAGAAGTAGGAGCCCAGGTACATGTTTTTACTGTCAAGAACTGTGATTTTCACTTGTTCTTGCTTTTCAAGTAGAAAATTGGTTGCCCTCTGTCCATTGTTTATACTGGTAACTTCTTTCTAAGGAAGAAATGTTTCGCGTGTTTGTGCTTTTGTTTTTAAAGATACTAAATTGATTTTGGGAAATGGTAAAAAAAAATTAAATAGTCTTTAATAGTGTTAAACTATAAACGACCTAAACTCACAAAACAAGTGAAGTACAAAGCTGTCAATTTGGATTGTAGTAAATTAACAAAAGAGATACAGTATTATTTCCAGTGCCTATAATTAAGCACTACATTTAGGGATGGGTAAAGGATGGAGGACTGAGGCAGGGTTCAGGAGTCAGAGTACGAAGAGAGCTGAGCTGTAAGTTTTAATGAAGCCCAGAAGTACTTGAGTCAATAGCTGAGAAGCTTGATTGGCTGCTCATACAAGGCTGGATGCAAATTCTGTTGGAGTGGTGCTTTAGATAATTTGTTGGCTTCACTCTTAATTAGGCTAAACATTGACTTGCTTGTATGATTAATTCACAATAATAGCACAATTAATTACTAAGTTTGGGAGTAAGGGGCAGACCTTGTTGCCCAGAATGGGCTGGTGAGAAGAAAAGCTGGAAATGAATGACTGAGTCCGGTCAAGAGGGTTGGCCCAGTGGGGCCTCAGAGAGAGGGAGGGAGGGAGAAAGAAGAAAGAACGGGGAGGAGAGAAGAAGAGAGAGAAACAGCAAGAGAGAGAGAGAGAGAGAGAATAAGACTGAAACTTGTTTAGCCAGAGGAAGCAGCAATATGGCACAAAGCAGCTTTTAAAATATTGGTTTCGCATTACTTGGTTTTGATAGTACGAAGGTAAAATAACACAGCATATCCAAATTATCACAAGTTCAGTTAGTGCTGTCATCAATTCAGATGAAGTTTTAAAATATTAATGGAAAACATAATCAATGTTGCATCCTTTTTATTCTGTGGGAGTGCATTCTTATCTGTCCAGAATCAACATTGATTTGACACATTTAAGAGGTGTACTATGATCATTGTTCGTAGTTGCTTACTCCGGATATCTCATCAAATATTTTATCAGCTTGTTAAAAAGGGGAGAAATCCTGACCCATGAATCAGAATACCTGGATGTTGGTCCCATCTTAGCTACACATTGGCAAAAATAATGCAGAAAAGTTAAAACGGTTTCCTCATTTTCTAGAAATCAGCTGTTATAGGGTTGTTATTAGTATCACTATTCTTGACATCATCATCATTAATCTGGGGAAATACATGCTTGTAAAGTGGAGAAACAAACTAAATTTAAGGTTGCTATAAACCTTAATTGCCTTTAGCTTTGTTTTATATGGCAGGCAGTGTGGTGTAGTAGAAAGACATGGACTTTTGTCCTGACATACTTTAGCCACATGACTCTGGGTAAACTTCACTTTCTGAGCTTCAATTTCCTCCTGTGTCAAATGGGGCTATTAGTACTCACTTTAGGGTTGTTGTGACAATCCAAGAAGACAATGAATGCAAAGCAATTGATGTGATGGCCACCATATAATGAACTCCTGGTAAATGTTAGTAGCTGTTACAATAACAGAAAATATATATTTTAGTTTCTCAAGTACTTTTGCTCTCAATAACTATTAATTGCTATAACAACTTTGGCCAATATAATACAATGATCTAATTTATGGCAATAATATTATATTATTATCATGCAATTATAATAATTATTAATGTCATGCAAAATGCCCAAATGAATACCTGGCACCAGTAGGTTTTCAATAAACATGAATTTCTTATGGTATAGCATAGAAATATGTAATCTTAAATATACTTAAGGAGTGAAATTAGCACATGAAATATATGGCAGCTGGCTTGAATGCTTTCAGAATGCATCTTTATGAATATACATAAGCAGTTTATTAATTTATTTTCATCAGTGAAAAGTAAATACAAAAATCTAATATAATATTTCATTAAAGTTTGGAAGAGGAAATGAAGCATGTAAGTTACTAAAATTAGTAAATAATTATTTGCTAATTTTGACCTTTTTAAAAAGAGGGAAAATTTGATAGAATTATAGATGATATGGGAATTAATGACATAGCGGTCCGTATTTGTGCATGCCTTGTGTGTATGCATGTGTGTGTGTTTATTTATTATCTAGGGCCCACATAATAATGGTGAGTATCTCTAAGTTCTATTTCAATTTATTCTTTCCAGTGGTGAACACACAGGAAATAATTACCTTCCAGACATGGGAAGTTGATGTAAATGAGGCTTAAGGTTTACCAAAAGTTATATAGTCTATTTAATAAATTAATAAGAGATGGCCCAGCACTATCTGAGAAAGTGACATTTCTGTGACAAGTTATCCCATTTTTTATCTAAAAACCCCATAGTTATTCTTGAGGGATTGATGAAAAATGGTAAAGAATATTCTATTAATAAAACATTTCATTATTCAAATATTTCCCTGATAAGGTAATGTCAGTTGTATACACTGTCCTTGCATCTGAGTTAGGAATGTCTACAACCTTGTTTACCCTTTTGGCACCAGGTCAGGTGGATAATGGCTTTTTCCTGTTGGGCTCCAGTGAACTGCCTGCGCCTTCCTTAAAGGGAGAATCGCGTTTGAATTGGTTAACTTCTCTTTATTTCAGTTTCTTCAGGCTGCCACTAGGGCACCGTGACACTCTACTTGTGTATAACATAACTAATTAAGTTAGTGTCAGAAGACATGGAATTATAGGACTTGGAAGAGCATAATATGTGTAATATTAAAGTTCTTATTAAAGTTCTTTAGAAATGGGACACTCATGAACTGGGTGCGGTGACTCACGCCTATGATCCCAGATACCTGGGAGGCCGAGGTAGGAGTATTGCTTGAGCCCAAGAGTTTGAGATCAGCCTGGGCAACATACTGAGACCCCCATCTCTAAAAAAGTATCAAAAAAATTAGTCGGGTCTGGTGGCTCACTTCTGTAACACTAGCTATTAATACTTCGGAGGCTGAGGCAGGACGATCACTTGCGTTCAAGAGTTGGTTACAGTGAGCAATAATCACAAAAGAAGTGGGACACTGAAAGGCCGATCCTGATTTGAGTAACATATTAAATGCATAGCCTTACCGAATTAAGAAAACACTGTGTCTTTTGTGATAAAAGATATGTAAAATAAAAACAAAATATGAAGAAAGAAAAGGGAGTATTGGTTTTAATGCATATTTTGTAGCCTATATAGTTTAATTCTCTCTTCCTAAAACACATATTTTAAAAGATTAGGAAGATAGTTCCTAAGTGTGTTGCAAAGCATAAATTGTTCAGCATCCTATATAGTAACAGGAAAGAATATACACATCATATATCAAATGCTTATATTCTTTTAGCAAAAAAATTAGTAGATTTGATTGCCTCAATATGGTACATACATTATCTATACAGGCATATTCTATTATTTTTAATATGTGTTAATATATATTATATAACAGTATATATTATTCAATATACTATTATATATATGCATATGTAATGTCCATTGTTAGGGAATAAAATCTATTAATTGGAGCATTTACTTTTGTTACAGAATTTCATGTACAACCTTAAAGCTAAGTATCCCTAATAAATCACTGATGATGAAAAAGTTATGAATAACAACTCAGAGATAGGTTCTGAACTTTACAGAGGCATCTTAATAGAATATGTGAGTGTACAGTTCATAGAACTGAGACGTTATCGGGGGTTCTCAACGTCCCCAATAAAGTTGGGTCCCCTGGCAGACTGTGTTGCAAGAGATGAGAAAAACAAAGACACAGACACAGAAATAATAGTTAAGAAAGTGGGGAGCTCAGGGGACCACCAGCACTCCGGTGCCAAGGTGGCAGTGACTGAACCCCCCACTTGCTTTTTATTCTCTTTGCCATGTTGCAAAATACAATGATCTCATGTGAAAAAATCACGGGATACAATGATCAAAGGTTTTGGGGCTCCCCACAAAATCACAAGGTGTCCTAGCAAATTTCCTTCTCCTTTCTAGAAGTGAAAAACACATAATTCTTCAGTAGGTACAACCGTTTTGATCAAGGTAAACTGATTTATCCCACGCTCAAGCTATGTACATGGATATCAATCTTTAATATCAGTAGCTGCAACCTATTTGATCAAGAAACAAGGAAACTACATGCTTCCCACTGGGAGACTGGTTTTACATTAACTGAGGCATTGTTGAGAGAAAAGGAGAGAAGGAACTTGGCCCAGGGTGCAAACACTATGGAAGCCTTGAGACCCTTCTCCCGGGCTGACATATTGCAATCTACCTCCACAGCCATGAGAAGTTTTCATGTCAGGCCGCCTGCAGCTTTTTATGTATGAGACCCCTTAGGCTCTGAGGTTGGAGCATGCTTTGCTGTACTCCCAGATCGCTGATATATGTCCCCCAACTAGGCAGTTAACATCTGCATTTATTTTCAGGCTTCTGCTCAGGCAATTCCTTCACCTCCTATCCTCTCACAGCCTCAGACATAACATCCCTAAGTCCCAGTGGTCTTAATCCCATCAAGACGTGAACAGGATTTCATAGGACAGGTTAAAGGATCAACAGATGTGATATTTCCATTGAGATCATGTCAAGTAAATATAAGACTTAGCAGAAAGGAGATGAGCCCCTAGGAAATTTCAGCTCCTTAAATGATTTTAAGAGGAGAGAATGGCCTTGATTATCACTTTACTACATCATCTAAAGGAGAGTCAGCTTAGGATAAGTTTATGAAAATTTAATGACCTAAATTAGTAGAGAAACTAAATTTGTGCATCCATTTGGTGAATTGCTTCCAGAGAATTTAGTTAATACCTAGACCATTCAAACTTTGGGAGGATTCTTAATTAAAATTTATAATAGCTGTTTCTCCTTATGTTTCTTAGGAACAAGGTTTCACACAGAGCCAGAGCCATTGACTCTGTTTGTCTCTCTTATCTCAGCCTCATTGATTAAAAACCCAGTTTATGAGCACCTACATTGGTCACCAATCACCAGTTATAATTTAAAGACAGACCTCTTGCAGATTAAACAAGTATCCAGAACTGGTTCAGGAAGTAGGTCGTGACCACATTTTGTCATAACCAGACAATGAGTGATGATGGGTTACAATGACAAGGTAAGAATTTAGGACTAGGAGATCCAAGTCAACATTGTTGTAGTTATAAACTAAACTCATGGGTTACTTAGGAAATAGCAGTAAGGTGGACCTAAAGTCAGGAGTTTTACAAAATTTAATGAACATTGTGGACCCTCTTCCCCTCAGCCTCCCAAATTTTGTATACAATGTGAGAGAGTTTATGGACTCTGTGTTAAGAACCATTAAAGTAGGTATCTCAGAATTAAGATTCTAACAGGAGACCCCAATGATAAGATCTTAAAACTAAGATACATCAGTGAGGATTGCTTAGATTATGCCTCGATAACAAAGCAACAAAGTTTATTTCTTGCTCTTACTACATGTTCACTGTGAGTTAGCTAGAGGGTTGTTTCTAGTCACCATCCTGAGATCAAGGCTGAAATAGCAGCTGTAATGTGGACGGTTTCTGGTAGCTCTCAGGAAGACTTAAAGGAGTAATTGAATGTTCTTCTACCTGAAAATGACATACATCACTTTTGCTCACAGCTTTGATTAGAATTAATTATTTGGCCCTACCCAAGCACAAGGGGGTGATAAGTGCAATCATACCATGTGCCTGGAAGGGGGAGAACCAGAGACATTTCAAGAGTAACACTATTGACGACCACATGGGACCACTCCTACCTCAACTAGTAAGCAATTATCAACTTTCTGATATCCTACTTCTTCCTATGTGCCATGCCTTTAACATCCTTCTCCACATTCTAACACACGGTGTTTCTCTTCCTATGAAGAAAATATAGAGAATGATTTTTGAAAAAAATCACCATACCTATGGTTTGACATAAAAGGTGTGGATGAGTTTCACATTAAAATCTAATTCTTATCCAGTTATATGTGGTGATACTATCAGATGGCCAATCCAGATGATGAGCGTACAATAATTGAACAGAGGAGAAATGCATTTCATATGAGGAAGGCAAGGTATCTAGATTAGTTAGATACTGGACTGATGGTGTGACTGATTGGTATGCTCTGGTTCAGTTCTTATCTAAAGCTAGTACTATATACATTCTGATTTGGTGAATACATCCGTTGTGATTGGTACTTCTCATGCTATTTTGGTTCTTTGAATATTATCCATAGTTAATAGAAATAAATGAGTTAAGTTAGTGAATTCAATACAAAAGGTACAGGTCAGTGGGACCTTATAGAGATATGGACAAAATATGTATGATAAATTGAAGGAATTATAAGATGTTTTCTCTGCTTATGTCCATAAAATTGAAATGAGTCAAGAACACAATCAGAATTTGATCAATTATAGAATAGAGGTTCTAACTGTGGCTGAACTTTTGTATTCCTCTTAGTTGCCCTGGCAACAGGGCTCATTCCCATGCAAGTAATAGTACAGTGTGAGTGAGGTATATAATTGGAGGTAGAGAGAGAAGTGTTCAAGTAACTCCTACTTCTGGGGAAGTTAGGAGAGGAGTTTGCTGAAGGCAAAGGATGAGGTCATGAAGGGAAGAATTTGAGTGAAAAAAAAAATAAAATCGAGCCTGATCTTGAAAGCTTCTGGGCATAGCACTGCACATAGCATGTGTTTCCCTGATGTTGGATGAAGTCAGGGTGGCTGGTAAGTCATGTGGTTGTATATTATATGATGTCTCCCATCACAGCCCAGAAAAATCAATGGACTGGAAAATTGTGACCTTTGTAAATTGGCTTGTATTGGAGCCACTTGCTGTGTAGATTACTCTGCCAACTCTTACAGTAACCCGGGAAGTTCTCATCTGCCCAGAAGGATCGAGGAGTCAAAATAGCCTTGCCTATATTTTTCTGTGGCTTTTGTTTCCTTTATTTGTGATATTATCCTTAGGCATCTTTTATCCTTGCCAAATATATCTGTTCAAATTCTGCTCAATGGTCTGAGCCTTTTATTAAATGTATGTCAAATGTACACCACTGTTAGAACTAAGAGATTAGAAAGAGTCAGCAATGAGCACTTAACTCTTTCAGTATCTATTTTCTCTTTCTCTAAACCTTTCCCACCAGAAAAAGAACACAGGAGAAGAGGTACTTCCTCTTTTCCACTCGTCACAGCTCCTAAAACAAATCCTAATAAAAACCAGGGCATAAATGAAGAGAAACAACACAAAACATTACCTAAAAATAGGATGGCTTTGTAACTTATTATCAAAATGAGGACAGTTTTGAAAGTGAAAGGAAGTGTTGTTAATAATAACACAGAAGATAATGCATAAACTGCAATGCCTAGGGCTAACTTAAATATATAGTTGCCATACTTAACATCATTAGGAAAGAATAATGAGAAGAAGAGGGAAAGGGGATTACTTTGGCCATGCTCTAGAAGGAAATCTTGGCCTTGATGTACACTGAGTATTTCCAGCCAGTTGTAACTAATTTGCAGCCAAGTTCAGTACTAATTATCTTAAGATTATTTTAGGATATTAATAAAAACTCTTTTCCAGGAATAACTTGTATCAGGCTAACATACATAGTATGAATGAGTTATTAGGCAAAAATACAGTCATAGGAATCCGTATTCATAGGGAGGCCTCAGAAAAGGCCTCATTGTTTGACAAAAGAATTGTCAAAGTTAATTCACCAATAATTCACCACTAATTCACCAATTTGATTGCATTTTCTGCACCCATGAGGATGGTTTAAGAAAATTAAAATCAGCTCCATTTTGGTTAAGGCAAACCTATCATGCCCTATTTTTTTCACCTTAGATTTCAACAGGAGTGAAGAAGAGTCCTTGTAATGTGAGAAAGTGACTATAACTGTGTCATGGGCAGCCTCTGAGATGGTACCAATGATCCCCACCAACCCTTGTGTATTCCTTTCCCTTTAAGTATAGGTTGAACCCAGTGGCTCCCTTCTAATAAATAGAATTTGATCAAAGTGATGGCATGCTACTTCTGGGGTTAGGCTGACTTCCGTCTTGCTTGCCCTCTCCTGTGCTGTCTCTCAGAGGCCTCCTTCTGGAGGAAGCACGCTGCCACAGTGGGAGTACGTAGTCCTGTGGAGAGGCTCACGTGGTGAGCAACTGTCTCCAGACAACAGCCAACAAGGCCCTGAGGCCTGCCCTCAACCATGTGAGGGAGCTTGGAAGCAGATCCTCCCCAGATCAAGCCATGAGATGATTGTATCTTCTGCCTACATGGTGACTGTAGCCTCATGAGAGACCCTGAGCCTGAGGACCCAGCTAAATTGTGCTCAGACTCCTGACTCACAGGAACTGTGGGATAATAAATGCTTTCTGTTTTAAACTGATACATTTGGTGATAATTTATTCCCCAGCAATAGATAACTAATACATTGTATTTAAAATACTGTGTTCTTGTGATGACAATGTTCAGAGAGAAAAATACACAGGCACACACACACATATCCAGAATAGCCACAAAATCCCTCTTGTCTTATATTGTCCTTCATTTTCTGTACTAATTTTATTTTCTGCCCCATTTTCTTCTGGATATATTCTTCCATGCTGATGGTAGAGAGGCTTTAAAGCAGCTTCATAGAATATTAGCAAATAATATACAGAGGACTCAATCTCAGGCATAGACCCATATATTATATAGCATATATTTGGGAGAAGCACTGCTGATATTTCTTATTGAAACCAGAGAATTTTTCCTGTGAGTTTTCATAAAGAAGACCCTGTAAAATGTGGAGAACATCCTCAATGACATTTCTAACAACATCCTTACAGTAAGCAGAACAATGAATTTTAGCCAGCTATTTCTTTTCAAGTCTGTCAATATGGTCTTGATTTCCAGTTTAAAGGACTAGCCTAACTGTAGGTATGGCACCCAAGTGGAACTTATTAGTCTCCAAGGAGAACATCTGGCATATTTGACTTTTTCAACAACATCAAGCAAGCATGATGACACAAGAAGTTTGTTGAATTTTCTTCTGCAGATGGATGGTTGTGTTTTGGGGATGGTTTAAAGTTCTACTTGTGACGAATGAAAAAGTAATTGGCAGGGAACATCTTCATTTTTTTCCAACTATATAATTCTCTGATTTGTTGCCTAAAACTTATTTTTTTTAAATATTTAATTCTGAGAAAGGAAAATGTTCAGCTTGAAAAAACTACTGAAAGAAGGTTAAATCTAGGCTACTTCTCATACTAGTCTACCT
The DNA here is from genome assembly GCA_008086735.1 of Cheirogaleus medius. NCBI lineage: Eukaryota > Metazoa > Chordata > Mammalia > Primates > Cheirogaleidae > Cheirogaleus > Cheirogaleus medius. The sequence goes on along the minus strand of VBSM01002616.1, from coordinate 24,802,239 downwards.
ATAGGGTGGCTAGAAAATCCTTTGCAGAATTTAAAAAAATTTCTTTCTTTAGCACAATACAAATCCTTAGAGTCATCATATTATAGGTGCATATACCACATTAATTTAGGAATAATGGTGTACTGCTGTTTCAGTAAGGCATGAGAAAGTACCTGTATTTAAAGCTCTTTCCAGAGTTGGCAGTTTTTACTGCAGCCTGCACATCAGCAAATAATTCTTACTAAAATCACTTAACACTTCCTCGTGAGCTTTGTGTGACACATAGATTTATAAGTATATCCTTTTAGTAGGAAATGAGCTTGAATTTTACTTTGGGAAGTAAGAATTATATTGCAAGCGGAAATATAAAAAGATACAATAAAACTGTTTCAGCTGTTAATGTCACAGCACCACTAATCAAAGAAAGCACAACAGAGCCATAGGAATATATTTTTACTTTATAGAATGAAGTAAAAAATGCCCTTTAATTGCTTTCAAGAAAAGATTCAAGCAAAATATTCTTTGTGATAGATAATTGTTAGTGTGCAGTGCAGATTTAACATGACTTTAAAAGTTAATTTACAAGTGCATTCTGATTCTTATATAAAACCCTTGTACTTCTTCCATTCTGTCTTTAAGCAACAACTTCTGATATTCCCTCTCAATCACTAAAAGCTTTTAGTACCTGTCTCAGTCTTGCTCTTTGCCATGAGTCTTGCTGTCATCTTAGATGTGTCCAGAATCTACATGATCACCTGTGGCCGCTTTGTCAAACCATTCAGTGGGTACTTTTCAGTCTCTATTCTACTTGACCTGTCTTTCCATCCCTTGGCACTTATCACCATTCCTGCCTTCTGGAGATGCTCTATTTCCTTGGCTCCTAACTTCGTTCACTCTCCTCCTCTCTTTAATCTATTCTCACAAGCTACAGTAGTTCCCCCTTATTCCCAGTTTCTGTTTCCATGGTTTCAGTTACCTGCAGTCAACTGCAATCTGAAAATATTAAATGGAAAATTCCAGAAATAAATAATTCATAAATTTTAAGTTGAGAGTCTTTATGAGTAGCGTGATGAAATCCCTCACTGTCCTGCCCAGGATGTGAATCATCCCTTTGTCCAATGTATCCACGGCCTGCCTGTTAGTCACTCGGTCTTGGTTATCAGGTCAACTGTTGTGCTATCACAGTTGTGTTCAAGGAACCCTTATTGTACTTAATAATGGCCCCAAAGTGGGGGAGTAGCGATACTGCCATGATGTTATAATTCTTCAATTTTGTTATTAGTTATTGTTGTTAATCTCTTACTGTCCCTAATTTATAAATTCAACTTTATCATCAGTATGTATGTATAGGAAAAAAAAGATAGTACAAGTAGGGTTTGGTACTAACCATGGTTTGAGGCATCCATGGGGATAAGAGAAAACCACTGTACTGTTTTCCAGTTTTCTTTAGACTCTCATCACTAAGGTTTTAATCTTCTTTGCTTACTCTATCCAGGTTCCTTGTATGAACCCGCCTTCCTGGCCTGATTGACTATCTTTATGTGGGCGATTCTAAAATATATAGGTCTATCCCTGATTTTTTTCTTCAGCTGAATATCATACTAGCTACTGGAAATATTCATTTGAATGTCTCAACAATATTTAACCTCAGTAATCCAAAAATCAACTCATCTCACTACCCATACCCTACCTTGCCAGCTTTGTCTGTTCCATATCAGCGAATAGCACTGTCTACCTAGTGGCTAAGGCCAGACACCTAGGTATTATTGTTCATTCCTTCTTGCCTTCCTTTATCTCATGCATGCAGTAAATTATAAAGGCTCATTGATTCTACCTGCTAAGTATATCTTAAATGCACCTACTTAGGTCTATCCTTACTGCTACTTCCCTTATTATTTCTTTTTTGGATTACTGCAACAGCTGGTCTTTCTCATTCATTATCTCCATATGGTGGTAATTCCTCTAAAACGCATATACACGTATATCCTTGCTTCCAAGTCTTTAGTGGATTTTCATTGTCTTCATAATGAAGTCTAAGTCCTTCCCATGGTTTATAAGGCTCTAACTAATATGGCACCAGCTGATCTCAACATTCTGCTCTGTCGTTATTTCTGCCCAAAGACTAAGTTCCATCCAAAGGGAATTTCCTGTAGTTCTATGACTAGAACATTCTCTGAGTCTTGAAATAAGTCACCCTAAATCCCCCTCCCCACACTCTTCTCCACTCCTTCACTGCTTATGCCCTGACAAACTCAGACTCATTAATCAGGTCTCTGTTTGGACGTCACTTCCTCTGGGAAAACATTCCTAATACTTTAAGGTCAGGTAAAATGTTCCTTCTTTCCACATATTACCTTAGCACCATGCGTCATCCACATCATAACATTTACCACATTATATTTCCCCTCCAATATGCTTTGGATAAAAATTATTTATTTTTTTTATTGTGGTAAGAACACTTAACATGAGATCTCTTAAATTTTTAAATGTACAATACAATATTGTTAACTATAGGCATAGTTTTGTTCAGGAGATCTCTTAGAACTTAATCATCTTGCATAACTGAAACTTTATACCCATTGATAGTAACTTCCCATTTCCCCATCCCTCCAGCCCCTGGCAACCACCATTGTTCTCTCTGTTTATATGTGTTTGATTATTTTAGATACCTCACATAAGTGGAATCATGCTGTATTTGTCCTTTTGTGACTGGCTTATTGCACTTAGCATAATGTCTGCAAATGTTCATCCATGTTGTCCCATATGGTAGGATCTCCTTCTTTTTAAAGTCTGAATAATAATAGTCCATTGTGCATATGGACTATTATATTCTGATTTTATTGTTAACTATTGCTAACTATAGGCACAGTGTTGTTCAGCAGACCTCTAGAATTTAATCATCTTGTATAACTGAAACTTTATACCCATTGATTAGTAACTTCCCAATTCCCCTTCCCTCTAGCCCTGGCAATCATATACAATGTGTATGTGTCTGTATAAGTGTATACACATATACACACACACGTATACACACCACATTTTCTTTATTCATCTGTTGATAGATATTTAGGTTGTTTCCATATCTTTTCTATTGTGAATAATGCTGCAATGAACATAAGAGTGCAGGTATCTTCTCTTCAAGATACTGATTTTGTTTCCTTCAGATATATACACAGAAGTGGGATTGCTGGGTCATTTGATAGTTCTATTTTTAATTTTTTGAGAAACCTCTGCACTGTTTTCCACAGTGGCTGTACCATTTTACATTTCCACCAACAGCATGCAAGGGTTCCAGTTCTCCACATCCTCATCCACACTTATTATCTTTTTGTTTTTAATAATAGCCATCCTAACAGGTGTGAGGTAATATCTCATTGTGGTTTAGATTTGCATTTTCCTGATGATTAGTGATGTTGAGCATCTTTTTATATACCTGTTGGTCATTTGTATGTCTTCTTGGAGAATTGTCTATTCAAGTCCTTTGCTCATTTTTAATTGGGTTATTTTTTGCTACTGAGTTGAAAGAATTCCTTTTGTATTTTGGATATTAACCCCTTATCTGATATATGGGTTGCAAAAATTTCCACCCATTCCATAGGCTGCTGTTTCATTCTTTTAATCGTTTCTTTTGCTGTATCAACTTTTTAGGTTGATATAGTTCTCCTTGTCTGTTTTGTTGCTCATGCTTTTAGTGTCATATCCAAGGAATCATGTAGTTTTCCCTCTATGTTTTCTTCTGGAAGTTTTACAATTTCAGGTCTTATGTTTAAGTCCTTTAATCCATGTTGAGTCGATTTTTATGTATGGTGTAAGATAAGGTTCCAATTTCATTCTTTTGCATGTGGATATCCAGGTTTCTTACACCATTTGTTGAAGAGACTATTCTTCCCCATAGTGCATTCTTGGCACCCTTGTGGAAGATCAGTTGACCAAATGTGCCTGAGCTTTTTAAAATTTCCTATTGTCTCTGTTCTGTTCCATTGGTCTGTATGTCTGTTTTTATGCAAGTAGTACATTGCTTTAAATAATATAGCTTTGTACTATGTTTTGAAATCAGGAATTTGATACCTCTAGCTTTATTCTTTTTTCTCAAGATTGTTTTGGCTAGAGTCCTTTGTGGTTCTGTATGAATTTTAGGATTTTTTTTTCTATTTCTGTAAAGATGCCATTGAGATTTTGATAAGGAGTACATTGACTCTGTAGATTGCTTTGAGTAGTATGGATGTTTCAATAATATTAAGAAAAGATACTTGGAATGATTTCAATCTTCTTAAATTTGTTAAGACTTCTTTTATGACCTAACATGCAATCTATCCTGGAGAAAGATTCATGTGCACTTTAGAATAATGTATATTCTGCTCCCGTTGAGTGGAATGTTCTGCATATGTTTATTAGGTCCATTTAGTCTATAGTATTATTCCAGTTCACCTTTTCCTTATTAATTTTCTTTCTGAATGTTCCATTATTGAAAGTGGCGTATTGAAGTCTCTCACTATTATAGTATTGCTGTTTCTCCCTTCAGTTCTGTCAATATTTGCTTTATATATTTGAGTGCTGTGATTTTAGGTGCATATACATGTTTATAATTTTTGTGTCTTCCTGGTGAATCAATCCTTTTATCATTATATAATGTCCTTCTTAGTCTCTCTTGAAAGTTTTTAACTTAAAGTCTATTTTGTTTGATGCAAGTATAGCCATCCCTGCTCTCTTTTAGCTGCCATTTTTATAGAATATATTTTCCATCCCTTCACTTTCAGCCAATGTGTGTCCTTAAATTTAAGGTGAATCTTTTTTTTTTATTTCAGCATATTATGGGGGTACAAATGTTAAGGTTATGTATATTGCCTTTGCCCCCACTCCCACCTTGAGTCAGAGCTTCAAGCGTGGCCATCCCCCAGATGGTGTGCATTGCACTCATTATGTATGTATATACCCATCCCCTCCACCCTCCTCCCATCTGCCCGACACCCGGTGGATGTTATTCCTATATGTCCACTTAGGTGTTGATCAGTGAAACCAATTTGCTGGTGAGTACATGTGGTACTTGTTTTTCTGTTCTTGAGATACTTCACTTAGTAGAATGGGTTCCAGCTCTATGCAGGAAAATACAAGAGGTGCTATATCACCATTGTTTCTTATAGCTGAATAGTACTCCATGGTATACATATACCACATTTTATTAATCCACTCATGTATTGATGGGCACTTGGGTTGTTTCCACAACTTTGCAATTGTGAATTGTGCTGCTATAAACATTCTAGTGCAGGTGTCTTTTTTATAGTGTCTTTTATTCTTTTGGGTAGATGCCCAGTAGTGGGATTGCTGGATCATATGGTAGATCTACTTGTATCACTTTAAGTTATCTCCATATTGCTTTCTACAGAGGTTGCACTAGTTTGCAGTCCCACCAGCAGTGTAGGAGTGTTCCTATCTCTCCGCATCCACGCCAACATTTATTGTTTGGGGACTTTTTGATAAAGGCCATTCTTACTGGAGATAAGTGATATCTCATTGCAGTTTTGATTTGCATTTCCCTGATGATTAGAGATGTTGAGCATTTTTTCATATGTTTGTTGGCCATTGTTCTGTCTTTTTTTGAAAAGTTTCTGTTCATGTCCTTTGCCCACTTTTTCATAGGGTTGTTTGATTTTTTTCTTGCTGATTTTCCTGAGTTCCAAATAGATTCTAGTTATGAGCCCCTTATCAGATGTGTAGCATGCAAAAATTTTCTCCCATTCTGTGGGTTGTCTGTTTGCTCTCGTGACTGTTTCTTTGGCTGTGCAGAAGCTTTTTAGTTTGATCAGGTCCCATTTATTTATTTTTGTTATTGCTGTGATACCCTTTGGGGTCTTGTTCATAAATTCTTTGCCTAGACCAATGTCTAGAAGAGTATTTCCAACATTTTCCTCTAGACAGTATATAGTTGGATCTCATTTTTATGTTTTATTCTTTCAATCACTTTTTATTTTTTAATTGGGAAGTTTAACTGACAAACCAATGACATATCCTGGGGAAAGGAATCCATATTCAATAAACAGTGTTGGGTAACTTGGGTAGTCACATGCAGAAGAATGAAACAGGACCCCTATCTCTTGCCATATATAGAAATTAATTCAAGATGGATAAAAGACTTAAATGTAAGGCATGAAACCATAAAAATTCTAGAAGAAAATGTAGGAAAGACTCTTCTAGACATTGGCCTAGGCAAATAATTTATGACTAAGACCCTAAAGGCAAATACAGCAACAATAAAAATAAATAAATTAAATTAAAAAGCTTCTGTACAGCAAAAGAAATAATCAATAAAGAGAAAACCTAAAAGAATGAGAGAAAATGTTCACAAACTATATATATTCTTAATATCCAGAATCTCCAAAGAACTCAAACAAATCAGCAAGAAAAAACAAACCACCCTATTAAAAACTGGGCAAAAGACACAAACAGAAGGTTTTCAAGAGAAGACAGACAAATGGCCAAGAAACATATGAAGGAATGCCCATTTGTAATTTTTGATAGAGAGGGACTTATTGCCAATTTGTTAATTGTTTTCTGTCTGTCCTATAATTCTTTTGTCCTTCTTATTCTCTCTGTGTTTTATTGATTTTTTTGTATTAATATGCTCTGATTCCTTTATCTTTTTCTTTTGTGTATCTTCCACAGGTATGTTCTTTGTAATTACCATGGGTTTATATAAAACAACTCATAATCATAACAGTCTATTTTAAGCTGCTAACAACTTTATTTCAATCATATATGAAAACTCCATACCTTTCCTTGTCCCCTGCTACTTTATATATTGATGTCACCATTTACATATTTTTATATTGTGTGATCATTAAAATATTTTAAGTTATGATTATTTTTAACATTTTTGTCTTTTAGCTTTTTACTAGAATTAAAAGTGATTTGCCCACTAATATTCCAGTATTCTAGTATTCTGTATTTGTCTATATATTTGCCTTATCAAAGATAAATATAAACTCTTTATCAAAGAGTTTTGTACTTTTATTTTCTTTTGCATTGCTATTTAGTGTCCTTTCTTTTTGACTTGAAGAACTACCTTTAGCATTTCTTGCAAGACAGGCCTAGTGATGATAAACTCTCTCAGCTTTTGCTTGGGGAAAGTCCTTATTGCTCCTTAATTTTTGAATGACACCTTTGCCAGATATAGCTTTCTTTGTTGGAAATTTTTTTTTCATCACTTTGCGTATATCATTTCCCTACCTTCTGGCTTGCAATGTTTCTGCTGACAAATCCACTGGTAGTATTGTAAGGATTCCCTTGTACCTGACAAGTTGCTTTTCTCTTGCTTCTTGCAAAATTCTCTTTGTCTGTGACTTTTGACAATTTCATTTTAATGTGAGGTGTGAATTTCTTTGAGTTCTCTTACTTGGAATCTGTTGAGCTTCCTGGATCAGGATGTCTAGCTTCTTCCCCATATTTGGAGAGTTTTTGACATTATTTCTTTGAATAAGCTTCTTTCCCTTTCTCTCTCTTGTCTCCTTCTGAAATTCCCATAGTGCATATATTGGTACACTTTATGATATCTCATAAGTCCTATAGGTTTTTCTTATCCTTTTTCATTCTTAGTTCATTTTGCTTCTCTCACTTCACAATTTTCAATGACTTGTCTTTGAGTTTGTCATTCCTTTCTTCTGCTTGACCTAGTCTGGTGTTGCATTCCTTTAAATGAATTTTTCTGTTAAGCTATTATATTCTTCAGCTCCATCCTTTCTGTTTGGTACTTTTTAATATTTTTTATCCCTTGTTTAAATTCTCACTTTATTTATGCATTGTTCTTTGGACCTTATTGAACATATTTATGAGAGTTATTTTTAATTCTCTGTCAGGTAACTTATTATAAATGTTTCATTAAGGTCAGTTTTTGGAGATTTATCTTATACTTTTGTTTGAAACCTATTTCTTTCTTCATTTCCCTTGACCCTTTTTGTCGGTATTTGCACATTAGACAAAATCCCTCTCTCTCCCAGCCTTCACAGACTGCTTAGAAGACCCTCATCAGTTGACCAAGCCAGAGATTTTAGTGTCTTCTCAAAACTCCATGCTAGTCCAAACCACCATCTTTATTCTTAACAGCCTCCAGGTATCTAGAGTATGCTAGTTCCATTAGTGTTCTAAGACAGGCTACACAGAAGCAAGTTCTCTGGGCAGCTACTGCAAAGTTGAAATGTTGGGTGCACAGTCCAGCTTTTTTAGTTTCCTGGGAGAAGCTGGGATCTGAAGTTTTTCACCTGCTTTATCTGTGCTGGTCCAGAGGAGGGACTGTGGTGAGTATTAATGTGCTAGTGCAAACCATAGTCTTTGTTCTCAGTGGCCTCAGGCATTAGAGTATGCCAGGTCATGTCAGTGCTCCAAAACAGACAAGACAAAAGCCAATGCCTCGGGCAGCTTTCAGAAAAATCAGAATGTTAGATGTATGGTCCAGTCCTTTCTTTCCCTTACCAGGGAGATGCTGAGACTTGAGGGTTTTCTCCTGATTGTAAAGCCCTGTGTTGGGGGTAAAGATTAGGGCAACCGAGTGTCTCTAATATTCCTACCAGCTTTGATTTAGCTTGTTCTGTGCTCTCCTAGGGTATAGAAGCCTCTCCACTAGTTTCTAGGTTTTTCACAAAGGGACTAGGTCTGTGTATTGTTGAATTGATGTGTCCATGGGGCAGAGTAGAGTCCCGAATTTCCTATTCTGCCATCTTGTTGACATCACTCACCTTGCATTTTAATTGCCTATTTACTTGTATGTATTTCCCATCAAATCATGAGTTTTATGCAGGCAGTTTTACTAATGCTCACCAATATTTGATTCTTCTGTCCTTTCTGAACACAGAGAAGATTTTATTTCTATAATTTTGATATCCCTTGTAGTTAGGTAGAGCTTTTGACTATAATAAGAGGTGATGTGTGCCATTTATTATCCCAATTCCTTAGTTCCCAGCATGGTTCTTTATGTTCTTTTACCCAGTTATGGTGACTGAGAAGACCACTTGTTTCAGATGGTATAGTTTCAGTGTGATCAACCTCCATCAGCTCAGGTCCTTGAAAGAGCAGAGCCCCTGCAAACCTGTATAGAACATATAGCAGGAGCGAGAAACAAATGTTTATTGTGTTAAACCACTGAGATTTTTGGTTGGTTGTTATCACAGCATTATTTAGCCTTTTATAACCAATTTGGGCAGAGCTTATGTCTGTTTTTTTTCTTTTCTTCAGTATTGACATTACCATGCGCAGTGTCTACCTGGTACATAAATGCTCAATAAATATTTGTTGATCAAATGGATTTATTGGGTTTTATTTCCAGCAGAGGTATTACTTAGCACCACATAAAGATGCCATTGTAAATGGTACTGAAGTGAATTAAAAGAATATAATTCTAAATTGCTTACAGATAATGAATGACCAACACATATAGGAAAATGCTATAAATGCTTCAGTGGTGCACAGTATCCATCAGAAGGTAACACTACTGACCACACATTAATTACATATGTATTTTGAATGATTTTTCTGGGAGTGATGTATCTACAGAATGGTTTACTAGTGATATTTCACTTTTTTCCCTTGTAGCTTCAGTCAGCCTTTCAAAAATTTTCAGCTCACACATCATATTTCACCAGCATTTCTCCATGAATCGGAAAAATATATAAAGCTGCTTTACAACCAGAAGTTGTTTATCTGAGTTAAGGGATAGATGCATACTTTTAAAAATAACATTAAAGTATTTTTTATTTCACACAAATCCCTCGATATCTATGGTCTGAATGTGCCTATTTCAAACTTGGCTGGGTGGAGTAAGTTTTCTATTTTGGTTCCAGTGTTGTTTTAGCTCACTTGGTCAGGGATGGTGCTAATGTGGGCATAGCAAAAAATTCAAACCCTGTGTACATCAAATAGCTGAACCTGGCATTCTTACCCTCAGCAGTGCAAAGAAATAGTCATCTACTGTCATCCTGACTACAGTGAGCATGAATGGAACATATGCCCTGAGATGTTTTCCTATAGTTGTTCTAGATTTATTATTATTTTCCTGTGTGCTTTCTCATATTTTATCCTCATGGGGAGATATTTTTATTATAAATAAAAATTTCAGGGAAGTGCTACATTTTTTCCATATGTTTGTGGCTCTTCTTAAAAAAGGGCAGGCGTACATAGAAGAACTAAGAACATGAAACTCTGGAGTTGGAACAATGAATAGCCCTTGAAGGTTTAGGGGATTTGCATAGACAGTGACGGTAATTGCATGCATGTAAGTTTTTCAAGAAAGTGGCCCAGGTTTGAATTTTTTTTATTAGATGTCTTGTATTAGGCAAGTTGTTTAGATCTTTGAGTCTCAATTTCTATTTGCAAATTTAGGCTTATTCTGAAGAGCACATGAGATGATAGATATGAAAGTAGCTCTATTCAATGTAAAGTGATGTAGCACTTTCACCTATAGCATTATTGTTGTTGTTATTATTATTATTATTAATTTGTTTCTGCAGAGAGGTGGTGCTTAACATATTAAACAGTGGTTACTAATTTGGAGTGTATTTGGCTGAAAAATCTAAGACCAACAGCTCTTTGCAATGGTGTGTACTTTGAGTATCATGTAACTGCCGCAGGGCCTGGTATCAAAGCTGCTACATCCATTTTGGGTTCTTGGTTTTGGATTAGTTTCCAAGATGGTATAATTCTTGCTGGGATATTTCTTTAGATGCTTGCTGTTTAAAGGAAGCTGCAGGTGAACTTCTTTGACTATTTCTAAATCAGGATTATAACCCATTTTCATATGCCAAATTTTAGTGACTTTTTAATTTCTAAAATAGCAATGTTTACTTGAGTAGTGAGACTTTTCAGGAGTAAAAATAAATCATTTTGCATATTTTTGTTAGTTTAGGTATATTAAACAAGAATTCTAATGGACTGTAATTGTACATGACTTAGTCTTTTTCATAGAACTATTCTAGTGATTGGATGAAAAAAAGATGAGCTTGATTAAATTGAATGAAGTAACTTTTTCTATAATGTTCAGTGATTTGACTTTAAACAACAATTGGAAAAGAACAGTTTCCTGCCTTTGTCGGGCTCTGGAAAGATCTATTTGTATCACGCTACCTGCTTATTTCATGTGACACAGAGCTATGGCACTTCATTGTCTTTTCCTGTGGACTTCAGTGTCTAGAGAAACTTTGATTATACTTCTCTAGTTGAATACCAATATTAGAGGTAAAATTTAGTATTTTAAAATCTGATTTTATTCAGAAAACTGTAATTTTATAGGAGAATATTAAGATTTTTATATAAAATTAAGGAATATATGGCTGGGAATTCTTTGGAAAATATGTTTTGTGAAGGACTTGCTCTGTTTCTGAGTTCTTGTTTCTCTAACATATTTTAAAGAAGTATTTAATGATTAAATAGACTTTAGATTGATTTATACCTAAGAGTAAGAAGAATGCTCCTTGAAATTTCTGTTCTTATTATTTCTATCCTTCTATCTTACCATACCTTGTTCCAGATGTACATTTTGTTGTGTTTTATTCCAGTTATGATGTATTTCACATAATTTCCTCAACTTTACTACAACATAGAAATAGATTTTTTTACTAAAAAAATCATAAAGGAGTCAATTATGTCTTCTCTTATGTTTATGTTTATATCCTTAATATTATTGATGTATCTGTTCATAATATGTAATGCTAATAGATAGTTTAGTTTCTTGGGTGTTAGTCTTTACTTATGAAAATGTAGGGGGCAGTTTAAAGCCCAGGACAGTCAGGGAGGTATATGGAACCAGGGCAATACATTTAACCTATCAAAATCAAAATACCATTCAACATTTGCCCTGAATACTTGTTAGCAAATGAATTTGTTGCTGCCTCACAAATGTCCCCCCTTGAGCTACCACTTGTCTGTCTTGCTGCTCACCTGTGCTGTGACCTAGTTCTTACCTTGGTTTTTGTCTTTAAGTTGTCACTATAACATCTCTAACTGGGCTATGTCTTTGGTTGCATTGTTCCTTTTATTAGTTTCAAAATCTTATTGTTATTTTTTATTGTATCAAAGGGTATGGTCAGGAAGACAAATTGTGTTTGCTAGAGGAAAAATAAAATTAGTTCTATGCATCCTTAACTGTACATATTTGTGGCACTTTTGGGGTCACACAAACACTACTTCAAATCCTGCCTCTGCCACTTTTCTAACTCACTTGTCTTGGACTATAATAATTATAGATAACGCTTATCAAAACCTTACTATTTGCCAGGTACTGTGTTACATGATTTATATGTATCATTTTATTTGATGCTCATGACAATCTCAGGAGGAGATACCGACCACCAACAGAGATTAAGTAGTTTGCTGACAGTCATGTCACTGATATCATATCAGGCACAGTCAGAATTCAAATGCAGGCTTTCTGGCTCTAGAGAACTTACAGTTTTAGGCACATAGAGTTTTCCTAGCTATAAAGTAAAAATGATAATACTGTACTCACTATAGGATTAGTTTGGTAATTAAGTCATAGAATGTCTGAAAAATACATTCTTTTCTGTTTAAAAATCAACCCTGTATACAAAGCATTAGCAGACTCCCAGGGTACATTGCTTTCTTCATTGCACAAAGGTGATCTTTGCTGGAAACCCAATGTCTTTGTGATGCAATTCATTCTTTTATGCTAAAAAAAAAAAAAAAGCAGAAAGCATTATGGATTCAGGATGACATGGAATAGCACACATTGAAAAGACCAACAACCAGATTACCCTCAGCTGTATGTGATGGTGTGCCGTTGGGCACTCGGTTGTACCCCTGACATACTCAGCCTGTCAGTAGTTTGCAGGATGATGAGAATGTTGAGGGAAGTAGTTAAAGGAATTAGCATTACAAAAAATCTCTAGGATAGTGATGGGTTGAAAGTACCAAGATTAAAATTAGAGAGAACTTTAAATTCTATACTTGGATTAAAAGTCTACCAGAAAAATATAGGTTGTACTCTTAACATAAGTTTGTTTTTGTAAAGCTTTTAAAGTTTTAGCTGACTGGATGGTGAATGCGAATCGCAAGTGTGACATGACTGTTAAAAGAGCTAATGCAATCACAGGTAGCATTGTTTTCCAAAATAAGGAAATTGATAGTACTGTGCAGTATCAGACCATATCTAGCACATTTTGACCATATCTCAGTCCATACTCTTGAAGGTTCGTTGCTCATCTGCTTGCATTTGGAAGGCAGACCACACAAATAAAGGCTTTCCTGACAATTTTATTTGAAAACCTTTTAAATCTGAGTTTTAGCCTGGGGAATATTATCACTATCTTCAAATACTTGAAGAGCTGTTATGTACAATTGGGGGTAGACTTAATCTGTGTAGTGCCAGAGGACAGAAAGAGAAAGGATGAATGGATCACAGTTATAGAGAATCAGTTTAGGCTTAATATAAACAAGAACTTTTTAACTCTTAGAGCCATCTGAAACTAAATTGCCTGTTTTGCTGGTATAGCAATGAGTTCCCTGCCAGTGAAGTGTTCAAGCAGCTAATAGATAAACCACCTGTCAGGGAGAATATATTAATAGATAAGATTTCTGCTCTGAGTGATCGGTTAAACCTGATGACTTCTAATATCTCTACCAAGTCCAAAATCTTTTAATATTATGAAAAGAAAAGAAAATATACATTTTTGAAATGGAGCAAAATATTGCCTCATAAAATTATAATAAATTCAATAAAGAAGAAAATGGGTTCTATCACAAAAATGACCTTTTCAAGAGATGTTCACTCATATATGGAATCTAAAAGAAAAATAATTGGTATCATAGAAGCAGAAAGTAGAGCAATAATTACCAGAGACCAAGGAGGGGAGGAGGGATGGAAAGATGGAGAGAGGTTTGCCAATGAGTACAAAGTTACAATTAGATAGGAGGAATAAGTTCTGGTATTCTATTGCACAGTAGGGTGATGATAGTTAGCAGTAAGGTTTTGTGTATTACAAAATGGCTAGAAGAGACACTTTTGAATGTTCTCATCACAAAGAAATGGTAAATGCATGAAGTGACCCTTATATAAATTATTTGTATATTTGGTTATACAAAACACCAAATTGTATCCCATAAATATGTACAATTACAATATGTCAATAAAAAATTTGTTTTAAGCTAAGTAGGAAGGTGAGTTTATTATTTTAAGATGAACCTACAAATGTCAGGAAAACCAGATGTTTGGGTCAGCTTAAATAGTTTCTCCAAGTCACACAAAACAATCAGAGGGGTTCAGGGTGAGTGTGGATCTGAAAAAAGGGAAATGAGTGCCCTACTGAATGGTTAATGACATCAAGTTCTAATGTACCCATTTCCACAAAAGGGAAATGTCTTCTAGGAAAACTTAATTTACACATTGGCTTGACATTAGGTACAGGAAAAGTTGGATGCTGCCAAGAAACCCATATGCACTCTTGTTTTCTAACCATTTCCCCTCTAATTAAACACATAAAAGAGAATACCTTGGATAAAGTTATAGTCAAATCTTGTGGACTTATAGCTCTTTTACTTATTTAAAGGTACATTTGTTTTTGCTTGGATACCATATGTGTGTTTTATTGCCCAAATTTCTCGTGAAGTACCCATATTTTAAAAATTGCTAATTTTGCAAGAATATACATTAGGAAACGGACAATCTCTTCAGTAAATGGTGCTGGGAAAACTGCTGGGAAAACTATGCCGAAGAATGACACTATACTTCTATCTCTTGCATATACTAAAATCAAATCAAAGTGGTTTATTAAAGACTTAAATCTAAGACCTGAAACTACCAAAAGAAAACATCCCACTCCTCCAGGACATTGGTCTGGGTAATAACATTTTGAATAATATCCCCAAAGCACAGGCAATCAAAGTAAAATTGGACAAATGGTATCATATCAAGCTAAAAAGCTTCTTAATGGCAAAGGAAACAATCAACAAAATGATGAGACAGCCCATAGAATGGGGGAAACATATTTTTGAACTACTTATATGACAAGGGATTAATACCTAGAATATATAAGGAGCTCAAACAACTCATTGGGGACAAATCAAATAATCTAAAAATGGGCAAACGATCTGAATATACATTTTTTAAAAGAAGGCATACAAAGGACCAACAGGTATATGATAAAATGCTCAACATCGTTATTCATCAGAGAAATGCAGATCAAAACTACAATGAGATATCATCTCACCCCAGTTAAAATGGCTTTTATAAAAAAGACAGGCAATAAATGCTGGAAAGGATGTGAAGAAAGGGGAACCCTCGTGCACTGTTGGTGGGAATGTAAATTAGTGCAACCACTATAGAGAACAGTATGAAGGTTCCTCAAAAAACCAAAAATAGAACTACCATATGACCCAGCAATCCCACGACTAGGTATATATCCAAAAGAAGAGAAATCAGTATATTGAAGAGATATCTGCAGCACCATGTTTATTGTAGCACTATTCCCAATAGCCAAGATTTGGAATTAACCTAAGCGTTCGTCATCAATAGATGAAGGGATAAAGAAATTGCGGTACATATATGCAATGGAATATTATTCAGCCATAAAAACATATGAAATCCTGTCATTTGCAACAACATGATTGGAACTGGAGGACATTGTGTTAAGTGAAATAAGCCAAGCACAGAAAGACAAATCTCACATGTCATCACTCATATGTGGTAGCTAAAAATGAAAACAGTGGTCATATGGAGACAGAGTAGAATGATGGTTATCAGAGGTTGGAAAGGGTCATGGGGAGGAGGGAATAAAGTGGAGATGATTAATGGATGCAAAAATATAGTTAGTTAGATGGAATAAATAATATTTGATAGCACAACGAAGTGACTATAGCCAACAATAAGTTATAGTATACTTTACAATAACTGAAAGAGTAGAATTGGAATATTCCTAACACACAGAAATGATGAATAACACAATTACCCTGATTTGCTTGTTACACATTGTATGCCTGTATCGAAACATCACATGTACCCTATAAATATATACCATTATACACCCAAAATAATTAAAAATTTTTAAAAATTGCTAATTTTGATCGGGTTTCTATAAAGTGTTTGGGAAGACCAGTGATGAAGTCATTTTTAAAAAAATTGATAGTGAACTTGTTTTTATTTACTTTTTTACATTATATAATTATTTATTTTATTTACTTCACTGTATACACTTCACAAGTTTTTGAGATGGCATCTTAATATTTTCCCCTTAGCTCATTCTGGGAAAAGACCTCTTTTTCCTTTTAAAAGTCATCTCATCTGCTTCTCTCCTGCAAGAAAAATCACACCCCAAATTTCTCAGTCACAATCTCTCCTGGGAGGTAAACTGTGACTAGAATTATTCTTCTTGTACATGTTTTGTGATATTGCCAAACAGAAAATAGAGAGTGTTCACACATTATATATTTTGTTTAGGAGCTTAGCCATCAAAGACTTGAGCTACTAATATGTAAGTTTCCTGGAAAAAGTCCTTTGACTCCTTCATTATGCTACCCTATTTTCCCTGGCCATGGATTTTCTTAATTTGTATCTTCTAAAGCAGATCGACAGATCTCATTTTAAATTCTTACTAAAAATTTGAATATATACTGTGCAGTTGAAGGAGCTGCATAATAATTCACCTCAAAGTTAGTAACCTGAAGCAATAGCCATTTTATTTGCTCGTGTGTCTGTGGGTCAGCAATTCAGGCTGGGCTTGGCCGGGTATTCTTTTGCCCATCTCAAGCAGCTCTTGTCTGACATGCATTAAGATGGCCTTATTCACATGTTTGCTGGTTTCGGCTATTGGCTGGACTACAAATCTCCAGCAGGCTGGTGTAGACTGTTCACATGGTGGCAGCATTCCAGAAGTAGCAAGAGACAGTTCCCAGCACCAAGAGGGCAAGCCCCAACGCACAAGCCATTTTTAAGCCTCTGTTTGTGTCATATCTGCTAATATCCCTTGGTCACACAAGTCACATGGCCAAGCCCACAGTTGGTGAGGAGGAAGACCGTTCAGGGTCATGGGTACAGGGAGGTAAAATACACGGTAGCCAGCGATCACAGTTTGTGCATAAATTTTTTTTTGATGTATTTAATTTTTGTCTTGGTCACCATAATATGAGGACTGACTTTATGTAAAGTAAAGAGAGTACTGGAGGGAGGGAATTAACATACTTTGAGAGCTCATGTTGTGCCAAGAGCTTTACATATGTTAATTAATATCTTGCATAATTTTGTAAACTCGGAGTGAAAAAACTGAGATGTAAGGAGGGTAAATAACTAGTCCACAGTCGCTGTTAGCAATTCACACTCCAGTCTGTGGGACTCAGCAAACATTAAAGAAAACAGAGCAGAATACAAAATATCTGTAATGGTACATGTTAAGGGTACGTATATTTCATACACTGTGTTTGTTTTTGTGTGTTGGATCACAACGCATAATAGAATTCTTCAAAGCCACTCTATTACCCCATATAGCCTCTCATAAGCATGTGAAACCAGAATGATCAGAACCAAGGGGTACTAAACGTATACCACTGCTTTCCCACTCCTGATTTATCTGAAAGGTACACCATAACACTATACTACATTGACATAGTGTTTTAATCAGGTAACGAACACCCGGCTCTTTCCACTGCAGTTAATTTCTTTTTATCAGCATTTACTTTACATTTCTTTGTGACTTAAAGAAAATCATGACCTTAGGAGAAAGATTTGAATTCTGGGGTGAAAGAAATTAGGACATAAATTTCCCTTATTGATAGACCCCTTTAGGAACTAATAACAAGCACAAGAGTCACTGAAATAGTTTAGATGCAATGCTATGAGTTTGAATCAAATCATTTGTTACTCACATGTTTTGTCTGAAGAGGTAAGGGAAAAAGTGTTCTGTCACAACCTATTAATATTTCTTTGTTAATCTCATTTTTCTTCAATCATGCAAAATGGAATGTTCATCTTCAAATCAATCCACATACTGACATGTCTTCTTTTATTTGCAAAATGAAACCATTCCATTAAATATTAGAGGAGAAAAAGACTTTTAAAGAAATATCAACAAAATAGGAGCATTTCCAATGGAAATTTCTTTAAGCTGAAATAAGTTCCTATGTGTGATGGCTTTATTTGAAGCTTCTCCCTTTGAGATTATTTTTTCTCATACTTACCCAACATGAATAAAGATTACAAATTAATAAACTGGGAATAATTTGATAGAAAACAATAGAGGAAACTGTCCATAAATCCTTGCAAATCTCTGCATGCAAAGAATTCAAACGATTACTTGAAATTCTCAAGAGTGCTTTATAGATTGATTAGAGAATTTTTAAAGCCGTCATCTTCTGTGCACACCAAGTAAAGTGTGGGCTGGAAAGTTATTTTAAAGTCATTTTATTGCAAGGAAAACAGCAGGATTCTGCCAAAGCCCAAAAGCTAGTAAAATTGCAATGAAACATTGACAATTACAAGGTCAATGCTTTATATTTATATGAAAGTAATATTTGGACAAAAAGGGTAATATCCTTTTCAAAATATGGCCTATTACAAAGAAATACTGAAAGACAAAATGGCTGGGTTATTTATCATGACATATTCTGATAATTATCCCAAATTTAAGGAATTATAATACAATGAAGAACATAACATTTTGGATGTTAACTGTGATAGTTATTCATTTAAAAAGTGCCTGTAGGCTGGGTGTGGTGGCTCACGCCTATAATCCTAGCACTCTTGGAGGCCGAGGCAGGTGGATCGTTGGAGCTCAGGAGTTCGAGAACAGCCTGAGCAAGAGTGAGACCCCCGTCTCTACTAAAAAAAAATAGAAAGAAATTAACTGGACAATTAAAAATATATAGAAAAAAATTAGCCAGGCATGGTGGTGCATGCCTGTAGTCTCAGCTACTCAGGAGGCTGAGGCAGAAGGATTGCTTGAGCCCAGGAGTTTGAGGTTGCTGTGAGCTAGGCTGATGCCACGGCACTCACTCTAGCACCGGCAACGGAGTGAGACTCTGTCTCAAAAATAAATAAATAAATAAATAAATAAATAAAAGTGCCTGTAAAATATAATTGTGACTTGATTATTTCTTACTGATTTTATTTTCAAATGTTGTTTTGTGTATAGAGTATTGTTTTGGAAGGAAAGATTTAGCAACGACACTCAGCTTATAATTAGTGCCAGACATGTTAATAAAAAGTAATCAAGATGTTGGTAAGCAAATGCTGGAAACTGAAAATTAAGGTGATTAAAGAAGGTAATTTCTAAATCAACCTAAGATTAACTAAGTATGAAATCCCAACAGGATTCCTGCTTTGGCCAATTGGCCACACTTGTAACTGCTGACACGCTAAGCCAGTGCTGGAGGAAAAAACCTCCAGTGAGAGAGCCAGACCGACACTGCAAATCAAAAGTTTTATGTTTGTTGGTTCAATAATACTTTGTTTATAAAATTTTATAATTCTGCTACACCCAAGTTTTAAGTTGCTGTCCCACTTCTTGTCTTAAATTGTCATTGTTTAGTCACACATTTTATTAGAAAGGAGTGAGAGTGTTTGGATGAATGGTATTTACATTAATGGGCACTGAGATGTAATACACCAAGAAAAATTATTGGTTAAAGTGGAGAAAATGACTATAAAGTTATCCTTTATTCAGTTGTCTTAACAAGTATGCATATGTTTTATTTAAAATTTTTTTTTAAATGTCCACTGTTAATGTTAAAATGATAGAGGTTAAAAGCAGCATTGATTCATTATAGAAATTTTTTAAAATACAGAGAAATATAAAGAAGAAATAAAAGTCATCTGTAATTAATATACTTAAAAGTAACCATGATTAACTTTTTGGTATAAATACATGTAAGTTTTGTTTTTCTTTTGCCTTCTCAATTAAAGGATAGCATAACTGGATCTACAATTAGAAACTGACTCTTATTTTTCCTCAGCACTTTGAAGATATTATTTATTGTCCTATGGCATCTATTCTTGTTGATGTCTTTATAATTTTTATTCCAGTGTAGACAATTGTTTTTTGTTCCCTGCCATCCATTACTGGTTTTAAGATCTCTTTGTGTTTGAAGTTCTGCATTTCACTGCAATATATCTAGGTGTGGATTTCTTTTAATTTACCTTACTTAGAATTTATTGGGATTTCCAAATTTTAGAATTAATATCTTTAATGAATTTTGGAAAATTCCCAACCATTATCTCTTTATATATTACTTCTCATGCACTTTCATAACATTCTTTCTGCAATTTCAGTGAGACATAAATTGAACCATTTCATCCTGTTCTTATTCTCTCTTAATCATTCTTTCTTATTCTCCATCTTTCTATCTCTCTGTGCGTATAACATATTATCTTCAGATGTTTTCCAGCTTACTAATTCTCTTTTCAGTACCCTGAACTGAACTTCTGCTTTTTATTTATTTAGAAATGAGGTCTCATTCTGTTGCCCAGGGTGGAGTGCAGTGGCATCATCATAGCTCACTGTAACCTGGAACTCCTTGCTCAAGGGATCCTCCTGCCTCATCTTCCTGACTAGCTGGAACTACAGGCACACACTACACCTGGCTAATTTTTTAAAAAAATTTTTGTAGAGATGGGGTCTTGCCATGTTGCCTATAGCTGATCTCGAACTCCTAGGCTCAAGCAGTCCTCCTGCTTCGGCTTCTCAGAGTGCTGGGATTACAGGTATGAGCCACTGTGCATAGCCAACTTCTGCCATTTAACCTACCAATTGGATTTTAAGTTAGAAGTTTTTCATGTGCTTGTTAGCTATATGCATTTCTTCTTTTGTAAAGTTAGGGTCAATGTTCATATTCATTTTTTTAAAATAAAACAAGTACATCAGTCAACCTACGTTTTTTTTTAAATTAATGCATGTTTATTTATTTATTTATTTGTTTTGTTTTACTTTTTTTTTATTTCACCATATTACGGGGGTACAAATATTTAGGTTACATATATTGCCCTTGCCTCACCCGAGTCAGAGCTTCAAGAGTATCCATTCCCCAGACGGTGCCCACGGCACCCATTATGTGTATATATACCCATTCTTTCCTCCCCCCACCTGCCCGACACCTGATGAATGTTGTTACTATGTGTGCACTTAAGTATTGATCAGTTAAAACCAATTTGATGGTGAGTACATGTGGTGCTTGTTTTTCCATTCTTATGATACTTCACTTAGTAGAATGGGTTCCAGCTCTATCCAGGATAATACAACCTACATTTTGTTCTGATGATTCAGTATTATCCATTTCTGAGTTCTGTGCTATTTGTAAGTTGTAGGTGTTTCTTGGCATCCTCCAAGAAACTGAAAATTAATATTCATTTCTACATTTGTCAGGAAAACACATGAGTGTTTGGAGATGAGGTAGAATCTTGTTTTCAACTCTATTTAATACCTGCAGCTAATCATAGTAAGCCACCAATTTCAATTTGTCAGGGTATTGTTATCATATTATAATTTTATATTAACTAAAATAATATAATTCTTTTTGGTTAGAACACCTTTAGAATCTTAGAGCAAGCCTTAGGAAAGACATTAGTGCTTATGGAAACTATGAAAACTTGATATATCATAAGAGAAAGGTTTCAGTTAAATGCCTTCTTATAACAGAATAAAATAAGATGCTGTGTAGCAATAGGTCTCAGAAGGGACACATTGAATTCACTTACATATTTAAAAAAGATAAATATGTGTATTAGATGCATGGCAGCATCTATAAAAATAGGGCATAGGTATGTGTACTTGTGTTATTTAGTCCTGGGTTTAAACATGCCACTCACAGGGTAGAAGAGTATGAGTTATAAGGTTTAGCTTATGTAAATATATATGACACACATTTTTCAAATTTTAATGACTCTGAAACTTGGCAATGTCAAGTAAATGGTTACATTCACATGGTAGTGTTCCATTTTTTCTTCCTTCAAGAAAGCTGTTATTAAATTGCTGAAAATTAGAATGAAAGCATTTAGACTTGAGAAAATATGCACTGCAGTGCATTGGAAATTCTGGAAAGAATTGCATCAAATATTTAACAACGGTTACCAAGAGGTTGCGTGGGGATAGGTTGGGGGAATCAATAAGAGGTTGCTCTGAATGATAGTTGGTATTTTTCAAAACTTTTAGAAGTATGCATTTAAGTGTTTGCTAAGTATAATACATAAATGAAAACCCACTGCTTTTTAATTATAAGTAACTTTTCCATATGAGTTTCTAAGTTACGGATAGGAAATAGCTGACACCTCAGAACCAACTCCAGCAGATAGGTAGTGACTAAGTGGGGCAGTGTTTTAAAAAGGATTCAAAAGCTCTCTCCATACACAGTGGGAAACAGCATAATTTTTCAAAGTGATGTTTACTATGAGCAAGGGAGAAGGGAGGGGTGGTACCAGTGTGAGGCATTGGATGACTTTTCTCCAAGTGCTAATAAGATAGCACATGCCACATCCAATTTTTTATTATTTGGTCCTGATAAAATATTTAATAAGTAGGTTTACAACTAGGTACAACTCTATTCCTTCCAACTTTATATTCATATTTCTGGGACAGGTTTTCAGAATCTGTTACTCCTGGGCATGTGTTTATATTATTCATATATTGCTTTCTAGTCACTGCTTGATCCAGACCTCACTGGAATGGGAATTAGGCTGACAGGCAGTTTTGCAGTTATGCTTTCCTGATGACTCATTTGTATTTGAAATTTAGTTTTGGTTTCACAAATATAAGGCCTAAAAATCTCTCTACTGCTGCACTTTTTTTTTAAACTGCAATGTTATTCTACATTCTACAGTTTATTCTACCCATGGTTGGTTTCTATATCTTTTTTTCAAAGACTGGTTGATATCTGTGAAAGCAGCTTAACATTTGGGTGTTGGTGATTTCAGCTCTGATTTACAGGATTCCAATCAGATTGATGATTTTTTTTTTAAATTTGAATGTATTTATTTTTCTGGACAATTCTCTTCTCTGTTACAGAATTCTGTACTTAGCTGTTTAAGACTTCAAGAATGTCAAAGTTCTTATTAGGAATCCCAGCTCCACAGAACCTACTCTTCTATTTCCCAAAATAATTATCATTAACTCTTGTTATTATTTTATTTTTGCCTAAAATTTCATTCTCAAACAATAGTCTGGAACAACTACCCTTCACTTAGGAGCTTAGTTTTTAAAATATTTCTTATCTTCTGGATCAGTGGCATTTTCTGACACTGAAGGAAATAGATTTTTATTTCTGAGTCATTTCTGCATACCTTAAATGCAATGTATTTGAATAAGACAATAACTATATTATATACTAGCTCTCAGATAGCATTTTGGGCTATATTTCCAAAATGGGAAACATGCCCTTTGGTAAGATTTAAACTAGTACATAAATCAAGATTAGCATTTCCAAATGTGGAAGTTGATCTGCCTTAGGAAATATTAATTATGAGAAAATTGATAAAAAAAAAAATTTAAAGGCAGTTCTTGGAGTGGAGGATATTAGAGCAATGGATCATCATTCCTCAGTCTAGAACTCTGTCTTTCCCAGCAGCTGTTAGCTATCTGCTTGCTTTAAACCCATGTGGGAAACGTGAACAAGCACTGCAATAATTGAGGGTCAAATGAATCTGAGGTCTTTTCTCTTGCAGTTTCACAAATTAGATTTTACACCATTTTATTATCCAGAAATGACTGGAAGGTAACTCTAGATTCTCTTTTAAAATGCCATCATGGGACATTTCACTATCCTCTGAAGTTCTAAAAAAAGATGAAATTAAGCACTACTAGCTTTTAACCTAAAAGGAGAGAACATTTAGAAAATGATCTTGTATTTAAATGTTTTCATACTTCACACTGTAAAAGTTTTTATATAGCTTATGATATCATAGTCCATTCCTCTGAAATGCATACATTTAATAGGATTTGTGTGCCTATTTAATTCATGAAAATGAATTAGGATTTAATGTGTTGGATCTTTCATCCAAAGATCTCAAAGCATCTTGCCTGTCTATATTAGCTCATTATTTTTTTTCAGTATGTCCCTGTGAGGTAGTTGTTAAGTATTATTCCTTATTTTACAAATGAGGTACAAATGAAGCTGAGAGAGGCTTAAGAGACTTGGTAAAAGTCCCAGAGCACGTTAATAGCAGAAAAGCAATAAAGCCATATTCCCCTGATTTGAGAGATTTTCAACCTTTCTTCAGAATAGACCCCGTTTCCATTCTAAAAAGCTGCATTGTCCATGAAAATTAGCATATTATTACCTGCCAATGCTTCAGGAAATTAAAGTGGACCTGAGAGGGGTTTAATAAAATATACCTATCTCTCTATTACACTTTGATTAGGTTTCTGGGGAAATATGTGTGATCAGTGTTCTTACCACACGAAATGAGGTATTTCCTTTTGTCCAGTCACGGGGGACACTGAAAGAGGACCTCAGAGACAGTAGCCAGCGAATTCGGTGACTGCAAGTTTGGTTGAGACTACTGATGACTTTCTTACTGATGGAGAATCTTGCAAGTTCATAGATTTCTCTATTGATTATCAAATTGTGCATCCTGTAAATTCACTGAATCATAAAGTCATGGGAATATTAGTGTTACTAGAGGCCTTAGGATTTTCTGAGCATAACTTCCACAAAATATAGAATTTTGTTCCAAAGCATCCTTGACAAGTCATCACACCGTCTCTTCTTGAGCTGCTTGTGAGATTTGGGAAGTTGTTTGTTTCTAAGAGATTTTTGTTGCACTGGTAAATAATTGTAATAACCAATCTACAAATATTTATTGATCCATCTATCTATCTGAAATAAAAGATAATGTCTCTGACCTCAAGAACCTTGGCCAACTGACTTCATTTGTAAATCTCTATTTCCTCAGAAATAAAAATTGGCTTGTTTTGGGGATTAAATAAGTCAAATATAAAGCACTTAGGAAAGATACTGCTACATAATTTATGTCCAATAAATGTTAGTTCTTATTATTATCTATGGTCAATATGAGAAAGAGAGCGAGCTCAAGAGTGAAAGCGAGAGAAAAATAGAGAAAGAGATAGATTACTTATTGTATCTCCCTATTTTGCTTTTCCATCCTATTGCCTTAAACCAAATCATCATTTCCTATTTGAATTACTGCAGCAGCCTCCAAACTGGTCTCCTTGTTCCTAGTCTCAGCCTTTGCAATCCATTTTTCCACACTGAAACCAAAGAGAACTTAATAAAATGCAAGCCTGAGCATGCTAATCACCATTTTAAAATTCATCGCTCTTCATGTACTTTAGTATGAATTAGTTTATATGACTGACAACACCTTTCATGATCCAGCCCCTGACTTCCCCCTTCAGGCTTATTTATACTGCACAAGTCCTCTGACTTTCTACTCTAAATTCTGAAACGTAGACAGTGTGCCAGCTTTCCATGCTCTCTTAGGTCTTCAGGTCTCCAGGTCTGGCCCAAGCCCCCATTCCACTTTCTGCTTGAGCTGTGGCACACTTTGCATCATCTGACCCTGTTTCACTTCCTTTCCTCAGGCTATGTTCTACTCATCTGTCAAGGCTCAGTTTATATGCCTCCTTCAGGAAGTCTTCCCTGATCTCTTAGGTGCTCTCAGAGGCTTTTATTCCTACCTTCCTGCTTAGCTACCACATTCAATTACAATAACCTTTTCGTCCCTCTTCACCATTAAACTGAAGAGTCTTGAGGTCAAGGACTGTGTCTTGTTCACTGGTCTTTCCCCAAGGTTCTAATTCTTGGCAAATGGAAGATACTCAATAAATATATGTTGAATGAATAACAATACAGAGCAGTGTGGAACAAATGTTAAATAATTGGTTCAGACAAAAAGTGCAAGATAATTTTCAGAAAGCAGAGACCAACCCTGGCTATGTAGGCAGAGACAGGTCACATAAATGATGATACTTGAACAAGAGTGTTTCTCTTGGTCTTTCTGGAATAAAGGCACTCAAATAAATCTCTAGGCTATCAATTAGTCAAACTGTAGCCTCTGTGCCAGAATGTAATGCCAACTCTGTTACTTCTTAGCTATATGATATTATATGTTTCTAAATGGATATTATAATAACACCTACTTTCCAGGTGTGTGGAGAGGATTTTATATTATGAATGTAAACCCCCTGGCATAGTGCCTGACACATAAAGGATGCTCAACAAACAACCAGTGTTTGTTACACTTATCATTATCACTTGTGCTATATACATCAGCTCAACTCAACAAATCCTTAACTCAGGAACAGATTAAATAGATGTCAGCTATCTTCCTAAGCCTGATGATTGGGAACACATATGTGCCTGGTGTGTACACTAAACTCTTATGCTAGAGTTTGGGATTGAGAGGACAGCCCTTGAGAAGATGGAGAGGGTGAAAGGTGTGAGGAGAAAATGGGAGAGAAATGAAAAAAAATCACTGTGTATCTGTATCAGGCAGCAAATAAAGAATTATTTTTATTAAATTATGAAAAATACATATAATTCAGATTTTTTTCTTCTAAAACTCTAGTTTTATCATAAGAATAGAGATATTAATGTAGGGTATTTAGGTATTCTTAATCTTGCCAAACAAGGGACCAACCTGAGACCATGGAAAGCCTATAAATGTCTTCTGGATGGGGTCATCTCCTTGAGCTAAGAAATGCAAAATTTCATATATGCACTTGTTTTTTCCAAGGAGAGAGAACATTGTTCCTTAAAAGGTTCCATGGTCAGAAACATTGGCATTTTTGTACTTTCTCCAGTCCGAACCAAGATAATGAGCTGCATCTCTCAGGAATGGAGGCACATTTATTAGTAATAGCTCCCTCAAAAACTTGGTAAGTCTTCATCTCTTTAAATTCCTATTCTTGGCCGGGCGCGGTGGCTCACGCCTGTAATCCTAGCACTCTGGGAGGCCGAGGCGGGTGGATAGCTCAAGGTCAGGAGTTCGAAACCAGCCTGACCAAGAGCGAGACCCCGTCTCTAAAAAAAAAAACTTACCAAAAAAAAAAAAAAAAAAAAAAATTCCTATTCTTCATTATAATGAAAGAGAGTTATCTAGGTCAATTTAAAGTTAGCATTTAATGATGTGCAAAATTTTTTTTCTGTCAGATAACTTTTGTATAATCTTAAGCTTTGCTATTTTGGAGGAGCTGAGATTGGAAAGCAAAACAAACAAACATACGAATGAACGGCCACAACAAAATAGTAGTGAAGTCCAGGATTTTGGACAGTAGCAATAGTTACATAGTCCAAACATTTTATTTTATTTTTATTATTCATTTATTTATTTATTTTAATCCAAGCATTTTATAGTTTTTTAAAAATCAAATAGTGCATTTCATAGCTACTATTCCTTTTCATTGAGTTGAAACTCTTATAATTATACTTTTTTCTTAGTGAATATAAATGTTCAAGGGAAATCATGTTTTACATTTACTTACTCAACGTATTATGTTTGATACAAAATGGTCTTCGGTGGGATGGGATGAGGAGGGAAGAAGAGACCCAATTTGAGTATGTCACATGTCCTAACTCATTTTATCCATGCAACACTCCTGTTGCACATTAGAAGCATTATCTTTATTATAGGTGAGAAAATTGAGGCTTCAGAAATTAAAGAATTTGCTGAAGGCCACAGAGCTTGCAAAATTGGCCTTTAAACTCTGACTCTGGCGCCTGTGGGTTTTTCCCCTCGCTAGATACCTTTTGCAAAACCTGGTACCTTTTAAAGGCTATATTAGATTTCTTAGTGTTTACACAGAGATTGACATTACTGTTACCAGATAAATTGAAAGTATTTACCTATACTCTTTGAAAAGTGGGAATAACCTTTAAAAAATGAAGGCATTACCAGTAGTTAGTTGTCTTCTCATTCATTAATACTAGCTAGTGATATGGATGGACCTTATATGATATGTGGAATACTGAATGGTCAGAAGTCACAGGCTATAAAAAATAGACTAATAACCCATGCATTACTGATGCAACAATAGTAATATGATTAATAGACAGATTATAAAATCAACAACCTATGTGATTTTAATGAGTCCTCTCTGGAAACTCTTTCTCTTGGGGTTCTATCTCATAATAAGCACATATATTCTTCAGACAACTTTCATAACTTCTATAGAAGTCACAACTTTTGCCCCACTCCTTTGGTTTGTTACTAGGGTTATGTGTGAATCTGACTCTTAGATATTACAGAATTTAATCTGAAACATATAAGTGATATTAAAGCAATAGTGACAACAGAAATGTTTTATTGTTTCCTCCTGATTATAAAGGTAATACAAGCTATTTTAGAAAAAGAGAGCAGTAAAACATTTAGAAAAATATGAAAATTATCCATGATTCTCTTACCCAAGATAAACCCTGTTAACGTTTTAATGCATTTTTACAGTGATTTTAGTATATATTATGCTTCTTAGAGTTAAGATCATATTCTAGATACAGCTTTATATCATTTTTCACTTAAAATTAATAAATCCACTTTTCACTGAAACATATCATTAAAATCTTTAAAAACATTATTGTAAGCAGTTTAAAAATAATCTAGTGAATATCTATGGAATTTTCTACCAAGCATCATCCTTTCTCCTGCCTTCAACCATGGTTCCTTCAGGAACAGCCACGTCCCTGTATAACCTTATCCCATTAGCAATCCTTGGTTGGATCAGATGTGAGCACTTGTCTCAAAATTAGCTTATTGGAGTGCTTCCTCAGGAAGAAATTTTAACTTGGGACCTCCCTGGTACTGAGCATTCATTGGCCATATTTGTGGGTCTTATGAGAGAAAATTAAATTGACAATGCAGAGAGCAGAAACCAAGAGTCAGAAAAATTCAATAGCCAGTGTCTGTTGGTTCCATTTATTCTTGAGACTCAACTCCGTATCCAGCCTTCACTCATTTGTTCAACCTTTCTTTGGATGCCATCAACCAGTAAATTCTCTTTCTGTTGAAAATAGTTTAAATTGGATTTCTGTGGCTTTCTACAAAATCATCTGACTAATGCATTAACATTAGGCGGGTAGAGATGAACAAACTGGAACCCTGAGAGATTAGGTAAGATGGAAGATGGTATAACTGAAGTAGAACCCAGGCATATTTGACTCAAAAACCTGTATATTCAACCATTAACATTCATACTCCCAGAGCAGAGGATTTCTGGGAATTCTCTCTTCCATGTGGTTCTCTCCAACAAAATAGCAGCCAGAACAGGTGAAATGATGCATAGGTTTGTTTTAACTTTGTTTGTTTTGTTAAGGACAGGGGACTGAATAAGAAACAGAGTGAGAAGATCCTCTTTCTACCTCTTTCTGCCTTTCAGTTTCTGATTTTTCTATTTGTTGATCTCCACTTCCTAGGCTCAATGCATATACCCTGTCCATAAAGTTCAGACTGCTCCTCATCTAACTGGGACTAGTTTATCAACTTCTTTGATAAAGATGACTGGTTTCTTCCTGCTTCTTCCTTTGCATTCCCCTTAAGTTCTAAAAATAAGAACATCTGTAGGGATTCTGTAATTTCTCATTGTCATCATTGTTACCATTGTCACTGACGTTAATAGTTACTGAGTGCTCGCATGGGCCTAGCATGACTAAGGTATGTGACAAGTATTATATCATCTGATTTTTACTATGATGCCCTGTAGGAACTCCTCTTCCTCCTTCCCTACGTCCTCCTCCTCCTTTACTATTAATACTATTTTTCTTACTGATGTGCCATTGTTGTTACCATTCTCCCCATGTTACATGTGTGGAAATCAAGCCTCAGAGAGGTTAACTACCTTCTCCAACATTTTCCAAGGTTGCATACTTAGCAAGTGGTGGATCCCAGATTTGAATCCAATTCTGTCTCCTAAAGGCCTTGCTTGCACCCACTCTAATATTACTACTTACGACAGATTCTGTGTTAGAGATGGTTCTCACTACTGCACATGGCCAGAGAGGGAGATAAGGAGACTGTGTCCCTAATAGTGGAGGGCTGACTGCTGGGCTAAAAGTCCAGATCAGTTTTCAAAGGGCTGTAGAATCAACTAGGGAAGGTAAGATCTACAGCAAAAATCCATCTCAGCTGGTGCAATGCCTAGGTCATTTTGCAGGTGGGATGGAGATTCTGTGTCCAAGCCTTGGACTTTAATTACTGCTTGGGAATTACAGAGACAAGATTATTCAGACATTGGCAGAGGAAAAGGCGAGGACTGGAAATGTTGTCAGGGTTCCAGCCAAGAATGTGTCTTCCTTTTGGTTAGTGTTTTCCATCCATTTTCTTTTAATCTATGTGTGTCTTTATGTTTAAAGTGGGTTTCTTTGGTAGACAACATATAGTTGAGTCTTAATTTTGGATCCACACTGATAATCTTTATCTTTCAGTTGGTGTTTTTAGACCATTGATAGTTGAAGCGACTATTGACATAGATTAGTATCTACTGTATTTGTTACTGTTGTCTATTTCCTGCTCTTTTTCTTTGTTCCTATTTTGGTTTTCCACACTTTTCTTGCCTTTTGTGGTTTAAGTTGAGCATTTTATATGATTTCTGTTCTCTCCTTTCTTAGAATATCAATTACACTTCTATTTTTACTTTTTAAAATGGTTGTCCTAGAGTTTGCAATAGACGTTTACACGTAATCAAAGTCCACTTTCAATAAACACTAAACCATGTAACATGTAGTACAAGTACCTTATAATAATAAAATATTTCCTAATTTTTCCCTCCTATCCCTTGTATAATTGCTGTCATTCATTTCATTTATACGAAAGCATACATGAGCATATATATACACATAAGCATACATAATCGAATACGTTGTTGCTATTGTTATTTTGAACAAACTGTGATTGTCAGATTAATGAAGAATAAGAAAAACAAAAGTTTTCATTTTACCCTCATTCATTCCTTTACCAATGCTCTCCCTTTCTTTATATAAATTAGAGTTTCTGACCTATATAATTTTTCTTCTCTCTGAAGAACTTCTTGCTAACATTTTTTGCAAGACATCTACTGGAAACACATTTTCTCAATTTTTGTTTATCTAAGAAAGTCTTTATTTCTATTTCACTTTTGAAGACTAATTTCACATGGCACAGAATTACAGGTTAGTGAGTTTTTTTCTCAAACCATGTTGAACACAGTAATTTCCCCTTGTCTATGGGGAATATGTTCTAAGACTCCCAGTGGATGTCTGAAACTGAGGATGGTACAAAACCCTGTATATACTATGTTTTTTCCTATGCATACATATCTGTGATAAAGTTTAATTTATAAATTAGGCAGAGTAAGAGATTAAAGACATAATAATGAAATAAAGCAATTCTAACCATATACTATAATAAAAGTTATGTGAATGTAGTCTCTCTGTCAACTTATCTTACTGTACTGTATTCACCCTTCTACCTGTGATCTGTCAATCTGATAACCAAGAAGGCTACTAAGTGACTAATGGGTGGGTAGCATATCTAGTATGGATACGTTGGACAGAGAGATGATTCACTTCCAGAGAGGAAGTGGGAAGGTACAAGATTTTATCATGCTACACGGAATGGTGCACAATTTAAAACTTATGAATTTCTTATTTCTAGAACTTTACACTTAATATTTTCAGACCACAGTTGACCTCTGGTAACTGAAACCACAGAAAGCAAAACCACGGATGGCTGGGGTGAGTTGTTGGGGGGGGCATTGTACTTCACTCTACTCTCTTATTTGCATGGTTTTCTGCTAAATCGAATACATTTCTTATCTTTGTTCCTTCATATGTAAGGTGGCTTTTTCCTCTGATTTCTTTCAAGATTATTTTCCTTATCTTTGATTTTCTGCAGTTTGAATATGATATGCCTAGGTTTAGTTTTATTAGCATTTGTCCTGCCTGGTGTTCTTTGAGTTTCCTGAATCTGTGGTTTGTTTTCAATGTTAATTTGGGGGCAATTCTCAGTCATTGTTGCTTCAAATATTGTTTCTCTTCTTTTCTCTGTTTCTTCTCCTTCTGGTATTCACATTACACATGGTTATACCTTTTTAAATTGTCCCATGGTTTTTGGATATTCTGTGTTGTTTTTTTTTCCCCAATCATTTTTCTCTTTGCTTTTTAGTTTTGGAAATTTCTATTGACATATTTTCAAAAGCAAAGCTCAGAAATTTTTTCTTCAGTTGTGTCCAGTCTATGAATGAACCCATCAAAGGCATTTTCCATTTTTGTTATAGTATTTTTGATCTGTAGCAGTTAAAAAATTCTTTCTTAGAATGTCTATCTTTCTGCTTATGTTATCCATCTGTTCTTGCAAGTTGTTTATTTTTTCCATTAAATCCCTTCATGTATTGATTATAGTTTTTTAATATTTCTGGTCTCATATTTCCAACTTTCCTGCCATATGTGATTTGGAGTCTGTGTTCAGTTCTCTTCAAACTGTGTTTTTTGCCTTGTAATTTTTTTGAAAGGAGGACATGATGTACTGGGTAGAAAGACCCACAGTAAATAGGCCTTTAGTGGTATAGTGCAGAGGTATGGGGGTGGGGAGCCTGTTCGTTCTATGATTAGATCACAGTCTTTTGGTGAGCCTGTGCCCCTGGACTGTGACCTTCACCATTGCTTCACAGGTTTTTCCTCCATTAGGTGGGACAGGATGGCTAGAGCAGGCTGGAGTTGGGTATTTCCTTACCCTCAGGTAGCTTAGGCTCTAATAAAACCCCAAGAGGTTAGACTGTCATGAAATAGTTTCTCTGGAGAGCAGACTTTGTGAAGAACAGAACACTCTTTCATATTTCAGCTGGTTTATTTTTCCTTCCCTGTTCTGGAAGCATGAGGGGATTTTTCTTTGAGAATCACTGTGAGGACCTGGAGGTAGAACTCATACAACTATGGGAGTTCTCCATGACTGGGTCTTCCTGGAGTTGTTTTTGTTTTTGTTTTTTGAAATAGAGTCTTGCTCTGTCACCTCAGCCAGAGTGCAGTGGCATCATCATAGCTCACAGCAACCTCAAACTTCTGGGCTCAAGTGATCCTCCTGTCTCAGCTTCCTGGGTAGCTGGGACTACAGCTGCTCATCCCCATGCCCAACTAAGTTTTCTATTTTTTGTATAGAAGGTGTCTTGCTCTTGCTCAGGCTGATCTCAAACCCCTGACCTAAAGTGATCCCCCTGTCTTGGCCTCCCAGAATGCTAAGATTATAGGTGTGAGCCACCATGCCCAGCCCTCTCTGGAGTTTTTAACTCTCAGATTTGCCAACCCTGAGCCTCTAATAATTTGTCAATTACAGTTCAAGTTTCTGTGCCCCAACAGTACTGGTTCCTGCAGAGGTTTCTACTCATAGATTTCTGCTCAGGTAAGTTGTAATTCCCTGTATTCACCTGTCTCTCCAATTTTTGGTGTAGCAGTTTGCCCTGTGACCTCACTTCACTGACAGATCTAAGAAGTGTTGTTGATTTTTCAGATTTTTCAGCTTTTTACTGGCTGTTAGGATGGAGTGGCAACTTCTAAGCTCCTTACACGCTGGACTGGAAACTGGAAGTTGAGAAAGGGTTTTAAACCCAATGCATTTTCAGGGGAGTGGCATAGGGAGAACAGAAGACCCCTCAGATACAGTCGTGGACCTTAGAGAAAAGAAGACCTGTGTCTTCCTGACTGTGAAGGCTGGGAAGTGGCAAGCCATGTTCAGAAGTCCCCTATCTGCCACAACACAGAAGTAATAGAGCAGAAATGGCTGTAGTTACATAGACCAAGGCAAGTTAGATAGTCCAAGGCAACCTCACAGAGTTTTGGTATACTCCTTTGTAGTGCAGAGAGTAACAGAATCATTCTCCCCTGGCCACTGAGAGTGGAATGGATATGCTTCCTCAGCAGATCTGAGGGGGTCTTGAGGTTGAGATGAGGAGGCTGAAGGATGAGATGAGAAAGATGAGGCAGCCGGTGGATAGATGGCTGTAGACCTGGGACCACTGAGGAACTGAGTTTGTCATGACTATCATGAGCTTTCTGTTTCCAGGTGGGATATGAGCTAGAGATAGAAATATCTGGGGTGGGGCTGATGATTTCTAACAAGTTCCCAGGTGATACTGATGCTTCTGGTTCTGGAATAACACTTTGTAAATCACTATTCTGTACTATACTAAACTTCCTAACCTTGTAACATTTGGTAAGTAGATCTATGCATGATCAAAAGATTTGTTACTCTACCCAATTCCACATGTTCTGTACTTTATGTACTTTTCTATACTTTATGGTTAATCACCTAGATTTAGCAAGGAAAATGGACATTTGTATTTTCATCTTTACATTACTATTATTTTTTTCCCTTGATGTTGTGCTTTTATGTTGGCACTTTTCTTTCTTTCTTTGTTTTCTTTGTTCTCCTTACTCTGATCTTTCCTTACAGCTTCTATTTGTTGTGTTGTGGGTTTTTTTCATGTTCTTTGAAATACTGTGATAAGTATGTGAAAATAATATAATTTAATTAAGCTTAAGGTAAATTACTTTGCATCTAGCCTGAGAACAGCTCAAAGCCTGCCATAATTCCTATTATTAGCCTCACTTTGGAGGTGTTATTTGTTGAGAGACATCTGAAAAACCTTAGCAACTCAGTTCAGAACAACAACAAAAAAATGTAACTACAGTAATAATGTATAAATCAGAGATTTGAGATTTCAGACACAGATGATGATGTTTCCATGAAAATTTTTTTGTTTTTCGCTGTTATTATTTTTACTACCTACAAGATCTGTCCAGGAACAATGCATCACCTGGAACAGGGGAAGCTGGACTTAAAAAAATTAAATGAAAAAGAAAATTCAAATTAGAAAAAAAGACTCTTTTAAATCAGTCATTATTTTATCCATACTGATGTCCTTAATTAAAAAGAACAAGACCCAGAAAGGCTTCCATTTATTGATTCCTCAAAGAACATATTTCTTTTGTGTCATGATCCAGCAAACAGTAACTAATTTTTGAGTGTATAATAAACTCAAATATTTCTTAGTATTTTCCATATTTAAATTATTGGATTTTATGATTCTGAGACTCTTAAATACATACATTTATTTCATAATATGAAAAGGCTTTTTGCTCAGAGAATTTTTTGTGTCTGTGTTAAAATGTGAATTAAAACCGCTAGAGGGCACTGTGGATAAACATTTGTAGTAAAGATGTCTTTATAGGAGATAGAACTTGCCAGAATTTAGTTGTACAGGAAGTCTTCAATTACCCATATGTACAGATTCAAAAATGTGTTCATAAATAACTTATTCAGAGTGCATTTTTCTTATAGAAACAATAAAATAAGTAGTATCATGTTCCTAAGTTAACCCCTAATAGTCTATTAAATGATACATTATGACTCAGGTTTGTTTGCTATATAAAAGTAAATTACAATAATAAAAACAACAAATAAAAAGTATGCAAATCATTTAGATGTAGTGGAATTTAAAAAATCTGAATGTAGAGAGTTTTTTTTTTTTTTTTGATAGGGGCAAGTTTACTGCTAGCTTGGAAATACCACAAAGTTGTACTCTCCACCCTTCAAAAATCAGATAAAACAAAGTACCCAGGAATGAACTGCTAATCACCCCCATTGACTGGATTGATAGCACTGAACCCCTCCCCCAAGCCCCCCCCCCATTTTGTTTTTGGCAGCATCTTAGGGTTTTGTGAGCTTCATAGGGTTCTGCCTCCCCTAGGACCCTCTTGGCAGCTTTTTTTTTTTTTCTCTTAGAAACTCCCTTACATGTTATGGCGGGTTTGCTTTCTCATGACTGCTACCTCTCATTACCTCTGCTTCTCCACTTGGTGCTGTTCAGTGGCATGTCTTGCTTCTTTCCATTTTGTTAAAAGGCAGCCAGATATCCAGCCTCTGGGTGAAGCCATTCCTCCTAGTCACAAGCTAGTTAGGGCAATTTCTTTTAGCACTGTTCTCCCCCAGACCCAGCTTTGGGAATTCACTGAGCTTACTTCCCAGGTGGGAATGGGACCGTTGTCATGGCCTCTGCTATGGCTATGACAACGGTCCCATTCCCTTTGTCCCCCTGCCCTAGAAATGGTTCCCCTTTTCTCCTCCCCTCTTCAACTTTCTTCCCCCTAACTTAATTACTGTTTTTGGATTACTCAATTTCTCTAGAACTTTCACTACATTAGTCTACATTTCAATCAATGAGTGTTTTAAACTAGACAGGAAACAAAACACAACTTGACAGTTAATTTCTTACCCTGATTTATTGCAACCCTCCCCTTTCCTCTTTAGTGGAAGTAGACAATCACAGCTTTCTTTCATCTGCTAAGAGCTTGTGGGGATGAAGGCGGTGGAGGTGAATGGTGAACAAAGTGCCTGAAGGTGTATGGGTGATGAAAAGTATTGGGTGAGCACCCTAAATGCCACAAACTAACTTTATAATTTGGGTCACATCAATATCACCTGGGGGTGCTTTTCAAAAATTCCCAGAGGTGTGGGGTGGTAGGACGCAAGAAAGTGCATTTTAAATAAGCATCCTCAATGATTCTGGTGAGAGTGTTATTCTGGCCACACATTGATAAATTATGCAATAGGTCTTCCATCTTCAAGCCTCCTTTTAGGTGGATGTGTCATGATTTTAGAGTGTTACCATGTTTCCTCGAAAATAAGACCTACCCATAAAATAAGCCCTAGCAGGATTTCTAAGCATTTGCACAATATAAGCCCTACCCGGAAAATAAGACCTAGTGATGGGCGTGGCTACGCAGTGTATCTGCACAACCCATGCATTTCCTCGCAGAGCGGTAAAGAAGACGAGCAGCCCTTCTCATCTGCCTCATCGTGACAGCTACTATCCCAGAGGTGACCGGGAAGGTGCGAGCAGCACCACCAACAAGGTCCGCTCTCCCTGTCAGGTCCCGACCATCTTGTGCGTGCTGCAAGCTGAGGCTTTGAGGGGAAAATATCATATCCCCTGAAAATAAGCCCTAGAGTGTCTTCTTGAGGAAAAATAAATATGAGACCCTGTCTTATTTTCAGGGAAACACAGTATCTTTTGTTTATGGGTTTCTGTTTTAAAGCAGCAAATGTGTCACTATCACCAAGGAGATAGGAAAGGTATTATTAGTTGGTTTGTTTGGTGAGGTTATAAAAAGTAATATTTAGTAAAGATGGGCATCGATCTGATCTGCTCATTTAGGAGTGTATATGTAGTATGTCCACCTACTGTTTTCGCAAAAGGAGATAGGAAAGGTATTATTAGTTGGTTTGTTTGGTGAGGTTATAAAAAGTAATGTTTAGTAAAGATGGGCATCGATCTGATCGGCTCATTTAGGAGTGTATATGTAGTGTGTCCACCTACTGTTTTCGCAAAAGGAGAAAGCGTTATTTATGAAGACTTCTCTCTCTCTCTCTCTTTCTCACTCTTTCTCTGTTTTAGATGATAAATACTTGAAAGTAAAGGTTGGCATCATTATGCCATATCAAGCTTTTCTTTTTCTTTCTTTCT
>VBSM01002616.1:24726759-24753014 GCA_008086735.1 Cheirogaleus medius | reverse complement strand
AAAGGGTTAGAGGTATTCCCTTCCCCCCCACACTGTTCGCCATATCCGAGGGATTTGAAATTCTCTAAATGACTCTTTCATTTCTTTAAGTTCTGTTATCTCTTTTCTAATGTTATCTACTTCTTTAATGAATTTTTCATTCATGCCCTGAATTATTTTTCTGTTTTCTTTGAGGTGGTTTTCTGCCGTCTCCTCAATTTCATTCATTTTACTTACCATGCAAGTCTGAATTCTCTTTCTGTCATTTCAACAATTTCCTTCTGGTTGGAATTCATTACTTGAGAGCAATTGTGATCTTTGGGGGTATCAAAACAGACTGTTTTTTCATGTTACTAAAGTTTTTATACTGGTTCCTTTTCATTGGGAGCCACTTCTCTTGGTTCAAAATAGGTAGCAGATATTGTACCCCTGTTCTCCTCTGGTAGGACCTCTGTTGCTTGGTGAAGATATGGATGAGTCCCTGGATGGCATGCTTGGGTCCTACTCCGGAAGCTTGACCAGGCAGGAGAGGGGCAGTTGTGAGCCTTTAATACCACTGTGCTGCTGAGTCTCCCGTGTTCGCCTGTGGTTGTCACTGGGCTACTGTGGCAAGGCCAGCCCCTGGTGCCAGGTGTGCACATGAGATGAGGTTGACTGGCAGGATAGGGCATGTGTGGGGTTGGAGGAGGTTCACTGGACATAGCATACATGTGTGTGTGCCTGGGCAGCCCAGGTACCAGGTATGTGGGCAGAGTGAGGTCCACACAGGGTGCAGCTCAGGACGCAGCAGGTACACAGGGTGTAGCAGTCCTGCAGGCCTATAGGGCATGGGACGGAGTGGACCCCAGGTGTGGAGTGAGCTAGCAGGTCACAGCTCATGTGTGAGGCAGAGTGAGTCCCCTGGACAGAGTGAACCCGTGGGGAGAGGCACCTACATGGAATAGAGCAGGTCTATGGGGTATGGCACTCATGTGGGTGTACTGAGGTGGCCACATAGTGGGGCTTACGGACGGGGCAGGGTGAGCACGGGGTACCTGTGTAGCATGGCACAGGTGTGTGGCATTCAGTCTGCCCAGATCCAAAGACCATTGCTGCAGTGGCTTTTGTCTTGCTCAGGACTTTTCATGCATTGGTAGTGGCAGTGGTCCAGCTGCTCCAACAGTGGGCAGTGGGCACAAGGGGCTCTGGGAGTATGCTTTGCCCTGGTCCTGTGGGAAGTGAGGTTGAGCAGGATCACCCAGGCCACAGCAGCTGGCACTGGGCCTGTGGTTTTCTTCTTTGCCCAGGTCCCCTGGCAGAGGTGACGTGCACATGAGTGCTGAGATTACCCACCCCCTCCCCACCTGGCATGGGCAAGGGGAAGGCGGCAGCCACAGATCTGACCCCTGGGAAAAAGTAGTGTTCTGGGTTTGGGATGTTACGATGGCACAAGCTACAGTGCCCAGAGCTCACAAGTCAGCCATTTCTTCTCTCAGGAGCAACACAGCTGCACAGCCTCCAGTCAGGTCTCTGTATCAGTCATGAGGCCTGCCGTGGTGGAGTGGCCCTCTCGCTGCTCCACTGCAGCATCCTCAGGGGAAGTGTGGAGCCTGGGATCCTCTCCTCTGTCTCTTTCCCATATGTGGGTGCCTTCCCTAATTACATCTGGTCCTCCCATTTCTATCTTCTTCACTTCACTCCTGCCTCCTGTCTATGGATTCCCAGTGCTCTTGGTCAGATGATCAATCCAAAGATGGATATCTATTCGTCCCTTTCAATCCTCTCCGAGTGAGCGGCGTTGTGTAGGCTGCTTCTAGTCTGACATCTTGCCCCTCCCCCAGGCCTAATCTGGACATTTTAAAAGAAGCTAGATCAGCAATATTGTAGAATGTCCCTCAGTTTGGGGGTTACCTGGTGTTTCCTCAGGACGGATTCAGATGCTGCATTTTTGTCATGAATACTACATGAGAGATGTTTCCTTCTCACCACATCACATGGGAAGGCACATGATGCCAACTTGTCACGTTTGAATCATGTATCTTAACAGTGGCTAAATGAATGGTACAGGGTTATGTTCTAGGACTACAGGCCTATTTCTTGACTGTCAGTATGCCTTACAAGTGGTATTGATGAAACTGTTTAAATAGAGAAAGTAGATGAGAGTGTAAATCCAGGTCTTTAAAGCCCTTCTGTTGGGTCTAGAGTTAGATGTTACGCACTCTTAGGTTTTCTATATGTGAAGTATATACTTGTTATTTACTGTCAATAAGCAGTTTGGGTGTAAGTGGTTTTTCTAAAGATATTGTAACACTTGCATTATTCCAGTATCTGGAACAAAGATATGAGGTGGATACATAAATGAATGAGTGAATCAATTGACGGTTCAAGGTTAGCATTATTCCATAATAATATGCTAGTTTTGAAAACTGATCCTCTGATTATCTCCATAATATGTTCTTGATAGAGGCATATTACTTCATAGCCATAAAGCCAACTCCCTCAGCTAACAGGTGAAATATCTGAGGCTCAGGATTATGGAGTGATGTGCCAAAGTTCACACACATGGTGTGATTTGGATCTAAACATTTCCTCAATGATGGTCCCCAGATTTTTGGATAACTAATCTTAATCTCTTCAGTAGAAAAAATTTTCTAAAGTGTAGAAGGATATTTTGGCATCAACTTCTAAGTTTCTTCTTTATCCTTCAAGGATGACTGAGTAGAATCTAATAAAAATGCTTTTAATGTAATGCTCCTTGATTGGTGATGGGTAATGGACTAGACAGGGCTCTGCCAACTGGACATTACTTATCTTGCTTTCAGTGTAAAGATGCTGGTGATATTTTCAGGGCAGAATCAAAGACCATTAACAGAGTTTGATGTTTTCTTCAGTTCAGTGGAGGTAGAGATGAACTGACGTCATTTCTTGTGATTCTTATCTCTACCTGGTCAACAGCAAAGTTCATATATATCATTCTTATAGTATCCATTCATTCTCCGATACTGTTAATTTCTTAGAGTATCATATACATTTCTAAATCCCTCAACAAAAGAAGGCTGAGAAAAATGCAGATGTGAAAAACTATTTCTTTCTTAGGAAACAAACAGGTTAAACTTCCTCTAATTACACTATGACGGACTTTAATCTGAAAAAGCCCTCCTGCTACAAACATCTAAAACTGTAGTAGATGAGCTACAACAAACATTCTGTTACATTAGTAGCTGAGAAAATAAAGGAAATTCACAGAGACCAAACTTTGAAAAAAGAGAGATGAAAACAGAGCTCTATCCTTGGTTTTAATGGCCTCACAGGGAAATCAATAACATTAAACCTTGCATGGTATAGCATTGGTATTAGATGCAAATAATTGATATAAACAGTATAAATAATAGTTGTTAAATTTGTTCAAATAGATTAAAATATATGTGTGATGTTTAATGCAATTGAGTCCATGGTGATTACTCCTAAAGTCATGTTAGATTTCTGTAAGTGCAGAATTTGTAGTCTTTGTTAGCTACTTTTAGACTATATTCTTGGACTCAGTATTATTAGAAGAGTGGGCTCACAAGCTATCCACTCAGTAAATCAAACTCAATAAATCAAATTTCATTTAACTAATGAAATTAAAATTCATAAAAAATGAAAATTCAATGATTATTTTACATTTTGTAAAACCTATGCTTTGTAGGAAGGTAATATTATATGGCATGTCTTTTAATAAGTACACTGTTAATAAGTAAGTGTGATAAGTATACTTTTAATAAGTAAGTGTGATAGTTAATTTTATATGTCAGCTCAAAAGCCTCCAGGATTCAACATTGTTACTAAGTGTGTCTGTGTGGGTGTTTCTAGATGAGGTTAGCCAGTAAAGTCGATTGCCTTCCCCAGTGTGAGCAGGCACCATTCAATCTGTTGAGGGCCTGACTAGAACAAAATGGAGAGAAAGGAGGAATTTGCCCCTGTTGCTTTCTGCCCTGGGCTGGTATATCTCACCTCATCTTCTCTGGTCCTTGAACTGGGATCAGTTCCCTGGTTCTCAGACCTTCGGACTTGGACTGAATTACACCGCTGGCTTTCCTGCATCTCCAGCTTGCAGATGGCAGATTGTAGGACTTCTTAGCCTTCATAATCACATGAACCAATTCCTCCGTAGTAAATCTTTCTACGTGTGTGTGTGTGTGTGTGTGTGTGTGTGTGTTTATCTCCTACTGGTTCTGTTTTGCTGAATTCCCTGACTAGTAGAGTAAGGATGCAAACAAAACAACTGTAGGCATCTTGAGAAGTCTGGATGGTCTTATTTTTCTCACCGGTAAAATAAAGGCATTGTGGCCAGGTTGGTGCCTAAGGCCTGTAATCCTAGAACTTTGGGAAGCCGAAGCAGGAGGATCACTTCAGGCCAGGAGTTCAAGACCAGCCTAGGCAACATGGTGAGACCCTGTCTCTATAAAAAATAAAAAAAATATAAAAAATAGCCAAGTGTGGTGGTACACATCTGTATTCTTAGCTACTCAGGTGGTGGAGGCAGAAGAATCCCTTGAGCCCAGGAGTTAGAAGCTGAAGTGAGCTGTGATCATGCCACTGCACTGCAGTCTGGGTGACAGAGCAAGACCATGTCTCTTAAAAACAAAACAAAACAAAAAATCCCTCAAAACAAAGGAGTTGAGTAGTAGATAAATGCTCATGTATTCTGTGATTATGTCTTCATTCGTCTATTTCTTTAATATTTATTGTTTACTGTATGTCCAATGCTGGGCATTTGAGGAAAAATAACATATATTTTCTTTGCTCAGAAACTTATGATCTAGTGAGAGAAACAATGATAAGCAAATAAGCAAATAATTGAGACGTGATGTGTTATCTAGATATATACATAGAATGACTAAAGGAACTTGAAACAGGGGGACCTTAGTCTAGGGTTGACGTTGAATATTGGTTCTTCCCATTCATTGATGTTTACCTTAATCCAGTGTGCTAAATTGAGTGTAGTCTTTTCTTAAAGTTTGTAAGCTTTATTATTGTACTCAGTCTGGCTTGGATTTTAGATGCTGTTGATAGTACTGAAGTGTTGGGGCTTTACAATTAGCTGAACAGGCTATGCTTGATGACAAATTGTTGCTTGGTTACACCAGGGAGAGCGTGGCATCATGCATTGCTTCTGTCTCATTGTCATTTGAATCCAAGTGAAAATGACTGGAATCACACTTGAAGAGAACTGAAGGCAATTGGGGCACTGTTGAGGGCCCCTGAGTTTTTTGAACGTCTTTTACCAAATGAAAGAAACGGCAGGTGTTTTATGCCAGGATAGGAGGACATGTCCCATTCTCTCCCATTGTTTTCTAGCTCTTTGCTCTCTTAGATTTCGCTCTGTGCTGTTCTATACAGATTTTATGGCACTAATAATATACTAGAAAGTTTCTATATCATAGAGATCATAACAGATCTTGCAGGTT
This sequence comes from Cheirogaleus medius, assembly GCA_008086735.1. Classification (NCBI taxonomy): domain Eukaryota; kingdom Metazoa; phylum Chordata; class Mammalia; order Primates; family Cheirogaleidae; genus Cheirogaleus; species Cheirogaleus medius. Next base: position 24,747,606 of record VBSM01002616.1, on the reverse strand, counting down.
GTCCTTTCACATTGCAGTAGAAAATAAAATCTCTTCCGCTGAAGTTGTTACATACATCATCCTTTTTAAAAGCAATATACGTATTGTGAAATATATCAAATATAGAAAGGAACATATAAAATATTTTTAAGTTTAAAGAATAATAATAAAAGGAACTATCCTGTACCTGCCCAGCTTGGGTAGTAGAACCTTACCAATATCCTGAGGCCTTCTGTGAGCATCTCTCTGATCTCCTCCTTTGCTTCCCTCCAGTGGAAATCCTGTAATGAATTTTGTGTTTATAATCTTTTGCTTTTCTTTGTATTTTTATCACACATAAATACATTTTAATTAATGTGTTATTTTTGAATGTTTGGAACTTCACATAAATAGAATCATATCTCTTAGTGTATTCTTCCAAGACTTGCTTTTTTCATTAAATTGTATTTTTCTGAGATATATTAATATCAGTGTTCCTGCTTATGGTTAAGGTTTATTTATTTTTCCTGCTGTATTATATTGAAAGAAAATACCATGAAAAAAATTGTTTTCTCTGTTCTTAGTGGAAATTCTGGCTGTTTGTAACCTTTTGCCATTTCAAACATTGTTGCTAAGAACATTCTTGTAATATGTCTTTTGTGTACATATGTACAGATAACAAACATTAATATAACTCGGAGTCACACTGTAGGGTTATATGTTATGTGCATCTTCAACTTTGTTAGATAATGCCAAATTATTCTGCAGATTGGTTGTACCAGTTTATGCTCCTATCAGCTGCAGATCAGTTCTTATTTATTCACATACTTTAGAAACTTTTAAATTTTTACCAATCTATGTACTATGATATCTCTTTGTGGTTTTAATTTTAATTTCCTGAATTACAAATGAGGTAGGACATCTTTTCTTGCTTATTGACCCTTCATATTCCTCTTCTGTAGAAAACATATTCATGCCTGTTGGCCATTTTATTTTCTATTGAATCTTTGTTTTTGTGTTAAAATTTTAGGAGTTCTTTTAATGTTTTGGATATTAATTTTTTTCAAAATATATGTGTTATGAATATTTTCTTCAAATTGGTGGCCATGTGGTAGAAAGAATAGTGGAGTGAACCCCACGTACCCATTGCTCAGCTACAACAGTGCCAGTTTCATCCATTCATGGTTACTTTTATTTCATCTATACCTCTACTCACCAATCACACCCGCTACACTCCAAGCAACTGCCAGATAGCATGTAATTTTACTGTGGCTTGTTTTTCACTTTATTGATGCTTATTCTGATGAACAAAAGTTTGTAATTTTAAGGTAGTTGAGGCCTTAAGTTTCTCTCCTCTGTGGATTTATTTGTTTCTTATTTAAGATATCCTTCTGTAGACTGTGATCATGAGGATATTCTCCTATGTTTTCATCTAAATGTTTTCAAGCTTTCTCTAGGCACTAGTTATAATAATTTCCCTCTCTCCCTCACTGATCTCTTATGCTATCTCTGGCTTGTCAATTTTCCAAATCTGTGAGATTCTGTTTCTGGGCTCTGTATTTTAGCCCCATGCTAATGCTATACTATCTTCATCACTATAACATCACAGTAAATTGATATCAATAGGGCAAGAATTCCCAACTTTGCTCTTCTGCAGAAACATTGACTATTATTGGACCTTTTTTCTTTTATGTAAATTTTAGAATTAGATGATCAAGTTATAACAAACACTTTGGGGATTTTGATTGGCAATCCATGTATAGATAAATTTGTGGTAAAGTTATGTCTTTCAAATGTTGAGGTTGTAATCTGTGGATGTTTTCATTTATTTAGTCTTGTCCCTGTTTTTATTCAAGTGTTTAATCAAGTTTTTCCTTCTCAATGAAGTCTTTCCCATCCAGCCTACAAAAAAAGAATCCTATCTTTTCTTGAAATACTTTTATTTTAATACCATAGTACTTAACCCCATGTCATATATTGTTTCTCTTTGATAGAATATAGATGATAACAAAGAGTTTTGTCTACCTGGTTACTTCCTGGAATAGTGCCTGGTACATAGTAGGTGTTCAGTAAAATAGTTTTAAATGATTTTCCTCATAAAGGTCTTTTACATCTTATGGTAGATTTATTCCTTGATTCAGTAATATGCCAGTAAATGTTTAACAATAGGCTCTCTGGGGAATAGGAGGAGGGGAACAATTTGTAGAGTTTGCCGATTTCCATGCTGTAAATTCTCCTACCATGGGCAATATCAAGTTATTAATGGGACATCACTGAATGTGGAGTTGGGAGGAGATGTGGAGTAGCACACTGTTATATAATATTCCCACCAACAGAAATGATAGATGGCAATAACCTAAGAAACATAAATAAGTGCAAAATGTAATAACATAATTAGGTATTTAATTGTATGTGTATATGTGTGTGTGAGACAGAGTCTTACTCTGTTGCCCAGGCTGGAGTGCAGTGGCACAATTATAGCTCACTGTGGCCTCCAACTCCCGGGCTCAAGCAATCCTCCTGCCTCAGCCCCTCAACAATTAAATTTTATATATGTTCTTACATCTGGCAAACTGGATAAGTTATCTTCGTAATTTGAATAATTTATATTATATTCTTACAAATTTCTTTGTGGACAATCCTATCATGTAAAAATTACAGTTTTGTTTCTTCATTTCCAGTCCTATATGTTTTATCTCTTATTGCTGTGTTGTTGAATTGGACATGAACCTTCAATATAATGTTGAATTTTATTGGTAATGAAAAACATTCTTGTCTTCCTTCTGATTTTAAATGAGTGCTTTAAGATTTTATGTTTCTTTTGGGTATCTTCTTTGTTGGACAAAAGGAGTTTTATTCATAGATAAGAATTGGGTTCTAATATTCATGAGTGGGTGCTGGATTTTATGACATTATTGTTCTATATCCATTGAGATGATCATATACTAGATAACAAAAATGTTCAACTTGCCAGGAATATTTTTTGGCATACTTAATAGCATAGTGTCAAAATGCAGAAAGCAATGATTGACAGAAATAAATGGAGAAATGGAAAAATAAACACATAGAGAAATAAATACATGTGAGCAACATGCTTAGCTATTTGCTCAACCTCAAAAATACAGAACATTGCAGTAATGCAAGAATACATGCTATTCTCAAGATACATGCAATATTTACAAAAATTGCCCATTTCCTAGGTTAGCTATAAAGCAAATATGGGCAGGGGGAAGCAGAGCTCTGTGGCTCGGTTCCTAACAGGCCATGGTCTGGTGCTGGTCTTTGGCCCAGGGATTAGGGACTGCAGTACTATCATATGCAAATCTTTTTTTAGCTACTATGGATCAGATCTGTTTTCAGTGCACAAAATAAAGGACAGAAATGAGGCTATGGCTAAATAAATAGTATACATTTCAGAAATATGTTCAACTCTTAGTAAGGTACTAGATTCATTGGTTGAGTGTATTTTTAGCATGGTAGAGTAATGCTATTAGCCAAGACATTGTCACACTAGCTGTCATTGGCTGCAAATAAATGTGAAGGTCCAAAACTGGGAAACACAAACACATGCTATGCAGAATATTTCTTTTGGGTAAAAGAAAGCTTTCAGAAATATATTATTATAACAAGTCAGTACTTCATGGGAATGGCATTTAATGCTGTAATCATTTTTATCATTATATACCTTATAGCTGTTAGTACATTTTTGATATTTACATGGCTGGTATTAGGAAATATATATTAAATGGTGGTTAATTCTATCCTAGATTTAATGGTGGTTGAGAAATGCCTGGGTTAGTCCCTCTCTTTGTGTTTATTTCCTTGCATGTGGGCCATTATATGAGAGCACCAGTAGACAAGTTTGTGTGTATTTATGTGTAGGATAATAAGTTTTCATTATATTGCAAAGTCATTCATCTTAATTACAAGTGTATGTAAAAACTATTTTTATCCACAAGATATATTCAGAGAATAATTTGAAAAATTAAACAAAAAATACATGATTATAGTTTTACAAATTGTTATGGGGCATTTGGAGTTGGAAAAGAATATAAACACCTCATATTTTTGACATTTTAAAGGATTCATCAAAACACTGTGTTCAAACTTACATAATATATAGTAAAATATTGTTAAGGCTATGGAAAAAACATAAAGAAAACTGAAAACAATTACCTTCTATATAGTCAAACTATTTTAAAAAAGTGATATCGAACATACCAAACATAATTATTTGTGCCCTTAAAATAAAGGGCTGGGTTAATAATAGCTTTCAAACTGAAGAGAAGGGCTTGAGGAATTACCTTTATATGTCACCACCTTGCAAATAACAGCATTCCCAGGGCTAATTAATGATCGGTGCTCAGTAATAAAGTTTTATTTTATTTGACAAATTTTACAGGAAATTTAAGTGCAGTCAATATTTGATCAACCCAGGAGGTGGAGGGACAGATAAGGAGAAACAATCAATAATTCACAGTTCTATTGTGGAATGAAGGGAAGGGCAGTGTGGGGTGGGAGGGAAGAGTGGCAGGGCCCCTGGAAGGCAACAAGCTCAACAGGTGAGCAAAGCTATTTGGTAGTGGGGAATCCAGGCTGTGGGCTTTATTTGCTGGGCTGGACTTTCAGAGTAGCAGAGCTTCTTAAACAGGTCAGAACTTTTAAGGGTGATGAGCAATTCCTAGGCACTGAGAAATTGATATGTAGATAAATCTCTTCTCTGATCATCTCTTCTCAACTCTGTTTCAGTCTGTGTCTCTGCTTCTCCTTTTTTTAAAAATCTAATATTGATGAAACAAGCATATTTTGTGACATTGTACTTCTTAGGTACATGGTATTCAGGAACTTTCAATCTGGTAGAAGAACCCTTAGGAGATCTATTGCTCATATAGTTCTAAAGAGTGATTTCTTAAACCATTTTTGTCTGTCACCTTTTGTTTCACAAAGAATGTCTTATATTCCCTTGAGTTAAGAATTTACATCAGTAAAGAGTGAAGATTTAATCTTACTGACAGCCCCGAGGACATTCAAGGGCAATATCGCCCATGTCCTAGGAAGTTTAGGAGTAAGACTGATGGCATGTATTAAGGATATTCAGATTGCAACTCCTTCTAAATGAAAATTTATTATTTCATTATTCCTAAGACTTCATTTATTACGATCCTTGGGATTTGAGATAATTGAAGACAACAATAATAATCCCTTTATGTGTTGTGTGGTAAGGAGTCATTCATTTTGAAGGATTCCCAAGGGTGTCGCAGACTGTGTGTAAAGTTCAGGGTGGGGAGCTTAGGAATGGTGAAGGAACTGTGTATAGACACACACAGGGATGCCCTTGAAGTCCTGAGGGACCTTGTGGCTTCAAAATGTGACGAATCCTGTAGAATGTTTGACATGTTGTAAACCCTCCCCTCACTCACAGTAGCTAAGGTGATTTGCTCTAAGGAGGATAATAATAATCATGATAATAATGACAATAATAATAATAGATATTATCGACATCTGTTCAACTAAACAATAGTAGCAAAAACCATGCTCTCTCTCTCTCTCTCTCTCTATATATATATATATATATACACATACAAGAAATGCCAGACTTCCTTTCATTTCTCAAGAATAAATGAATAATAAAATATACTTGAAGCCCAAAGGTGTGTAATTAAAAATTACTGTAAAACTGGGCTCTGACACGACTAATGTTATTAGAGGAAAATTGTACATTATGTATTCTTTCACTAAATATTTTCTTTCCAGTCAAGTGGTAAATTAGGTAACCATTTAGAGACATCTATTTAAATTTATTATGATCAAGTTGTAAGACAATGTAAATCATACCATCCTGATAAAGAAGTCAAGATGCATAAATTGGTCATCTAAAGACTATACGAATGCAGCCAGTGGTGAGATAGAGGTAGGAAAACGTGGGGGCATTAGTCCTCTGAATGGCTGTGTCCTGCATGTACCCACTCATTTTTCAGATTTACTGGAGATGCTAATGAATTTGAGCATATAGTAGCTACTTCAAAAGGAATCATATGGGTTTAATCATCATTATGCAAATTGTCAGTATGATTTTCAAAGCCTATGTGTAGTGGGCAAATCAACATGATGCATTAATTAAAGGCACCATCTCATCTCTGATGTCAGTGAGATCTGGGTTCAGATACTAGCTCTATCTCTCAGTCATGTGCAGTATTAGTAAGTTATTGCATTTCTTTAAGTTTCAGTTTCCTTATCAAATACAAAGGCGATAATAATAGTACCTAGGGTAACCATGTAAATTAGATGTGTGCAGCACATAATAAAACTCAATAAATATTAGCAATGCTGGTAAGTTTGAGGAAGATATTTATCTCATTGGATAATTAGATTTCTTCAAAGTATTCTAGCTATTTTTAGCAGCGGTCCTATAGGGCTTATACACCCCTCCCACCTTTGATGAAAGAGAGGCCCTATCTCATGATTTTCTGACATCTTTAAAAACACATTCATTTGGTTACCTCTAGTTTTCCCAAAAAAGTCTTAATCCAGCCCAGGACAGTAATCACATCTCCCAACGCACTTAGTTAAAGCAGCTTTCTTCCTGACTCAGGCTGCTTTAGGCTGGCAGTGGCAAAGGGCCACGGTTGGCTTCCTTATTCACTATCTGGCACTTTGACTTCTCCCTCCCCCCACCTCCCATCCCCAGTTTTCTAGGCTGTGTTCAGCTCCTCCAGCAAAGGAAGGGCAAGGAGATAAAGAGCCAGAAAAGTGTTAATTGACTGTACCTGCCATGGTCAGCTCTGCTGGGACTCTCTAGGCAGTTGTCTGTGCTTCTGTGGGTTTTTGGAGACCCTCCTGTGGTGCTGCTGGGAATCTCTCCTCTGCAGGTCCCTTGATGTGGGCAAATAAATCTCTTCTGGCTGGTTAGTTATGGTTCCACCCTCATTCCCCAGACACTGCTGGTGTCTCCACATTGTCTCTGGGGCCCTTAGATTCTGGGTAGAATCTAAGCATGCCTTTTGGGCTGCACATTCTGTGATTGTGTTCTGTACCCAGTGCAGGGATCACTCTTGGTGGTGTTGTCAGAACAGGTTGCCAGCCTGAGTCTCTTCTTCTTTAGATTTCTCAGGTGTAGGCCACTTTAGTTCTAGGGAACACACATTAATCTCTCTGATATCCCTTTTCCTGGGCTTGAAGTGCAAGAAAATCCCTGTCTCCAAATGCCAAGAGCCTTTCCAGACTCTTCTCTGAATCTCTCCAACCTCAGAGATGGGTGTCCAGGTCAGGGTTGCAAAAGAAGTTCTTGATCACCTTCTTTGGATGGTCTGTTTAGTGGTCTCTGATGTCAACTGGGTGTCCTACAATTCAGTTTAATTCTGACACTACCCTGAGTTTGTGCTGACATCACAGGTTAAGGAACTCAGTCTCACATAACTGCCCTCACTTCTGATGCCAGCTGGAAGTCCTGAGTCCTCATGTTATCTGCTCTCCTGTTCAATTTGGCTATAAATTTGGGAATTTGAAATACAACCCCCTTCAGGCTTGAAAATGTGCTAGACTGACACAGAACTCAGGAAAGCACTACACTTACAATTACTGGTTTATTATAAAGGATATAATGAACAGGTAGATGAAGGGATACCTAAGGCAGCAAGGTCTAGAAGGGTCCTAGGTATAGAGTTTCCATGCCTTCTGTGAGTGGTCTATTTTCCCAGCACATCAGCATGTTCATCAGCCAGGGAGTTCCTCAAACCTCATTGTTGAGAGTTTTTATGTAGATTTCATTTTATAGGTATGATTGATTGAATCATCAGCCATGTGATTGAACTTGATCTCTAGCTCCCTTTCTCTCCCTAGAGATTGGAAGGGTGAGAGTTCTAACTCCCTAATCATATGATTGGTTTTTCTGTCAACCAGCCCCTATCCTGAAACTATCCAGAGAATTTCTCCACCCCACATCCATGAATCACCTTGTTAGCATAAATTCAGGTATGGTCCAAAAGGGCTTGTATGAATAGCAAAAGACACTGTTAGCACTCAGGAGATTTTTGAAGGGTTTTTGAAGCTCTGTGAGAGGAACTGGGGACAACGACCAAATGTGTTTTTTTTAAATATCCCACCACCTTGGAACTTGGGAATAGCTGGTACCTATGTTCTCAGGGCCTCAGCAAAAAGTGAAACAAGAAGAATCCAATTTTAACATGCTATTACAAAGTGAAAACACAACAGAACTATTTCAACATAAATGTTGGTTCAGAAAGGACAAGTATGGCCTTTAAATTTGAGTGTGATAGCGTTAAATGTTCTTGGATTTTTTTTTTTTTACCAAGTTAGGTAATTATAAGTGAAAGAAAATGATGCAGATCAAAGAACTTGTTGAAAAATTGCATCCCTGATAACTAGTGACATAATTTTAATGTTTGTTATAAACACCCTGGAGGTCTTGCCTTGGGTGAACTGATTTAGATGGGAGATTTCCTGGGTGCCAAAACCTTGAGAGCAATGACATATATTGAGAAAGATATTTTCCTATTTTGAAAGGTCTGTACTTAGAAAGAATCTATGTGCCTATAAATCTTAATCAAGAATTGGAAAGGAATAACTTATCTGGTAATTTGTAAATTTTCAGAGATGTTTGAGGGCACTAAAATGCTTTGAATTTGAAGAACACCTTGGGGTTATAGCGAGATTTCTTGAAAGGCTGATCTTTTTCATCATCTGAAAATCAATTTTATTGCAAATCTTGAATATATGAACGATTGTTTTGAAATTTAGCTGAACTGTGTCAAAGTGTTGGTTATGATCATTGTGAAAGCTGCATGGAGAGGTTATCTTGAAAACCACTTGACACATTTCAAAACAGATGTCTAAAGATAAAATTTTAAAACTTTGGAATTTTTTGCAAAATATGTTTTGGATATCAGAAACACATTGTTATTTGAAGCACAGTTTTCCTTTGGCTTTTGGCTTATTGGTTAGGTTATATGATAGTGGTATTTTTCGTATGGCTACCAATAGGATGATTGATGTAGACCAGTCCTGTTCTCAAAGGATGCCCATGCCCCCAAATATGAGAACAGTATGCTGAGTAGCCGCAGCCATAAACTCACTTCAGTGTTAATCCTGCTTGGGTCTTTATCAGAGAGCTACATGTTTATTACTTTCTTTATTAATAATAGGTAGACAGTTGGATGATTCAAATTCAAACTGTTAATCCAGAAAACAATCTCAGTAATAAAAGTATAAATCTGTGATGCAGGCTCTTATTTTATTTAAAAAAACCCCACAAAAATTATAGAGTTAACAGAAAGCTTTTTATTCTGTTAAAGGTCAGGAGAGACAGGCGAATTTAGACAAAACTTGTATTAAATAAAATTTTTGCATAACTCTACTGATTATTTATGTTTAGGACATTTTTCATGAAAATAAATACATACTTTGGCAAAGAATAAACAGCTGTTGAGAGCAGTTACCCAGCCTAGGAAGTGCTGTTATTCTTTATATCTCCTAGCACATGCCGTAAATCACTTTGATGATAACAAAAATAATACAAATTCATGGTAGAATATTTAAAAAATATGGATAGGCAAAAAGAAACCTTAGGAAAAAAAATCCATGAATAAAAGCATAGACTCTGGAGCCAGAATACTTGAGTTCCGGTCCTGGCACGTCCATTTACTAGCTGTGTGACGTGGGGTAGGTTTGATTTCCTTTTTGTGCCTTGATTTTCCTCATTTGTAAAGTGCCAATAGTACTATCATTTCCTTTCAGGGTTCATATGAAGATTAAATAGGTAATATTTGTAAAGTGCTTCGAACAGTATCTTAAACATATTGGGTACTATACAAACATATTTTCAGTAAGACATACACACATCCACTTTAAGCAAAAATTTTGTCCTGTATATATCTTGCACCTGTTTTTTCACTTTACATGTTATAATCATTTTCCACATCTTTAATATTTTATACACTTTATTTGTTAAAAGATTAGAGCATTTTATTATATATTCATACCAAAAATTATATGAAATGTTATTTTACTTTTCGCTTGTTTCCAGGTTTTTATTCTTTTAAACAAAGCTGTAGTACAATTCTTACATCTTAAATTTGTAGTAGTCATAATTTTAGAATAAATTATGAGGAGAATGACAAGTATATACATGTATATACATTTGAATGCGTTTTTTATGTTAATAAATTGCTTTTCATAATATCCCCCTCGTTTTCCTCCCAGCATCAGAGAATGGGAGATATCGCCCCCCTTTTTCAAACCTCTTTTCTCAAACTACTTGTTTATATCACGTTGGGATAGGTGTTCCCAATAAAAACTTCTCATTTGTGAGGTTAATGTTTTGGCTTTTAGCTTAATCTCTTTTCTAGAGTAAGTGTTTTAAAGCCTTAGTTGTACTTAACTTGAATAGAGTGCGGGAAAGAATTTTGTAAAGTGAATAGCGGTTATGAGTATTAGAGTACAGCTTTGCAAAAGTGTGTGGCAACTTTGTCAGGTAGCAAGGACTTACTCTGGATTCATCTTTTGTATTTTAATGTAAATTATACTTAAAGCACATCCATGGGAAAGCAGGTGACATTGGGGCAAAAATCAATAATAGGCTGCCCATTCAACCTGACAGCAACAACTACTGCTTCTACTACTAACCTTATGTGCCAGGCACTGTGATGTACGTATGTGTATATATGTATGCATATACAGATGAAGAAACTGAGGCACAGAGAGGTTTTATAACTTGCTCAAGTTTCCAAGCTCTAAGTGAGGGAGCCTCGGTTTAAATCCAGGCACTCTGGCTTTGGCATCTGTGCTTAACACATACTGCTTTTCCAAATTTCTTAATCCAGGGATCACAGAAGAGAAGGAAGCAATATATTTTGGGTTTGGAGAGAATTCCCTTCAGAAAGTGGAGGTATAAATGTAGCCCACAACATCATTTTAAGGATTGAGAAACAGCAGCCTCATTAGGTCACCTGAAGACTTAATGGGCCACATGTGAGGTGGGGCTTTGGCTTTACTTCTGCTTCTGGCAAGTGCAAGCCTTTATTCAGAGCAGAGGAGCAGGCACTGATGGGCAGGGTAGAGAACGGGACCCCAGCACTCTGATCACAGCAAGACTCATGTCTGTGAGTTATCATCGACTCTCCAGGAGAAAGCCAGAGATCTCAACCCTATTTGCGCCTAGGACCTTTTGAAAGAAATCGCTTCAAATGATGATTCTCTTCCATTTACGCAGCTTAAAAAGTTATGTTTTACATTGAAGGGTTAAATCTAAGGTGGTGGTTGTGTTTTGTGAACTCCTGCCCCCATTAGAAAACTAAGTTGTGTATCTAATTTGCCAAGTCGGTAAGAATGTCTACTGAATGAATCATTTATTCAAGAAAAATGTTTTGAACACCTGCTATGTGTCAAGCATGGTCCTACTAGGTTCTGGGGGTTACATAACTAAATAAGACAGACAGGAGCCCTACCCTTAAGGAATTTCTATTGGGAGGCAAATATACAAACACACAAAAGAATGATAGACTAGGTGTGTGATATAGTATGATAGAGTAACTGTTATGTGAACACTCCAAAATTGCAAACACATTTCACTTCTATCTCTGAAAGGGAGTGTAGAAGGTTTGCCCCTCTGAGTTTGTATATAGTGGCAGATAACGTCATAGAGGTCCTGAGACAAAATTTGAAATAGCAAGTCCATGCTGTAATTAAGTCTTTTGAATAAAAACATAGGAAGTATATGGCTAGCTGATAGATTAGAAAACTGAATATTGATAAGACAACAAAAAAAGTAATTTGTTAATTGTACATTATTAATTACAAATTATTATTATAATTAAAATTATAAATTATTATTAATTAATAATTTGTAAATGTAAATTATTAAGGGACAACCCAAAGAATGCTGTTCAAAACATCTGGAGGTCTAAATTCTAGCCCTAATTCTGCCACTGATGAGCTGTGTGACTGTGGGGGAAACCATGTACTTCTCTGTTCCTTGATTTATTTGCCCAGAAATAGAAATGAATAATATATGTCAGGATAAAATTTAATAACAAACCTTGGGTGAAGCTGATTTTTTTTTTGCATCAAATGGTGTCATGTATCAAGCTCTGGTGATTAGATCTGGTTTACCTAATATCTACATTGGCTTCAATTCACAAAGTCAGGATTTCACTGCTTTTTCTGGTTTTATTTAACTGAGATGATTCTACATGAGTAAATTATTGCTGAAACATTTTTTTATTCCAGTTATGTTGATAAAAAGCCATTTGAGAGCAGCTGTGTTTTGTTATTTATTTTTATTCAATATTTAATTTGGAGAAAATCAACAATGTAGAGAGGTAAGAAATAGAGATGCTCTTTTCTGGAACAATCATCATACATGTTATTGACATCAGATACTGGGCAATTTAGCCTGCTCAAAATAATATATTCACTAAGAATCTCAGCGGTCTCTAGTCAAAAATGAAAGCTCACTTATACCACAAGAGATAGTCAAATCAGTATGACAAAATCTGAAACCTATATTTTCTTGCTGAACATGATCTTATATAATCACAATAGAAAGCTATTCCAGGAAGTGTTATCCAGAAAGGCATTGGTAGGTGATATTACCTAGATCAGTTTTTCTATGCTGTGAATACTAATGTAATCATTTTCTCAGGGTTTTGTATTTTTCTACAATGTCAATTTAAAGATGAACCCAACATTGCTTCTTGTTTCATGACACTTCTTCCTGAACATTGTTGCAAGCAGTTAACAAATTTCACATACGGAAGGAGTAAAAGTTGTCATGGTGATCTGAAAAAAATACCCCCACAGACACATTCTTTTTGAAAAGGATTTCTTCTTTGGGAGGGAAGTGGTTTCTATACCGTACATATAATTATTACAGTAAATTATATTGTGGGTATGAAGCAAATGAAATCTGAGCCCTATAGATTCATGGATTTTGCTGTTAAACTTTCTCTTCAGCATTTTTATTCACTTTGTTATCAAAGTAGTTTGTATATTCTCTTACGTAAACTTTGCAGATCAAAAAAATCAACTGAAAGAAGGAAAGAATATATTTTAGTTTATGCAAAGGATCTATAGTTTAGACATAAATTAGTATAACATAGATTTATAAAAAATGGCTTTAGGTACCCACTTTCTTGTCACTTTATCAAAATCCCTTTAAGATAAAGAGAAAATGTGTAAATAAATAAATGTGAAAGAATTATATATCACTATTTTTTTCTGAAGTCCCTGTTGTTATAAGGAGAGAAGCTCAGTTTTTGAGAGAATTCTGCCAACACTCCTGCTAGCAAATGCAATTCAGTAGTTTAAGAGCATGGGAGAACCTCAGTCTTTCATTTGGGGGTGATCCTTATTTAAAAAAAGTGTAAATGGGTTATGGCATCCATATTGTAAGTCATTTTACAAAAGTTTGCACCATTTTACCTCTTGTCACATTAAAGAAATAAGGCATGATTTTCATTTTGTCAGCAAATTGCTCCATGACAGTCAAGTGCCTACATAGTGTATACAGCAGCATTCTCTAATGGATTGCGGGTCCCACATGAGAATGTGCAGTGTGCTCATGAAAATTACAGCAGCAGAAAAAGCAGAATAAATTGCCACCAAGTATTTAACTGTGACACTTATATGTATTTCTTTTTGACATGCCTGTGGGCACGTCACTGTAAATTGTCCATGATGATTGTAGTGACAGCTTTATGGACTAAAGTTACAGACCCAGCCTCTCCCTTGGCTAAATGATGACAGACTAAATAAGAAGAACATAGTGAAAATAGCTTATGAATAGCTGTATAATTCTGTTATGACAAAGTTTAGGTACAAACTATCCCAAGTATCTTGGGAATTTGGAACAAAAAACGAGAAAGTGTGTATCATTAAATGATTTCCAAATATGAGAAACACGAAGGCTTTAACCTTGGGGCAATTGAACATGCAACAATAGTATCCATCTTTTAGGAATATTGGGAGGATTAGTGAAAGCTCCTAGCCCAGTGCCTGGGAAACCTGGGAGACTTCAGAGATTTAATTTTTCCATCTCTTTTAGCATTGTCCTTTTCCTTTACCAAACCATCTAAGGAAATGAATGTGAAGGGAAAACGTGGGATAACAACAACAACCATTGCAAACATTCAGGGGGAAAGGTTGGGGCAAATGAAGAATAATTCAGGAAGATGTGGACTTTGTCTAGTCTTTGCAAGGACTTAGAATTTAAGTTAAATTGGGGGGACACAAGGAGAGTATTCTCAGCAAGAGACCTGCAAGAACAAAGGCTCCACAGCAGAGTTTCATCTGGTGTTTCTGAGTACAATGCCAGGGAACAGTTAAGGTTGGAGGCTGATTGCAGGGGGCTGTGACATGATACCGTGTTTCCCCGAAAATAAGACAGGGTCTTATATTTATTTTTCCTCAAGAAGATACCCTAGGGCTTATTTTCAAGGGATGTGTTATTTTTTTTAAGTACGGTACAACAATCTACATTTATTCAAATATAGTTAAGTTGTCTTCTTCTGGAACATCATCATAACTCTCCAAACCCCAGATTCCATCCTGAATTTCTTGCGACTCTATTTCCTTTAGAACCATTGGCCCCAATCTTTCATGTGGAGGAATAGAGCTCTCATGGGGCAGATGAGAAGGGCTGCTCATTTTCTTTACCGCTCCGGGACGAAATGCATGGGTTGTGCAGATACACTGCATAGCCACGCCCATCACTAGGTCTTATTTTCGGGGTAGGGCTTATATTGTGCAAATGCTTAGAAATCCTGCTAGGGCTTATTTTATGGGTAGGTCTTATTTTCGGGGAAACACGGTATGCCCAGGATCTTGGGGACTTCATCTTCTAGGCATTGGGGGAAGTTGCCAAGTAATTTTACTTGCTAGAATATTGGCAACAGTTATAGAGAAAAGTAAGTCTGGAGAGGAGCAGGTTTCAGAGGTAAGATTTATTTTTAGACATTTGAAGATGTTAAGAGACAAGGAAGGCACAGAAGCACAGGAGAAAGGTTAGAGCTGTATATGTTGAAGCCACAAAGTGGGTGAGTTTCTGAAAGAGAGACAGAGAAAGACAAAGAGGAGGAGGAGGAGGAGGAGGAAGAAGAAAAGGAGGAGGAGGAAGTACGAGGTCTTAACTAACTTTGGCATATGCTCACATTTAGTAGATAGGAGGAGGAGCAAACAGTAAGAAACAGAGTAAAGGAAGGGTCACTGAGAAAAAAGGAGAGACTAACAGAGAAGATAGTTACGTTTGGTGGGGGAGAGGTGACTTTTCTTCATTTCCTACCAGATTAAGTCATTGTATGGTGGCTTTGCATGCTTTAACTCACTTTATTTTTATAACTACCCAATGAAGTAGATAATATTTTCACCAAATTACAAAATAGAAAAGTAGTCTTTGGTCATTAAATAGGACTGTGCAAATTTTAAGTGGCAAAGTTGGATTCGAATCAAGGATTATCTGTTTTCAAACTCTACTCTTGTGATTACATCCCCAAGGCAAGAGAAAGGTTTAAAACGCTTCAAAAAAATTAAAATTAGATTAATCCATTAGCTTTGGTAGTTAAGATATCTTTGGTGAAGTTTGAGAAAGTAGTTTCAGTTGAAAGTTGAAAAGATTCATTACATGGGATTAAAGAGTTGGTGGTTAGGAAACAGGCAGAGTAGATATGTTTTTCTGGAGAAATTGTGCAGTGTGGAAAAAAGAATGATGGTAGATTTTTGGTGTTTGGGGTTAGAGGATGTTTTTGGGTGATGATACAGAGAGTGCTTTGTCTTCTTAGCAACTCACATGAGACTTTCTTTGCAGGGAGGGAAGAACTTTTCTGAGAAGACAGTGAGAGGGAGATGCTGAAGCTTGGCTGAGCTCTGTTTTGTATAGTAGCAAAAAAATTTACTCTGTAAGATAAATGAGGGGGAAAGAGAAAAGACTGGTCTCAGACTTGCTCATGAAAGGATTGTGAGGTGAGATCCAGTGCCTGGGACTCAAGGAGAGCAATTGGAAAAGAGATGCATTTAATGGAGATTTTTTCTGAATGAAAATCTATGCTTTGTGTCACATGACATCCCCTGTTATTCTCACACATTTCAGTAAAACTATAAAATCCGGAATGTACTTGGTATGACTAGTCTTTTTTTTTTTCTTTTTCCATGACTGACTGTAAGGGAGATGAGAATTATATCAATGTTAGTGAAGTACTGAAACAGTCACTCCATAAGGGGGAGGACCCATGTTCATGGGCATTTACTTTGTCATTGTTTTATATTGCTTCAAGATTAGAATAGTTGAGTTAGTACATTCATGGGGTGGGGGAAGAAAGCAGCATAGAGCAAGAGATTGAAGGTATGAAAATGAGATTAGTTGGACTCAGAAAATAGCTTGATAGGTTGTAAATAGGAAGGTAGTCATCTTTTCCTCAGAGGCAGAGGGAAAAAAAAGAGAAGCTTGGGCAGGGTAGAGGGATGTTTTAAAGGGAATTGGTGGTTGTGCCTGTGAGCATTTTGGGAGAGGCAATCAAGTTGAGGGGTTATGCCAAGATGACCTTCATCATATCCTCTCTCAAGCAAGATTTTCTGGAAGTAGAGTTAATGTAGCACTTAAGGAAGGCAGATGTTTTGGACCATCTGATTGGACAAATGAATAAAATGATTGCCAAACAGCAGAGAAAGAGTTTTGAATGCCATTAGATTCTTTTTATAAATTTTTCTAGCAGTGCTGCCAATTGCAATAGAAGTGAATAAAGTTTAAGGATATATTTAGATAGGAAAGACTATATACTATATCTGAAATTATATCAGAAGGGTTGTTGCCAACTTTCTTTGGAAGAAGTGGTTAAGTATGCATCAGTTTTCTTAAAAGTGAAAGTGCAGCTAATCAACTTTCTGTCTCAGTGTATCTAATTAAGGTATCTATAGAGGTGTCCATACTATCTATGAAATATTTCCAGTTTTTGCCTATAAGACTCTAACTTTGGTAGAATAATCCAAATACGACTAATCCTTCTATTAACCTGTTCAGTGTTTGCTTATGATGGGCTGTATCAGATATGTTTCCTGACATTTCTCTATCCTCTGTTCCATGTAAGAAGGATTTCTCTGATTAAAGTTCCCTTCAGTAAGGGATAGACCTGGGAGCCATGGTTTTAACCAAATGATCCTAGTCTGCCCTAGACCACAGCTGATGGAATATGGGAATCCCCTGAAATAGAACAGCTAAGCAGTAGTTAGTAACTTATGATCCGTGGCCTGGCAAGAAAAGGTGAGTTAGGCCAATACAATTCTCCTTCTAGGGAATCTGATGTGATGAATTCTAAGACCAGAAGCTTCAAGTGCTTACTGAAATGGAAAGGATGTCCTGAAGTTCAATTGTGGCCATAATGGTGGATTAGTCATGACTCCAGGTCCAGTTTCTAAAATTACCTTGAGATGTAAACCTAAAAATATAATTTTAAAAGTTCGTTTTTAAAGAGCATTAATTCTCTGGCTCGTGGGTAAAATGATGCAATGCACCAGCTGTAGGAGCGATGTGCCGTCTTCTCAGTTGAACAGTTAGAACACTTAGCTGAAACTGAAAGAGCACCATCCCTCATCCTGCAGAAAGGGACTGCTCAGAGAACTCATAAAGAGACACTGAGACTGAAAATCCTATCTCCTAAGAATCTCTTATCATCTCCTTTACTAAAACATGATGAATGTATATCAGTATTTCTTCAATATAAAATTATCTCTATTTTGAAGACAGAAGAAATTTTTAATGAATGCTGTGGAGCCCTTAAATCCCTCCTTGACAGTTTGTATTCCCGGCATAACCTTGAATATTTTATTAGCAATGTCAGTTTGCTTTTCAGAATGCAATCTTACTGCTAAAAGTAACTGCCAACATACTCTCTAGTTGAAAAAATAAAGTTCCAATGTGGTTAAATAGAATCCAAATTTGTCAATCTGGGTTTGTTTCTTTACTCCATACATTGTTCCTATTTCATTTCATAGTTAGAAGATGTAATAAAGCCAATTAGAACTATATGCAATTCTCTGATGTTATAAAGGATGTATGGCTCTGAGGGAGAAAAGTGGTTAAAGGTGGTTGCTAGGGGCAACCAACAAAGAGGCTTGTTCCTTTCAAATATGGCATTAATCAGAAGGAAGGAGGGAAATTTAAAATCATTTCTTAGAGGAAAAAACTCTTTTAGTATTAGGGAGATTCCAAACATGTTTTTATGCCAAGGTGAATTCATGGGCCTCCTGGGGGTCTCCTCGAAGGGATTACTGAGAATCAGTTCTGGAGAGAGACCTATGTCTGGATGGATCAAAAAAGACAACCACACAGAAATGAGATGATTCCCTAAAAAGAGAGATGATGACAAACTTCTGGAATCAAACCAAAATTAAGTAGGTCAGGGACCAGAAGGTTTCTCCTTAGAGCCATCAGAACAGTGTGAATCAGTTGACATTATTTCTGTTTTGTTCTCAAAAAAAGTTTAAAGAGTATCTGCTTAGATATTGACATTTAAGTTAACTTAAACATTAGCTATTTGCAATTTATATGTATACATGCATATAAAAATATATATGTATTTTTTTAATTGGAAAAAGGTTTGGAAGCTCATGCTAATTTACTATTTCAATGAAGTGCTTGTAATTTAGACCAAAAACAAATCCATGATTCTACCACTAACTGGTGCTAAAATTATTTAAATTTAACGGGTATTTTATCAAGTGGCTTTTTGAAGCAGTGTGCATGTTCTGTCAGTCTTCCAGTGAAGACTTGTATGAAATGTTTTGCAGTGTCATTAGTGTAATGAATCAGGTGATTAATTTCTTTAAGATCTATTCTTTTTAATAAAGAATTTTCTCTCCGGAATGATTACCAATGTGATATGATAAATTTCTGTTTCTATCTTAGGTTTTAAACACTAGGAGGTTTATGCTTAATTTAGTGTTCAATAACAATAGCCTCTTTATGGGGAGATAAAGGTCAAAGGACACAAAATTGCATATCTATAAGATAAATAAGTCTAGAGCTCTAATGTACAACATGAGGACTGCAGTTAATAATATTGCATTTGGGATAATTGCTAAGAGAATAGATTTTGGTGGGTAACTATGGGAGAAGATGGATATGTTAACTTGCTTGACTAGTGTAACCATTTCACTATGTATAAGTACATCAAAGCATCACGTGGCATGCCTTAAATATATATACAATAAAAAACAATGGTCCTTTTAGTTTAATTTTAGTAATATCATCTGATAAAATAAAGATAAGATTAATATGTAAGAATAATTGTAAACTATAAACTCACCGAAAGAGAGGCTTTGTTCATATTCCCCACTATCCTCAGTACCAAGTACAGTTTCTGGAACATATGTAGAGGTCAGTAAATAGTTCTTTAAAAATTAGACAAATAGTTCATAGAGAAAATTGTATGTGATTATGGGAGTATATTTTTTGTTTGGTAAAAACAAAAACTCTACCAGATTACAGATTTTGTTTGAGAAAAATCCATGTAAAGCAGTCAGGTTTGAGGACTTTCTAAAAAGTGCTGAGCTGAATTTGTCCTGATAGTCAAGAAAGGGAGAATGAGATCATGTGATAAACATCAGAAACAACATATAGAAAGATCCTACTCATGTGTACCGATAAACAAATGCAGCTAAAATTCAGCAATGCGAGGCACAGGTCTACATGACAGTTTCCCTTGTAATGTCCCTTTATCCATGTTAATGATATTATAAGAAGAACATCACATTCAAATGAAGTAATCAGTAAATAAGCTTTGAGATACAATTAGGATCTTTGAGAAAGGTGAGGTGAGGTGTCTGGCAAGGGTGTGAGGGATAACTGTAAATGAGATCATGGGGAGAGGGCTTGGCTTTAGAAGCAAAAGACAATACCAAGCATTCTCTGGAATGGTTTGTATAGTTGTTGGATTTCCTGCTGACTTTGGGAGGCAGAGTAAACAAGCTAAATGTTTTGGGTCACCTATGTTGCCTGTTCTATTCTGAGACCATTGCTTGATTGGATGAACCTACAGGCCTCAGAGAATGTAGACCTCACAGGCATGCCTCAGAGATACTGCAGGTTCAGTTCCAGACCACCACAATAAAGCAAATATCACAATAACGTAAGTCACACGAATTTTTTGGCTTTCCAGTACATATAAAAGGTATGTTTACACTATACCATAGGCTGTTAAGTGTTCAATAGCAATATATCTGTAAAAACAACGTACACACCTTAATTTAAAAATACTTTATTACTAAAAATGCTAATGATCATCTGAACCTTCAGCATATCAAAATCTTTTTGCTGGTAGAGTGTCTTGCTTCAGTGTTGATGGCTGCTGACTGATCAGGATGGTGGTTGCTGAAGGCTGGAATGGTTATAGCAATTTCCTAAAATAAGAAAACAATGAAGTTTGCCGCATCACTGGACTCTTCCTTTCACGAAAGACTTCTCTGTGGCATGCAATGCTGTTTAATAGCATTTTACCCACAGTATAACTTCTTTCAAAATTAGAATCAGTTCTCTCAGACCCTGCCACTGCTTTATCAACTAAGTTTATGCAGTAGTCTAAATCCTATGTTGTCATTCCAGCAATGTTTACAGTGTCTTCACCAGGAGGAGATTCCATCTCAAGAAACCGCTTCCTTTGCTCATCCCTAAGAAGCAACTCCTCATCTGTTCAAGTTTGATCATGACATTGCAGCAAGTCAGTCACATCTTCAGGCTCCACTTCTAATTCCAGTTCTCTTATTTCCACTACATCTGCAATTACTTCCTCCACAGAAGTCTTGAACCCCTCAAAGTCATCCATGAGGGGCGGAATCAACTTCTTCCAAACTTCTGTTAATGTTGATATTTTGACCTCTTCCCATGAA
>VBSM01002616.1:24694750-24726659 GCA_008086735.1 Cheirogaleus medius | reverse complement strand
GCACTCTTGGGTTACCAGGTGTGTTGTTAGTGAGCAGTAATATTTTGAAAGGAATCTTTTTACCTGAGCATTATTTCTCAACAATGTACATGAAATAGTCAGTAAACTGTGCTGTTTTTCATCCAGGCTTTATTGTTCCATTTATAGAGTACAGGCAGAGTAGATTTAGTATAATTCTTAAGGGCTGTAGGATTTTCAGAATGGTCAATGAGCATTGGCTTCAACTTAAAGTCACCAACTGCATTAGCCCATAACAAGAGAGTCAGCCTGTCCTTTGAAGCTTTGAAGCCAGACATTGACTTTTCCTCTCTAGCTATGAAAGTCCTAGATGACATCTTCTTCCAGTAGAAGGCAGTTTTATCTACTTTGAAAATCTGTTATTCAGTGTAGCCACCTTCATTTATTATCTTAAGTAGATCTTCTGGATAACTCGCTGCAGCTTCTACATCAGCACTTGCTGCTTCACTTTGCACTTTTATGTTATAGAGATGGCTTCTTTCCTTAAACTTCATGAACCAGTCTCTACTAACTTCAAACATTTCTTCTGCAGCTTTCTCACCTCTCTCAACCTTCACAGAATTGAAGAGAGTTAAGGCCTTGCCCTGGATTAGGTTTTGGTTTAAGGAAATGTGGCTGATTTGATCTTCTATTCAGATCGCTAAAACTTTCTCCATATCAGCAGTAAAGGCTGTTTTGCTTTATCATTTTTGTGATCACTGAAGCAGCACTTTTGATTTCTTTCAAAAACTTTTCATTTGTATTCACAACTCGGCTGTTTGGTGAAAGAGGCCCAGGTTTTTTGACATGCCTTCCTTACTAAGCTTAATTGTTTCTAGCTTTTGATCTAAAGTGAGAGATATGCAACTCTTCCTTTCAGTTGAACACTTAGATGCCACTGTAGTATTATTAATTGGCCTAATTTCAACATTGTTGTATCTCAGGGAATAGGGAGGCCCAAGGAGAGGGAGAGAAATGGGGGAACAGCTGGTTGGAGGAGCAGCCAGAACATGCACATTTATTAAGTTCACCACCTTATATGGGAATAGTTTGTGGTGTCCCAAAACAATTACAGTAAAAACATCAAGGATCACTGATCATGGATCACCATAACATATATAATAATGAAAAACTTTGAAATACTGGGAAAATTACCAAAATGTGACAAAGACATGAAGTGACCCCATGCTGTTGGAAAAATGGCACTTACGGACTTGCTTGATACCAGGTTGCCACAAACCTTCCATTTGTAAGTACACATTATCTGAGAAGCACAATCAAGTGATGTGCAATAAGATGAGGTGTGCCTATATGTACTTGGTATTCCTGTAAGTTAGAATGTGTCTCCGGCAAGGAAGACAGCCAGTTGTTCCAGTTGATTATTTTTCCTGGCTCTTACCAAGGCATTTGAGCCCAACCAAAGAGCCTAGGGTAGGTAGAAGGGGGAATTACCATTAAAATCTTTATTCGTTATGGCTTTTAATTATGTTTCTTTAGGTAATGGTTTACTATGCATGTGGCTTGTTTTATAAGGTGTCTCAAATCTCTTTTGGAAGTTATCATGGCATAAATAATAAAATGTTTTTTAAATGTTGATCCTTTGATTGTTCAAAAAAATAAACCCTCAAGTATTAAATCAGCTTTTTATATGAAACCTATAGTTTAGAGGAGATATAGGAGATCTATGTTAATGTAAAACTTATAGACAAGTAAAGTGATGCTGGTGTGCGGAGGGTTATTGCAATTTGATATAGGATGGAAGAAAGGCCTCACTGAGAGGTGACATTTCATCAAAGTCCTGGCAGTAAAGAAAGAGAGCCTGGGAGAAAGGGGAGGAATGTTTCAAGTTGAAGAAACAGTAAACGTAAAAAAGGCTTGGGGCAGGAGTGTGCCTGGTGTGTTGAGGCACTCAAGACCACGCAGCTTAGCGTGCCTGGAGTGGGCCAAGTATGGAGAAGACAGCTGGAGCTGAGGTCAGAAAGTTCCCAAGGCAGCCTGAGTGAGTAGGGCTTTGGGGCCTTGGGAAGGCCACTTTTACCCTGAGTGAGGTGGGAAGTCACTGGAGTATTTTGAAGCAGAGAAGTGACATGATCTCACTTGTTTTAAAAAGGATTATTTAAAAAGGATATTTCTGTCTCAGAAATACATATGGCTAATAGAAGTTTAAACAAATAGGAGGTTACTTTCCTCATTTTTCTCTTTGATGCAGGTTTCTGGAATTGATTCAACCTTTCCATGATGATATCAGGGACCCAGCCACTTTTTGTCTTTCTTCTCCACCATCCTCTACATGTTGGCTTTTCTCCTTGTACTTTTTGCCTCATGGTTATAGGATGTCTGCTGCAGCTGCAGATATCACACCCTCGTTCAAGTCAGAGAGGAGGGAAAGGCCACACTAGCCACATCTACTAGGAAAGCTTACCTCTGTTACAGGTTATCTGTAGCTGTAAGGAAAGATGAGAGAGTTAAAATATTTGCATTTTCAGCTCCTGCAGAAGAGGCAGGGAAGGGACAAGGAAGTTGGGGATAGATGCTTTGTCAGTCAATCTATAGATGTGTCTGATGGTCATGATTTATTACATCTGTTTCAGTTTATCAGTTTACCAAACTCTTTCATGTATATTTTCTTATTTAGATCCTGTAATCAGCCCCTTGGGGAGAGCAAGGGAGAAACGGTGAGCTCCATTTTAGAGATGAGAAAGTCAAGGCCCGTATGGACTGCCTCGCAGGTCTTTTAATGACAGGGCAGGAACTAAAACAGATGTTGCTGACTCTCATTCATTATATCCTGGGACCTAACTTTAGAGTCATGTGAATGGCTCATATGAGGCATTACCATTTGCATGCAGCCTCCTCTGGCACGTGACAGGCTGCCAGAAGACACCTGTTCTCTCTAGGGGCATAGAGACTATGAGTACTTAGTGGCTTTTCTCTGGTTACCCCAGAGCTGAGCTTCCAGAGGCAATGCAGAAAGCCAAGGAGTAAAGAAAAGCATTACTCTCTGGAGGGAAGAGGCAGATTCATCCTTCTAGCCAGTGACACAGTGGAAGAGTTCCTGAGAATTCATGGATAGAATATATGTTTCTTATAGAAACATGTAAAATGCACCAGAAGAGCTCTCTCTGTAAAGAAAATATATTTTCATTAGTTTGGTAAACTGCATAATTCTTTTATCACGATAACAATTGCCCTTTGTCTTTGCACTAAACCTATGGTTTCTTCATAAGATTTGCTTAAAGCTGGGTTTCTAAGTGGCTCTCAGAAGCAGAACAGCTGCGCCCCATGCCAGACGGGCATTTTTCCTTCTGTTTGAGTGGATGCAGCTGGGAGAGGCCGCTCTTCAGATCCATCTTCTGCCCAGGTGTGCATTCACCCTTCCCTTGCACATGACTGATGTTGTTTTATCCCAGAGACTTTGGGAGTAAATAATGAATGACCTAAGGCACCAACTTGGCTATGAAAGAATACAGCAAGCCCCTAGGTTTAGACATAAAGAATAAAAGTGTATAAAAATTGAGAAGAATGGGAACTTGAACTTATTTATGATGCTGCAAATGTAAACTACACTTAATCCTTACAACAATGTGCGTAGATGTTACTATTTTGTTACTATTCCTATTCTACAGATAAAGAAACTGAGATTTATAGAGATAATAAAACTCCTTACAGTTGCGACCAGTATTCAGCCAAAACCTGGGATTTGGATCCAGGTGTGTTCACTTATCTGGATACTAACAGCTTTCTGTGTAGCGTCCTGGACACTCTAGAAAAACTCGAGGGAAAAATTAAGAATGGTGGTGAAATTCTGAGGCGTCTTGGGGACTGAATTCACAAGTAGATGATACCAGGTATGTGCTATAAATGGCATTTGTGATGGCCTGGTTCAAGGTCAATGATTGGTTCTCAAATTTCTGTGTGCTTAAAACTCATCTAAGGCATTTATTTTAAAATGCAGATTCTTGAGCTCCAACCCAGAGATTCTTGTTAAGCAGAGGTGGGGAAGAGTCTTTAGTAAGCATCCAGATTACTTTGATACAAGTTTTCCGCAAATGACATTTGGACAAATAATTGCTCAAAATTGAAATTCAGTAGCCAGAACCACACCAGGCATTCAAGAGGCTTCTAGTTTCACATCCAGGAGTTGGTAGAAAATGGATTGATGTACTCTTCACAAATGATGATAATCAATCAGGTTATCTCCAATGGAGACTTTTCCCCATTTATTCCAATTTGGCATTGAGAACTTAGAGAAGATTTTGAAGAAGCAAAGTAGCCCCTTTTCTAGGTAATAATACAGGAATAAAAAAATTCAAAAGAGAAATATACTTTATTTACTTTTCCTCCTTTACATTGATCTATGATTTTTTATTTCCCTCACCCAGCCAGACACACTAGAAGATCATTCTCAGAGGATGCTAAAAATATTGCTGTTGTCAATATAGACTTCACATCCCTGTTGCTCTCTTTCTTCCTGAATTCTCAGTAGAGAAGACGTCCTTTGTCTTTTGCCTCTTTCTGACAAGATTTAGGTTCCTGAGTTCTGCGTTATCATTGTGATAGATTCTGGCTCTCTGGCCACATCCACCAAGTCCACATTGAGGTCAAGCGTTTAGTCTCCTGGAGGCCATCATTCGACCCTATGTGGACCTCAGGCTACCTAGGGGTTTTGCTTTAAATATGGAGCTAACCTGGCAATGAAAAGAACAAAATGAAACAACAACAACAAAACCCTCAATATAGCTTGAATATTAAAAAAAAAAATAGCCTGAACATAAGTTTGTTCCTTTATTCCACAAATGTTTATTGGGTGGCTAGTGGCTATTTGTTAGATATGTGCCAGGTGCTGAGCAGATGAATAATTTATGATTAAAAGAATTGATTTAGAAAACCATGTTGTCTTTTGTTTCCTGTTGAAAACCTGTAACATTTACCTCCTTATTCTATATCATAAGCTCTTAAAACATAGTAATAAATAAATCATTTCTGAACATTTATTATGCCTGGTGCCTGGAGACCTCTACATATTTTCAGACAATGTAAAGAAGAGTATCAGGACACTGACAGCATGGACTTAAGAGTCAAACCAACAATGGGTCACATCTTACTTCTGCTTCCCTTCCTATTAGCTGGGTGTTTTACTCAGGCAAATTATTTCTGCCCTCTCAGCTTCTCTCTCTCTCTCTCTCTTTATTGGACCTGTAAAGTATACCTTAAAGGATATTTCTAAAGATTAAATAAAAAATGTAAAGCATTTGGCATACATTTAACAAATCTCACTTAATGTTATTATAGAGGTTTTTCAGCTGCTCTCAAGGAGCCTTTGGTACAGCTGGGAACACAGCTATGTCCTTATTTAAAAGTGTAATGAAAGGCAATGTGACAAGTTCCAGATCAGTTAGAGCAACGAGAAATGCTGTTGGAGGTTGGAGCAAGGAGAGGAGTTGTTGGAAGGAGCTTCTTAGAAGAGCCAGTCTTAAAGATTTGGTGTAGGCAAAGCAGGACGATGCACTCTTACTATGTTTGCAAATTGATCTCCAGTGTTCTATATTCCATTTTAAGCTACCTAACTTGAGAAATGTAAAAAATGTAGGTGGCAGAAGAAAAAAGGTAGACGGTTATTTCTATAAGGAAAAGTAAAAGGTTGTATGATTATTTTCATCTAGGGACATGGCTATTAATGGTTCTAGCCCATGAACCATTCTGGAAAGGGAAAAAAGATAACAACAACAAAAAAAGACAGGGATAGGGACTTTGTGTTTTTAATTTTTGTTGACCTCACATGCCTCACAGAGGGGTTATAAAAAGTGTTTAATCAACATTTATTAATGAATCAATAAAATATCTCTTTTTTCTGTTTGAGTTTGCAAAGTCACAGATAAAAATAATTTTTGAAAAAAAAACCAACTTATATGGAATGGAGGGACTGGTAATATTTGAGGTTATACCAGTTGCATCATAGCTAAGATAATCATAAAATTTATCATACAAATTGGATACTTTTGAGAATCAAAAGGGACTCTGTTAATAATTAAGCTAAGACAATAAATGTCACCCTGGATTGCCCTGAGTAAATGGGGATATGTGGGCATCCTAATTATAGTTTTTATTTATAAATACCTTATCATTAGCCATTTATTAGTTAATACAAGAAGTAAAGTCATAGCTCCTGTAAAAAATAAGTTTACAAAGATTCAGTCACACAAATACTATAAGAAAAGTTAAGGGATTAAAATAAAATGGATAAATAAAAGTCAATATTTATTGAATGTTTATTTGCTAGACATTATATCTCTCAATCATAGATATAATGCTCAGGGAGCTATGTAAATTCCTTAAGGTTCCATCGCTAGTAAGTAATAGAGATAAATGAGGCTTTGATTCCACATCTGTCTTATTTGTGACTTTATCAGAATATACATTGACAGTTCTGGTCTAAAGAAGAAAAATGTTTAATAACTGTGTTTAAGTAAAAATTGCAATTCTTGGAAAAAGTTAATGGTGTCTCAGAAATAGCAAAAGAATTTCAGAAGAAGAGGTTGATTAGACTTTTCCATGAGGGTTGGGGTCGTTCTTACTGGAATCCTTAAGAACATGGGAGCATCCCTTGCTTTGATATAATGTAGATGAAATTTAGAAAGGGTTACTGAACTGCTCCCATGTATACTAATGCATGAATTTTCCTAGTAGTTTTCTTCTTTATTCCAGAGGCCCATTCAGTTTTCTCATGTTTTCAATTTATGACAAAGCCTTGTTCTCTTTTTTTAATTTTTTTTTTTAAATTTCAAAGTATTACAGGGGCACAGATGTTTTTGGTTACATGGGTCACTTTTGTAATGCTTGAGACAAGGTTAAAGTGTGCCCATCACCCAGATAGTGTTCACTGTACCCATTAGGTAGGTTTTCGCTCATCCCCTCCTATTCCCTCCCCCTGTTTGATTTCCATTGGATTTTATTTCCCTCTATGCACTTGTGTGCTCATCAGTTAGTTCCAATTTAATAGCGAGTACACGTGATGTTTGTTTTTCTATTCTGTAGATACTTCAATTAGGATAATGGTCTCCAGTTCTATCCAAATTGTTGCAAAAGGCATTAAGTCATCCTTCTTCGTGACTGAGTAGTATTCCATGGTATATATATGCCACATGTTGTTAATCCAGTCATGAATTGATGGGCATTTGGGTTGATTCTACATCTTTGCAATTGTGAATTGTGATACAATAAATATTCTAGTGCAGATGTCTTTTGTTCTAGTAATCCCACTACTGGATATTTACCCAAAGGAAAAGAAGTCATTTTATCAAAAAGCCTTGTTCTTTTTCCATGTTTATTGGTTTGTAAATGCTGATTTCTTATAGTGGTTCATTAGTAATTTTGTCTCCATGTAAGAGTCTATACCAGGGTTATTGTGTGGTTTCTAACTTGAACTTGGAGTATGTTTTTCTCTTAGGTTTTGGCCAAGACAGGGCATCTGAAGGATGATAGGGATGTTGTGTGAGGAACAGAGCAGCTGGTGGCTTCAAATCTAGGAGCTAAAGTCAGCCTTCTCTGTTTAAATTCATATTCAGGCATGCAGTAGGCATGTGGTCCCAGGCAAGTTACTTCACTTCTCTGTGCAGGGCCAGCTTCATAAGTGTGTGACCTACACTGTTGTCCAAGTACCCTGTGCTTGGGAGGGTCTTGCACTTGGTTTAATGTTCTGCTGTTGCTATCTTGAAATATGTAATATTTTTTGAATAAGGAGCCCCCATGTTTTCCTTTTGCACTTGGTCTCCAAAGTTGAGTAGCTGATCCTGTTTCTAAAGCTTCAGTTTTTTTATTTGTAAAACAGGGAATGTAATGTTTTCTTCATCTTAGGGTACATACGATCCTCCTAGAAAAGGATATGTTAGTGGGAAGATAGGTAGTGAGCTTAATCCAAATGATTTAATTCATTAAAAAGGAAGATTGAACTGGGCTATCACATGGTGTCCACCTCTCCTATTGTTTTTTGGCTTAGCTTAGCATGTGCTCCAGGGTCCAGGGGGCAAGAAAAGTGCTCTTTTAAATGAGAATATCTAGGAGACATGAGGAACACAGGCAGCCTGTTTTGGAACTGTGGCCAGGTGTACCGTGTGAAGATTAGGGAGAGGGCTTCTCTTTTCTTCAGCAAAGCTAGGCTTCAGTACCACAGTGTTGAGGTGGCATCAGCACCATAGCTTGGTAGATTGGCATTGGGCGGGTACCAAGAGCAGTGAAACCAGTGGGGGAAAAGTTCCCATGTAGGTTCTGAAGTACCTTGAGAGCCAATCAGCAGATACATCCACTGTCATTACTACCACCAAATGAACCGACATCATTACAGGAGGAAGAGGAGGAAAATAGAAGATGCCAGGTGGTTCCTTAGACACTGTATTAAAAATACATGTGAGAAATTTCCTGCATTCTCTGAGAAATAATTGGAATAGATTTTGTAAGGGGCTGGAGGTACTTTAAAAGCTAGTGAGGAAATGACATCAGAGAAATGAGGATTGTTGATAAAATTAAGAATGCTCTTTCATTCTGAGTTTGTGTGGCCTGTGACCTAAAAGTCACCTTGATATATCAGTCTCTTTTTTTCTATTAATTAATGATGGGAAGAATCAGATTTCAATTATATATAAAGCAACACAACATCAAGCAAATTACAAATTGAACACCAAAGGCAAGGATCCTTAATAAAAATGTTACTAATTCGTCCCTTCTTTATTAAAAAAATGGATTATTATTGTGATATTAGAAAGGTTTTCATTTCTTGCTCTCAGCTCGTGAAGTTGAAAGCTATTTACTATGCACATGAGATATTCTATTTATGATCCTACATTTATACTGTAAACTGAAATATGGATAGCAAATCAGCACATATCTCCAATTAGCCAATGCTGTTATATATTTGAGTAATCAGTGTCCACAACAATATGTTAATTTCTGATTATGCATGGATTAAAAATCGTTGTCCCCTTAGTACTTGAACTTTGGTATAATAAATTCAGCCCTTTGAGCACAGTGATGGATAATGAACTGGTGGGTTTTATTATAGCAGGTTGTATTAATAAAATAGTTAACCCAATTTGAGATATGAAAAAAACCAAAATGCCAACCATTTCTAGGAGCAGTGGAGGTAAAGACAGGCCTTAAACTATTGATTTGACACTTTGGGCAATTAAAAAAAACAAAGACCAAACTAAGAAGCAGATTTCTCAGTCTGTGGAGCCTGCCACAGAGAAGAAATATTCCATTTAACAAGTACCTTGCCCAGGTGTTTTTGCTTCTACCAGCTGGCAACTACAGAATGTGGTACCGTCTCATACTCACCAGGAGACATTACAACAAGTTCCTGGGGAGTTAACAAATAGGAAGTATCCAGGCAGGCTCAGCAGGAACAACGCTTTAATATTCTTAACCTGCTGAAGGCAGTGAAAAGTGTTCATTAGAACAGTTGCTCAAATGAGCCACATTTATATCGCCTTCCGAATCTGTTTCTTTACTGGATGCTGCTTAGGAGCCAGCATTTCCACAGGTACAACTTTCTGCAATAGGTCAGGAACTCTGCTCTGAAGTTTTGCAGAATTTAGAGACTTTATTTTCATTTAATAGTCTACCATTTTCATTTATAGCCTATGTGAAAATATGTGAGAATATTTGCCAAAGAGAGCTTTTTTTTTTTGCACTTACTTTTAAATGGTCTGAGTTAAATTTATTACTTGGAAATATTGAGCTAAAATTTACTTGGAAATATTGAGCTAAATTTACTTAGAAACATGAACAATGGGTCAAAATAATACATTTTGCAGGCTTTTAAGTGAACAAACAATATAATGTAATATTTTAGCCCTGAGATTGGTTAATTCACTGCACCTTTATGTTGATCTGAAGGGAAGGAGTCCTAGAAGATTTTGCTCTCATTTTTGAAATGCCATCTTCTAGATTGCTAAATTATGTTCTAAGATTTTTTTTTTAATGAAGGGGTTACTTTCAAAGAACAACTTAGAAACATTAAGATAATTTCACTTGCAGTTGTGATCTTGAAAAAGATGTAAAATGTTACTGCTTCATGCTTTTGGCAGAGTCCTTCAAACTAAACAAATGATTCCAACAGCATAATTTTATTATTTCTTTTGCTGACAGCTCAGGTTCTTGGTTGATATTTTGTATTTTCTTATTCCTAGAAAACATTTTCCTCTCAAAGACATAACTTTAGAAATCCCCTGATATTAAAATATGTTGTTGTACTTATATTACACAAACTCAAAAGTGAGGGAGAAAAAAAAAACAATATTTCCATGACATTACAAGCAAGTAACTCAAAAGAAGTGCAGAAACCAGGAGACAGAATTCAGAAAGGAAAATTACAGGAATTAAATAATCATAATGTCTGTGTTGATGATAAAACCTCAGAAAAAGAAAATGGTGTAATTATCCAAAATGTTTAATTTTGAGAAATAGAACACTCTTTGTTTCAAAGACATTTTCATATTATTGGCACTTTTTAATGTTTTTCAAGATCATGCCTTCGGAGCAGAGAGATATGCCAACTATCCAGAAATATTTAAGATTCCACAGAATTATTTGATTTCTTGTCAGTTGATAATGAAACTATATCAAATAATTTAAGCTGGATGAGTTGACTGAGGATAGCTATCAAGCAACACACATGATGTCATGACATGGTCTTTAGAATTCAGGAAAAGCAGCTCTCCACACTGAATGTACCATTTCCTCGGCACTTGTGCATACCTAGGTGGCTCATCCATGGTGGGGCATTTGCAGCAGAGAGTATACTCTGCAGGCAACTCTAGAGCCAGTGCATGATTGGATGAACCATGGGGAAAGTTCTTTGGGGCTCAACTTTCAACATATTTTGCTTTTGTATGTTTAACTTTCAATGTTTAAAGATAAATCAAGATATTTTGAATACGGCAGATCTGATGAACTCAACATAAGATTTTATGAGACTGAGGGGAAACAAACTACAAAGTTCATCTTCTGAGAGGTACTATTTAAAATGAATTCAAATTAAGTGCATACAGGGAGTCTTTCTCTAAGTATATTGAAGTTTGGTAGTTCTGTCCAAAGTACCATCTTAGAACTTTTAAAACTATATGAGAAACACAAAATTCTTTTTCATGTCATACGTAAAGATGAGGTTTTATAGAAAGGGACTTTGCTAAAAGAGAATAATTTTATGTTCTAAGTCATGGGCCAAATCTTGCCTCCCACCTGTTTTGGTATGGTCTGTGAGCTGAGAATGATTTTCACATTTTTAAATGGTTGGAGAAAAATTAAAAGAAGAATAATTTTTGTGACCCATGAAAATTATATGAAAGTTAAATTTCAGTGTCCACAAGTAAAGTTTTATTGGAACTTAGCCATGCTTATTCATTTCTGTATTGTCTGATATATTGTCTTATATATGGCTGCTTTTGTGCTATAATGACAGAGTAGAATTATTCCAACAGAAACCATCTAGCCTACAAAGCTTATAATATTTACTATTTGTCCCTCTACAGAAAAAGTTTCACAACTCCTGGTCTAAATTATTTAATTTTTGTTTTTAAGGTAAGATTCTATAATAAAAAAGTGTTTTTTATAGTTAAACTGGAATTTATGTTATAATTATGAACTAACATTATAAACACATAATCATAACAGGTTTGATTGGACCAGAGTATTATTTTCCATTGGAATTTGCATGGCATGAAATAGGTCCCCAATAAATATTTTTGAAGGAATAGATAAATAAATTGACACATGAAGCTGAAAAATATTGGCTAAAAGAATAATCCATTTTAGCCATGTACCTTTTCTTAAGATTTAGTGTAAACTGTAGTTTTGAAGACTTGCTTAATTTAGTGATATTTATCATGTCTCTGACATAAATTTGAAAACAATACATTTGTGGAATCACAAACTATATTTGTGTCTGATTTAACTCAGCTAAATGAAATCCTAATTAGATGGCTGGTGTTCTAGTTTTTTGTGTTCGCAATTCATTTTTTGTGGTTCCTCTGTGCCATGCAGTGTTAAACATATATGCAAATCTCTATGATTGTTCACACTGAGAGACAGAAGCTCTGTGATCTGTGATTATCCACTTATACATTAAAAAAACCTGATTTGTAGAGAATCAATAATTAGATGGCATTGGAATATAAATCTGAGATTTCTGCTGTAGAATGACTCTTTTTCTGGTAGACTCTTGCTTCTGAGTTTGATGCCTCCATGATTATTGATTATAATTATTTTTCAAGGTAATGACTCCCTTGGGGCTTCATTTGAGACTGGAGTAAGTCCAACATGCAAAACTTCTAAGTTGGTAAACAAATAAATCTCTAATCTCATCAAGCGGGTTCTTTACTGGAAGCCTTGTAAATTAGAAACACGACGTCCCACAATTCCATTAATAAAATCACATCAGCATAATTTAATGTCACATATATAATATTAGGTTTTACAGCCAGTGCCAGAATCACTGTGAGAGAGAGCTAGTTGGATAAATCTTAATATGCAAAATTTTCAAGACCATTTGGAACAGACGGGTTTTGCCAGAGAAACTTTCATAGGTAAAGAACATTAAAATATTATTTAATTTCTTCTTACAAAATTATATGCTGAGTAATTGAGATGTAAGATCATTTCAACAAAAGGGACTATAACCATTACTCATTTATAAAAATAAATAGAATAATTCTATTAGAAAAATTGATACCATATTAATCTTTGTTTGATATAAAATCAGAATTGTACCTGTGTTATTTATAAGCATGGGGTCTATAATAGTGCAGAAAATTTGAATAAGAGTTAGAAAAGGATTTAACAGTTAACGTTTTAAGGGTCTCTAATTTAGTTCAAATTCAAGATCTTTTTCTCTAGGAATATGTGAAACTTAATTGACACCGCTGAGCATTTTAAGTGACTTCTAATTGTGTTTGAAGAAAGTATTACCTATATAGGTTCTATACCTCATGTTTTTATAGGTTTTCTTTTCCAAGTCAATCTATCTATAGAGACATGGATGTAGATATATTCTTATATATTTTTCTTAGGAACAAAATAGTAAATATCATGTTATCATTTCTTCTCATGGTTTTTAAAACACATATAAATGATTGATCAATAAAATAGAGTTGAGGAAAATAGGTTACATAAATATACTTCCTAGGAAGTAAAGGAGAAAAATTAGAGATAATTACAACTATGAAATAATAATGTAACTTAATTTTACATATAAATCTTTAAAGACCTTGAAATATACCAATTTATAAATATAATTCATGCAACATGCATGTATATTATATGGCACAACAATAGAATGAGCACCATCACCCAAATCAAGAACCAGAACATTACTGGTAGTATCACCCTGGATCCCTTCAGAGATACAAATTATTTTGAATTTCATTTTCATTTTTTTATGCTTTTATTTTAAAATAGTTTTATGTCATATGTATATTTTATGTATATGTATAACCAAAAGTATGTTGCTTAATTTGGCATGTTTATCCATTATTCTATCATTGGACAGTTGGGCTGTTTCCAGTTTTCCCCCTGTCTTATACGGTGCTGCTATTAATATTGGTATAAACATCATCTGATACACATGTGTAAACATTTTTATAGGCATAAAATGAAGAGTAGAATTGCAAGATCATAATTTATCCAAATGTTCAACTTGGATATTGAACATTGTTCAATATCATCTAATAACATAGTTAATTACCATATAATGACAAGTTGTTTTTAAAAATGCTTGTACCAATTTACTACATCCCTGGCAATATTCCACTTGATCCACACCTTCACTAACATTTGGTATTGTCAGACTTCTTAATTCGTGCCAATCTATTGGATGTTAAATGATCTCATTGTGGCTTTAGTTTTCATTTTCCTGATTACTAGTGAGAATGAACATCTTTTTATATTTTTATTATTATTACATATTTTTCTTTTATGAACTAAAAATTTTGTCTTGTCATGTGTTTTGCTGATTTTTTTCTTTCTGCTATTTGTCTTTTTCCTATTGATTTGTATTAAATCAATTTTCCTAAATAAAATTATCCTTAAATACAATAAAAAACACTAGCATAATATTTTGAATCCAACAGAGTTTCAAAACATTATGTGAATTCTCTAAAGCAATGTATTTTATATATTTAAAATGGTCTCCAACAAGAAAATGTCCAACTCTGGATAAATATTGTGATAAAAGGTAGATGACAGACTAAACCGTATGTATGGGTAGCTAGAAATATGCTTGTTTTTTAAACCCAGAACTAAGAGTGATCCTTTATCCTAAAGCTTTTAGATTCTAATATATTCATTAGTGGGACAAGGTGAGTACTAAACTTAGCTCTCACACTTTTATTTTATATTATTTAATCATCATTTATATTATACTTGCACTTTGAAAGGTCTTCCAATATCTGTGAAATTAAAAAGTTCAGCATCATAACCATATTTAAGCAGTTGCTATTGTATCTGTAGTTTTTCTTAAGCCCTTGCCAGTGGTATATCATTATGCCATTGTCGATATAACATAGTATCAATATAAAAGGTACTTAAATGTCATTATGCTAATTATTATAATTATTTAAAATCCAATTGTGTCCTAATGTGATATTTCACTGTAAGAGGGGAGTGTATTATGTGAAGCATGAGCCTTCCCTGTTAGATGTCTTTCATTCTTTCATTCGTCTGTATCAGAAAAGGTCACTATCTAGGGATAATTATTCACTTCACCTTTTCTACCTGGTGAGATGGCTTGAATTCCCAAGACCTGCCCTTTTCAGTGTTCCACACTGGATTTCAGGCTCCCATGCTAAGCCTAATTTACTCATTGACTTCCTGTGTTTATACTGGCATAACAATGACCATGTTGGATTCCGTGCTAAATATATTCTCATGCTGCTGCTTTCTATATAAAAGAGCAGGCAGTCCTGCTGGTATCATCAGACATTTAAACCAGCGCTTTCCAGGTGGGGTGAAAGTTCACCTTAAATCCAGTTTCTAAAGAGTAAGGAAATTTTCCATGGGAGGACTTCCCTGGGACACTTCCTTCTCTGTATTATCTAATATAAGCAGAATTCCTGAAAATTACATTCAGCTGAGATTGCTGTGAGGCTTAAATGATAACAGTGCCTGATATGTAGTAAGTGTTCATTAAATGTTATCAATGGAGAAAATGACATTGATTTTGTATTGTTAGAAATCTTTATAAATTTGGCATAATCCATGTATTGCCATTAATTCATAAGGCTGTCTTATTAAGCCTTTATTTTGAAGAAGAGATCTCTCATTTATAGTTTTTTTGAGGGCTACTTTTTCACTTGTTTTATTTCCTATAATTAGCTAAAGCTAATTTGATAGATACTTTGTCTCATGTATCTATCATAGCGTCTAAAGAAGTGCTTTACATAGTGCTCAGTAAGTGTTGTTTGGATCCAATTAGTGAATGATCATCAGGGCATCCATATGTCATAACCACAGATTTAAAAAATATAGTTGGCCAGTAGAAACATGATGAATTCATTTGAATTTTTAAATAAGAATCATAATTATAAAGCCATATCTTTTCAAGGTGGCTAGCGGTTCTGGGGCCTATAGTATAACCACTCTACTCTGTCTGATTTGCTATTGCCATATTGTCAGTGGGGAGCTTGATCTGAGCACACACTCAAAAGCTGATCGCCCTCTGCGCTCTCCTACATAAGTTTGAGAGTCCATTTTCCCCAATGCAGAATATAGATTGAGAA
Organism: Cheirogaleus medius; assembly: GCA_008086735.1. Lineage (NCBI taxonomy): Eukaryota > Metazoa > Chordata > Mammalia > Primates > Cheirogaleidae > Cheirogaleus > Cheirogaleus medius. The sequence goes on along the minus strand of VBSM01002616.1, from coordinate 24,710,895 downwards.
ATGTATGTTGAAGGGAAAGCAAAATTGTGTTTTCTCACCTGTGAAAGGTAGTCACTAGTCATAAATTTTAGCCTTTATCTCACTAAATCTGTACTACTTTGAAATTATATAATATTTTTTCTTCCTGGAAGAGACAAATGATCTTTTTTATCTCCATGCCTAATCACTCCTGAGCATAACAATTATAAAATGTATTAAAATACTGTCCCTTTGCCCCCCATCTCCTTTAGATACCTTTTCCAGAGAGGAGAAAGAGAAGAAATAAAGTAGAGCTTCTTTTAAAATTGTAATTTCTGCTGGGGTCACAATATCTGAAAATAGAGAACAAAAAAGGAGGAGGAAGAAGAGAAGGAAGAAGAGGAGAATAGAAGAGAGAGAGAGAATAGTATGGGGTTTTAAATTGATTTCGTTATTCTCCTTTACCAAGGTGCCCTGTTATAAGTTGTCTAAGGACAATTTATTCCCAGTGATCAGTTTAATGAAGAAAAGTCATCCAGAAAGCTAACAACAGTGGAAAATGATGCTAGTCTCTGCCATAGCTTTTATTTCAGTAGGACACTGAATATTTAAAATACTTTGGCTAGGGAGTCTCAGATGCTGCTTCCAACTCTTGATTCCTCCCTATATCCTACTTTGGTCCTGTTTTCCATTCCAGAGCTAGGTTTGTTCTGCATGCTGGCTTTAAACTCTCTGTTTCTATTCAGATCCAGACCTGCTTGATTTTCTCTGCTTCTGGCTCAAATCCCAAACAAAAAATCTGTCTGAGTAGATGAGAGATGCAAGTGATTGGGGGCTATTTGCCAGCAGCTGTGCTGTGTATTTGAGGTTTGGGTGTATTCTTTCACTATTAAACAAAAGATAGAAGCCTCATTTTTAGAAATAGTTTTCACCTTTAGCAATGTAATGCACAAACAATACTTATGGCTTATATTACAGCAGCCAGGGCTACCTTCCTGTGTCTTGTTTTCTGTGGGGAACAACTTTTATCTCATTTAAATTGAATTAATATTCATTATTTATATTATTATGATTTTGTAAATAGTATTTATTATAGAACCAAGCAGAAGACTATGATACCTTTTTTCTTATACACAGTCATAGATATAGTCCTGTCTTAATTCTTTTTACTTTTTGTCCGTACCATACAATTAGAACAATTTAGTTCCATATATGTCCAATTATATTATTAATGTTATAAAATAAAATATCTCAGTCAGAATTTTAATCAACATTCATATTACCCTATAAAATACTTTTATTCACTAATTATTTCAATTTGGAAGTATATTAGACTTTTCTGTGCCTTAGAGCAACATGATAAACATATAAAAAATACTCACTAAGCATCTTAGTTGATATAACTGAACTGCAATGTCTTCCTTTACCATTCTTATTATTTTTAAATTGATAAGTTCACAATGTATAGCATTCAAAGATATTTCTGTCTGCCTCTCTAATCTTCACTTATATCTACCAAAAGAACAAACAATGTGTGCATTATTTGCTTATAAAGTACATTTAAGGAATTCTAAACTGATATTATAAAATGGTAGTTCTCCGACTTTTTGATATCAGAAATTCTTTACACTCTTGGGATTTTTTTTGAGGACCCCAAAGATTTATTTAGAAATTTCTGGAAAACATAAATGTACACAAGCACACCATTTCATCTGCTGACAATGCGATGATATCATATGTCAGTTAGCCTCTGGAAAACTCCCTTGTAACTTGAGATAATCAGAATGGAAAAGACAAATAACAGCTTAGTTTTGTTATAAAAATAGTTTTGTTGTTGCAGAACTAAAGGGGTCTTGGTGTCTCCAAGGCCTCCCAGATAACACTTTAGGAATTGTTGTATAAACATGAAGTGGTAATAATAAGAAATATTGGTAGAGCAGCTTAAAGTTTACAATGTGGTTTCACAAATGTTTTCTCTTCCATTTTTCCAATAACACTATAAGATTATGACTATATCATTTTACAGGTAAGAAAAAATTACATTCAGGAAAATTAAGTAATTGGCTGAAAGGGACTCAACCGGTAAAATTAAACTCAGATCTTCTAATTCCAGAGCTTGTGATTTTTCAATATATAATAATATATCAATACAATAATAATGTTATATTATAATAGATTTCCCCTCATACTCGTCAGCCTAAAAATTCTCCATAAAACTGATTTAGTTGAGTTAAAGCTAGTTCCTTCACAGCCTCTGGAGCATGAAGTTGATTTGAATCAGAACTGAAGTCTTTATTTACATTTTGAGTGATCTTGTAAAATCCAGTCTAGTCCTGGGTGACACCTTAAAGTTGAGTTTGGTTCAAGAGTAATCTGAAGATTTGGAGAGTCTTTCTTAGATGGATCCTAGATAGTTCTGGGAACACATCTATCATGAACCTATAATTCTGCTGCAGAATTTACACGGACTCTTAGGCACAAATGGTTTGCAGCTGAGCTACACCATTCAAGGTCACTGGATACCTGAACACACTTGCCAAGTCTTTCCCAGGCTGAGCTGTTGCCTCTAGCACTAGACTAAAATGGCCAACAGCCAGGAGCAAAAGTATCAAATACAATTTGCCTGGGAGCTGGCCCTAGTGTATTTATTTCTTTGGAGGACTGCACTTTCTATACTGTCTTTAAGCTTTAACCTTTGGGCAAATCAAAATGACAGCACCTGTACACCCTGTAAATCAAAAGGGACGGGGTCAACGGTCATTCTTTTCCTCTTTTGCTGCTCAGGGCTTTGATTCTTCAAGTATTAAACATGAAGAAAATATGGATCACAGGTATAAGGGACACAAATATGTGCTGGGCGAGAAACTATAAATAACACTGTTGAACGTTCTTTGAAATGAATGAAAAGGAAGGATGAATTTATATAGGTAGTATAAAAAATTCTTTGACAATCTTCTTTGCTCTGTAGTAAACTGATCTAGTTTGATGGAATAAAATAAATGCTTTATTGAAATAAAAAATGGTAATATTTTCTGAACGACATTTTTCATTGTTTTACCTATCTGCTAAAAATAAAGCAAAACAAATACCCACCTCCCTCCCCCAAAGCTCTCCTGTGTTGAGTGGGAAGAGGAAGTCCCTATTCTTTCACTTGGCATTTAGGGACTTTGTCAGTCTCGTGCCAAACTCAAAACCACCTTTTCTACTTGATCTACCCTTCCCACAATCACCTCCAGTACCTCAAACCAGGTTGGCTTTTGTGTGTCTGCCCCCCACAGATTCCTACCTCTGCACTTTCGCTCAGGTGATTCTCTCAGTTTAGAATACTCTTCCCTTATTCCCTTTTCTCACTGATTTCTACCCATTCTTCAAGCCATTCTTTACCAGTCCTGTGCACAGCAATCTCTTCTTCCTCTTACCTGGTGCAGGGGTTGGCAAACTTTTTCTGTCAAGAGAGTAAATATTTTAAGCTTGGGGAAACATATGTCGCTCTTGTAACTACTTAATTCTGCTGCTGTAGAACAAAAGCAGCCATAGACAATTCTTTATCTACAAATAATTGGTAATAATTATTTACAAAGGAGCTGTAGTTTACCAACCTTTGTTCTAGAGCACCTATGGTTATTAGTAATACTTATCCCATAATGTCTTCTTTTCTTGTTGTTTTATGTAGACAACCTTATCATTTTTTGTATTCCACACATAAATTCAGGTATATTACCTATGGTATGTATTCAGACATTCAGATATTTGTGATTGAGTTAAACACCTTTTAGAGATAAGAAAAAAATCTGATCCCTCTTTATTTCCATTCTGTTGCCTTTTTGTTTATGTACCTATTCTTGACCTTGTGTTTATGTGTTGGTTATTTTTTTTTTCAAAGTGCAGGCATCAGCTCATGCTGATATAATGTATTACTGTTAAGATATAAAAAGATGTATTATAAAATAGATCAGGATAAATGCTTTAAATTGTTTCCTAAGAAAAAGATTTTACAACTTATTTGCTGACAGAATGGTTATGATGAGGCCTCTTGCTTAACCCGCCAACGTAACACTCATTTCTTAGGAAAACAAAGTACCGTAAGTTGGCCTCCTGATAGAGAGCCTGTTGAGTTTTACCATTTAATAAAATAGAGTACACAGTGTAATTTGTACAATGTCAAACTTCAGAGAACAATTTATAACAATGATGTTTCTATTTACAGCATGCCACTAAGGAAGAAACAATAAAATGTCAAGTTTGACAATGTCCACTGATTGATATTAAGGTCAGAAGGGGAAATATTTCTATTGTCAGCATTGTACAGTCAGTCAGCACAATAGAGAGCAGAATACAATCAACTTTGCATTCTTTTCAAAATTCAAGGCTCTGGAAAAGACAGTAGTCTGGATATTTACCCAAGAGAAGCTGGAGGATAAAAACAGAAACAACTGAAAGTGGCATGTTTCCAGGTTGGCTTTTTTTTTTTTAATATTAGCCTGGAAAAAATTCTGATAAATGTCGTTCAGTCATCAGTTTTTATTCATCTATTTAGATATGTTAGCATTCCATTGCAAATACTGCATCCCGATTTTCTGGTGACATAGATGGGGTCGGAGAAAATTAATTATAAGCCATGAGATTTGTCGAACTGATGAGAGGGGGAAGCCATCCCAGGTGACACGAGAAGATGCTCAGCTCAGATGCCTCATCTTAGAATATGAATTAGCATGGTTCACTGGTAGCAAAGAATGGTTATGCTGATCACAGTGAAGAGTCTGATATGTGTCAGCTGCTTTCCTTTATAAATAAAATAACACAGAGCTAAGTATAGAAATAAGTCATTCTCTTACCAGTGTGTGGGTTAAATGCTCAACTTTGTGTAGGCATTTATTACATTCTGCATTCTTCACCTGTCAATAGTCATAGAATTTCGGAAAGTATATTTCTTACTCACACCCCCTGACAGGGTGTTGCTTTCAAAAAGCAAAGTGGGGTGAGTGGATGAGCTCAGCACAGTGGGCCAGGCACCAAGCAGAGCTTGAAACTTAGAACAAGGGGCTTTCCTGAGAGATGTGCATTGAGGTCATCTTGCTACTGAGGTGGAAGATGAAGTGGTTTAAGGCTGGCTCCTGTAGATGACATAACCTTTGTTACCATCTAGGGAACATCCAGAGACATTGAAATAGCATCATCACTTCTCACCCCCACACGTGGGAGTGGCACTGCCAATGGAATTGCTGTTTTTGAAGCCAACTCACAGGAAAAGAATACTGAAATCAGTCAAAAGCAGCCACACACTGTAGAAAACCAGACACCTACCCAGAGAACTCAAGCTGCATGGAAGAGCTTCAGCAGTCTCCATGTAGAGACTGAGAGGCTGACAACAGCTATTCATTTTTCCACTAATAGCTATTGGGCCCCAGCTCTATGCCAGGGGATAGAACATACAAGACAGACATTACCCCCGTGCACATGGAGCATAGATTACGGCCAAATGATTTTGTGATCATGATTGTCTTAAGTGCTACAAAGGAGGAGTACAAAGTGTTTTGAAAGTATAGCCATAAGGGAAACTGACCTGACCCAGTTTGGAGTGGGGTTTGGGGCAGGAAAATTCCATTGAAGCAGTGACATTAAAGTTGTAAACAGAAGGATGACTAGAAATAAGTCTAAACTGGGGGTGGGAGGAGGGGGCAAGTTTTTCAGAGATAGGGAAAGATTGCATAAGTTCCCGATGACCACGGTTAAGTCCTAGATCTGCAAAAACACTGATTTGGCTTGTAGTTAGATTAGGGTAAATCTTATTTTTGTTCTGAAGAAAGAATAACAGACCTGAATTTCTCACATGATTCAAATTAAATTATATATTCCCAGCTCTCCACAGTATAAAGCCAAAGACTCTTTTCTCTCTAACTTTGGTGTCTCTAATTATTGTTGCTTTTGTCAATCTCAGGTTTATAATTATAATTATATGTTGTTTTTAAGCTTTTGAAATATTTTTACCTATTTTACATATATTATATCCTGTAGCTCTCACATTTAATATGAACAAGAATCATAGTGTCCGGGATCCTTCTCAAGGGAGATGGAGGGCATTGGCACGGATTTTACAGTTTTATCTTAGACCAATTCTAATATTTACAATGAAAATCAGATATTAACAAAAATCATGTTTGATTTCTCAATCCAACCACAGGTTTCTTTTTTTTTAAATATTTCTAGTCAGTTATAAATCAACTATACCAATGAGAACCATCTCTTTTTCACTGAACAGCATTACATAGATCTTTTAAGAAATGTCATTAACTTATTACTTAATCTTGGATGCTACTAAGAGACAGAACCATCTAAGGGACAAAGAGATGGAACATGTGAGAAAATTGGTTTTTCTTGGAGGAAAACTGGATCACCACTTAAAATTCCTTTAGCTATGGGTTTCTATGGTATAAGAATACTTCTGTTTGAAGAAATATGAACTGGTTTGCATATCATTGCACATGATTTAGCAACACTGTGGCTTATATAGGGATAATTTAGTATTTTTTAATTTAATAACAGAATATATTAATCTACTAACAGTGGTATTTAAAGAAATTATGAATGAAAAATCAAGAAAAATGAAAAGCAGAGCATGTGTCACTTATGATGTATTATGGTCCTTGTTTGATACATGACTATAATAAAGCATTGCCATTCAATTAGAGTAAGTTAACTTTAAAATTAATATTGTGCCTATGCTTGATTCCATTTAAAGGGCTAAAGAAAGGGAAGAGAATTTTGAACCATTCACTATGCATTAGCTCCAATGACAGAATATAAATCACAGTAAGTCATGGGCTTCTGCCCAGTTCTGATCTCTGTGTGGTGCATGTCAATGTCAAACTTAAAAAATGTGCACCTTGGTTAGAACGGCATGCATTTAGTAATTGGACAGAAGTGAGTGGAATGAATTGGAGGTTAAAATCTGGCCCTTTGGAAATGTTTTGACACTTTACCCAGGAGCCTGCGTTTAGTAATAGTAATAGTTCCTAAATTTTTATTTTGACTGGCTTTCTGGTGTTATATTAATAGAAAGCTTTTAAGGAGTGATGAAGGAAACGCATTAGTGAAAAGTATTAAAAATTATCTTTGACATCTTTAGCACAAGGAGCAAGTCCAGATGGTTGATGAAAGAGCATAAACCAATCAATAGGAATATCCCCTTTAATCTTTTCTTTCATGTCCAATATTTAATTCTTCCCATTCTTATTAGTAGTATGAAGATATATCAGAAATTCTATTATTACTAAGAAAATCTATCCTATGGGCCTCTGTGTCACTGTTTCTCAAAATTGCCTCATTGTTAATTAATAAATAGAGCAAATTAGGGAAGTAACATATGCACATATGGGAGCGTTTGTGTAGAGGGAGTACTCAACTTAAGAGAAAAGGAGCAAAAGGAATTAAATTTTTTTAAGTTCCTACTGTGTGCCAGGGACTCTTGTTAGACACATTACCTCATTTATAAATAGCTACTAAATAGTGTTGTTTGAAAGTATTTGACATTGTTTCATAACTGTATACCATCATATTTTTATATTAGTAGTGTGGTCTTACAACACCAGTTAGTTAATTAGTTAAGATATTACTGTACTGGTCAACTTTTTTGTGGAGGGTGTGACCATGGTAAAAAATTATATTGTTTGGGCATGACAGGGATTCACTGTGTCACGACACTTTGTTCTGCTGCTTCTGCAGTGTGACAAGCTGTGTGAAAAAAGCAGCATTGTCTGTGCTAAAAATGTACATGACCTGTGTACAATGACTATTGCACAAACATACACCAGCATTTCAGTGAGAATCTGATCCTGAAGCATTAACACTTGTTAACATTTTTATTTGCTTTATTCACTTAATAGTCTTCTCTTTGGCTTTTTGCGTGCAGAATCCTCAAAACAGACAATTCTTTGGCCAAAAACATTGAGAAAAAGAAGTAAACGTGTTCATCATCTAGGATTATGAAGTCATGTTGCATGAAGTCCATGTTGAGAATGGATTTGAATGAGGGGGTAGGTGGTCTGCAGATAGAAAGTTGATGGGACCACTAGGAAATAAGTATCAAAGTGGGGGAAAGAAATGGAAATTATTAATGAGAAGTTGAATGGAAGGGAAGCTGGACAGTGAGTGCACATCAGTACAGAAGTGGAAAGGAAAAATAAAAGTGGGCCTTTAAAGTCAAAGGAAAGTTGTAGAAAAAAAGCACTGGAGAGGAAGAGGAGGGAAAGAAGAAAAGGCCCAGTTCAAAGTTGGTACTTATTTCCAAGTTAGGTATTAATTTTCATGACTCAAAGATCTTTACCAGTGGCTGAGTCAGAATTATACCAATTAGAAATAAAATAATCTGGAAAAGGTCAAAATGAGTGTTGCTGGTGGTTGGGAACATTTCAGATTCACATCTATAATAACATTTTAAATAATGAATATAGGATGACTCTCCTATGAGTCCAATTTAATAAGTTAGAGCAGAGATGGATAAAGTCAGCTTTTATATAAAATATCCCCTGGGTCAGCAGGTTCTATAGTAACTGGGTTGAATATTAACATATTTGAAAATAGAATATGCATTGGTCAGCATAACAAACATTAAAAAAGGTGAGTTGAGGTCATTCAGCTAAGAAATATATATTAAATGCCTTCCAGGTGCCAGACATGGGATATATTGATGAACAAGACAGACAATGTCCCTGACCCCTCAGAGGTCTTGCAATCACAGAAGTCAATGATGGCATGAGCATTGTCCAGGAGAGAGGTTGTTAGTGACACTCTTCTCCATTGCACAGAACATCTCTCCTTTGAAGGTAGAGGCAGCAGGCATTTTTGTCTATTATTAAAGAATTGAAGCATCTAACTAATGCCCCTTTTTTTTCCTGAGTCCATGCTAACCCTGCAAGTTTCTGATCATAATTTGGATTCTCAGATCTGTCTGCCTGTTGGGAAAGAATACCCGAGTCAAGCAAATATGAGGGCTTTGGTCCTTGTGATATTTTTATATCTTTTTTTAAATATGGCCACTAGCATTCTGTGTTTTATATCTGTCTACTATGGTCCATCCCTAAGGGATGAATCCCTTCTCAGCCTGCAAAAGTGAGATTTTTAGCTTTGAAGGCTGAAGGCCAGATCTAAAACTATCATCACTCTTTGAGTCCTGAGAAACAGTCAACTGGGCTCATTGGTGACACCCAATATCTCCGTTAGCTGTTCTTATTTTGTCTTACAATTTACCGAAGGTATATGTCATATTTAATTCCTCCGAATAATATTGAACATGGATCTGTGAGATAATTGCTTTCAAAGCACTGATAGAATAGATAAGTTCATATTTTCTTGTTTTCTTACCATGGTTCCCTTGTGTCATTCCTGGATCTCACGGCAGACATCTCCTGCCTCAGGTATGGCTGGCAAAGAGCCAGCCCATCATCTTATGGGATGTCTTTTGACTGTTCAGGGGGTGGAGCAGTCTCATGATGTGTTAATTTGCTTTTGACATCTGGTTCTTATCCATCTGCTTAGAAGTCTGCTGTTGTTATTTGATTACTGGCAAAGCCAACCTCAGGCTATCTTAAAAAAAAAAAAAAGTCAACCTGAAGTTATTTCCACTTTTCTAAAGACATCTTAAGTTGAGCAGCAGCTAATTATACTTTAACAAAATAATTTTTTTCTTGATATCAGCATTTTACTTTTCTTATTTTTTTTTAATCCTCCAGCACAAAATACTTAAATAGATTTCTGGCTGTTGATTAATAATCTATTTTTACCATTGCCCTTTGCAGATCTCAGTGATATTTTGCTTTTCATGCTCCAAATGGTATACCACCATGGACTTGGTTAAAGAGATTAATATTAACACTGTACTTTTTCCATCTAAAACCAGAATGGAAAAGTGAATACTTTTCCATAAGATGGCAAAAGTACTTGGGTATATATGCCATTTAATTATTTAGATTTTTTAAAAAATAGTGACACAGTAGGGGATCTAAAACTTGTTTTGTTTTTCAAACTTTTGGTTTAGCAGTACAACCCTGTTTTCAGATAAAACATGGAGAATCTGATATAGTAACCTGATAAAATTAGAGATACTCTAGATGAAGCCTGGATGGGCAGGTGAGCTGAGTGGAGTCCTGGGTTAGAACTTCCTAAAACACAATTTCAAAATCTAGAGGTTAGAATTCAAGTGTCAAATGTTATTGATAAAAAAGAGAATGAGAAAGAAATAGAGTAGTTTTGCCATATGTAGATGGAAGAGCACTTTGGGAAGTCCACCAAGACAAATAGGATATTAGTAAAAAGGCTAGAATAGGACTAGAAGCCATAGCAAATTGGTAGCTGAGTACTCCATGTGGTAGGGCAGACATTAAGAATGATGATCTGATACTGCATTAATGGGAATGCTATTTATAGATTGCAGAGGAGCAGCAAAATTAGACTAAAAAAGCTTTCTTGGGGTGTTTAAAATTCTATTAAAATTTGAGCAATTCTTTTTGAGCAAAGGAATCAGGAATATCAGGACTCCAAACATAGTAACAAAGTTTAATTCAATTTATTTATACTCTTTAATGGGCCAGATACAATGCTAGGTACTTGTATATTACATGGTGTAATGAAAATAATGCCGAAGCTAAAAACTAAAAACATAGGTTATTTTGTGCCTCATAAACATCTTAGGTGGAAATCACTGTCATTCTATTACCTACTATTATTTGGGACCATGACACATAGTGACTGATTTTATTTGTATATATATTATACATATATAAATCAGTCCAATTTATATACATATACATATAAATTGGAATTTTTTCTTTTCATTTGGACTGGTCATTTTCTTTGTGGGCAGTATTAGTTGAGAGTTTGGAATATATATAAATATCTATCATGCAGAGACCAATAAATTCCATTTAAACATCCTAATTGTCTCTTAGATTTACTGCATACATTAATGCTTAATACATCATACCATTGGAATATGTAATGCCAGGTTCACTCTATTTTTAGCTAAGGCTTACTCATTGCCAAGTGATGATGTGTTTTCACACATAAAAATATAATGCCTGATGATACTTTGCTCATATTCTGCTTATTGTCTTCTGTCTATAACGTCCTCCAAAGCAAAACTCCTTCTCTGCCTCTTAAATTTCCCTCAAGTTACTGCCTTATCTCATTTCTCATCATCATTATAAAAATTCTAAGAAGCATAATTTTTGTCTTTTAGTATTTACTTCTTAACTCACAGTTTTTGTTCTGCCCCCTGTGCTTACTAAAAGTACCCACACTAGGGCCATTCTTGGGGACCTGCCAAGCACCAGCTCTGGGGCTTCTTTGCAGCCTCCGGGCTGCTGCTTGTCTAATCTTGGCTTGTTTTAGTCCATTGCAATATTTAGCTATAACAAAATATCACAGATGGGGTAGATTATAAACAACAGAAATTTATTTCTCACAGTTCTGGAGGCTGGGAAGTTCAAAGGCTGCAGATTTGTTGCCTGGTGAGGACCATCTCCTGGTTCATAGAATGCATATTCTTGCTGCATCCTCGCATGGTGAAAGGGCAGCAGTTCTCCTGGGGCCTCCTTTACAAGGGCATTAATCCCATTCAGAAGAACTCTGAGTCAACTTCCAAAGGCCCCACCTCCAAATCCCATCACTTTGGGGATTAGGTTTTGACAGGAATGCTCAGAGGACACAAACATTCATACCATAGCAGCACTAATTGCCTTGGGTGCCACTCTCCCCAGCCACTCTTCCTGCTGCTTTGGCTACTTTCTTTCAGTCTCTTTCATAGACTGTCCTTCCCCTGTCCATTAATGTCCTGTGAGTGTGGGTCCAACTCATCCATTTCTGTAGCTTTTGCCTTAGTTTGGGACTCATCACTTCTTACCTGGTTTCTTGCAAGAGACTCCCAATATCCTCATAGATTATTGGGCATAAGCCTCTCCCACCTGCTCCACATCACACTGCATACCATGGGCAGAGTAGCCATCCATTAAAACAATCCTGGTCCCACATGGGATTGCTTAAAACATCCATTGCCTGACGGATGCAATGAAAAAATCCTTGCCATGGCACATAACCTCCCTCAGAGTTTGACTCCCATTTTCTGTCCCTGCCTCATGTCCTTCCAGTCTCCTCCCTACTCCAGCTGGACTGGCTGCCTTTGAATTCGTTCCTGCTCACATGTCAGCCCTCCTCTCTCTGCCTAGCAATATGTAAAGTGTTTAGTCCCTTTGTGCCTTTTTCTTATTTGTATGATAAGGTTAACTCTAATGTCTGCATTAAAGGAAGATTGTGATGGTCAAAGCAAGTAGAGCCTGTGTAACTGCTTTATTTCCTACAAGCACCATAAGATGACCTCTGCATTTTCATGTGGTTCTTGTTATTAGATCAGTTTGAGGAGAGCTTGGGGGGATTTGTAGAGGATGCTCAGGAAACCAATAAAGATAATTAAAAGTTTAGACAATTAGAATTATGAAGAATAGGAAAAGGAGCAATTATTCAGCCAAGAGAAGAAAAAAGCCTGGGGGGAGATATAAGAAAGAAAAATTATTTCCTAGAGGATAGACTCAGACCATCCTCCACTAATATTGAGAAGAAAACACAGCAAGCATGTAGGATTTATATTTGCTGTATGAAACATTTCCCACATAGGAGAATTGGCTATCTAGAATAGTTTATTCATGAAATCCCCCAAATTTGTTCCTCTACACATCTAAAAAGATATATTTTCTTCTAACTAATGTTGGTATGAAGAGGCCTGAATGCAGAGAAGTGAAGTAGGTGATTTCTTGCAATCCTTTTTCCCCTGCAGTAAGTCATTCTCTCTATCTTTCTCTGTCTCTCTTTGCCTCTATTCATCTCTCTGAATGTCTCTCTGTGGCTTTCTGTCTCCTTGTCTCTGCAATTCTGTTTCTCCTTCAATTTTTCTTTCTGTTTGTTCTCTTCCCTTTCTCCCACCATCCCTCAAAACTTCTTCACTTGAGCCCCTATCTTCCCAGCCCCAATATGCAGTATAAGTAAAAGGTTTTAAAAAATAGTCCAAATAATGCTATGCTACTTTTTTTTGGTCTAAAGTTCCTTGTTATTTTTTGATTGGCATTACAATATTTTGGATTAAAGGACATTTTCTATTTCTGTAATGAGAAAGACATTTTTATGATCACTTACTTTATATTATTTTATGAGATTTTCTTCCTCCTGCAATACACTTTCCTGAGCACAACTCCGTATCTTTTCCTTTATAGAGGAATTTTTCCTCTAACTTGTGGACAGCACATTTTGCCAGTTAACTGTAAAGTTCCTTCGTTACATAATATTAGAAGTCCCAGGGAAGAGGACATTAATCAGAACCACTGCTCTGAGGAGCAAGGAGCACCACGGAATGGAGCTACATCTTCTCAGGTTCCATTTTTAACTGTTGCATTTAGGAGGTTATAGTTGTTTCTTGTCTTTCTCTTGTTGATGTTGGTGGCAGTCTTCTTTGTCTTTCATTAACTTTTCCTTGTATTTCTACTCTATGATTTTTTTCTCTTCTTCTCATTCCTTTTTAATTTTCAGCCTTTTAGGGGCAGCTTTAATCTTTTCTTTTTCTGAGATAGGCTTCTCATGGAGCCCAGGTGGGACAGGAAGGCTAGAAGGGTCTAGAGCTGGGTAATTCCTTTCCCACAGCTCAGTAAGGCCCTGACAAAACCCCCATAAGGTTGGGCTCTATAAAGTAGCTTCTCTTGAGGTCAGGCCTTGTGAAGAACAGTGCTCTGGTGCCCATTCCAAAATGGGTGCTTTTCCTTCTCCACTGCTGAAAGCACAGGGGAATTTTTAAATAATCTTCACTTTGAGATACTGACAGGGTTCTAGGAAGTAAAATTTCAAAAGCTTGGGGGCCTCCCTATCACTTGGTCCCCCTGGAGATTTTATTTCTCAGACTTGTCCACACTCAGCCTCTAGCAATTTATCAATTACAGTTCAGGTTTTCCTGTCCTGGTGCTGGCGCCCTCAGAGGTTTCTACTCATTAGTGTCTGCTCCATTAAGTTGTGATTCTCAGTATCCATCTGTCTAGCTTTCCAATTTAGGGGGCAGTAGTTTGCCGTATGACCTTACTTCTCTGACAAATCTAAGAAGAGTTGTTGATTTTTTGATTTGTTCAGCTTTTTACTTACTGTTAGGATGGAGTGATGACTTTCAAGCTCTTGACATGCCAGACTGAAAACCTTAAGTGTACTACCTCTATTTGAAATATATGAAAGCAGGCACAGTTTTCAAAGAGGCTGAATAACTTGCCTGAGGTCAAACACAGCTATAAGTGACAGAGCCTAAGATTCAAAAAAAGTGAACTCCAATTTTCTTTTTATTATACCTTAGCTTTTCCAATTGGTCTTTTGCTTTGAATGATAATTATATGTTATTATTACTTTGAATAACAATTATATATATATATATAGTGTGTGTGTGTGCATATATATATATGTGCCTATATGCCTGTTGATCAAAGGGTATAAAGTTTCAGTTAGACAGGAGAAATAAAATTTTAAGATCTATTACATAGCATGGTGACTATAGTTAACAAATATATTATATACACATATCATAACATCACTTTTTACCTCCAAAAATATATACAATCATAATTTGTCAATTTATGATAAAAATAATAAAAAATTAAAGGAAAAAATAAAAATTATATATCTTAGAAAATACATTTGAATAATGAAAAATTTTTTCTATAGATTACATAATTCAAATAGTGGTTGATACCACAAAATTATAGATGTTGAGTATTTCACATGTGGAATAAAAGTTGAATTCCAATTATAGTGAATAGTACATTGAATATTTGCTATCTCATTTCTGAGATTAGTCCCTTTCATGGAAATGTAGACTTTACTATGTAGAATACTTTATGATTCTTAAATCTCTTTTCTCTTTTTGAGTTATTTTACTACTAACATTGCACTCATAATCTAAGGGATCTTCCTTCAGATGGTGATCAAAATGAATGGCTATTTGGCAACCTATCAGTAAAGTTGATGATGGTATAAGAATAAAAAAAATAATAATAACATTTATTGAGTATTTACTAGGGGTCAGGCACAATGTTAAGTGCTTTACAAGAAATTATCTCATTTAGTTCTCAAAATAACCTATGTATAAACTGTAACCAATTTCTATTGCTAAAAGAAGAAAATCGAAGTTAAGAAAAGTTACCTTGCTCCTATTCCCCAGGGCTGGTAAGGTGTGGGGTGAAGATTTGAACCTGGGCCTCGTTGGCTCCAGGGCTCATAGTGTTAAAAAACTCTATGTATATTTGCCCCATTAACATATTCTCTTTTAAGAAACATTGATTTGTGGCCAGCATCAAAAGGAAGGGAAGAATTATCCATAGATTTACATTATCTACTTTTATAGGGAAATAAAAATTCACTTAGAACCTAGACTCTATTATTCTATTGCACAGTGGTTTGAGAGCATTGTCACATTTTATTTAAGACTCATGTCCTGACTGCATCCCTATATTTTCATGTGAGTTGACATGGAGATAATTTTATTATTAAAAATTAACATATAGTAGTGAAGGGTAAACAGGAACACAGACTATTTGAGTTTTTAATTTTCCTAATATTGCTAATGAAGAATATTTAAAATATTTCAATGGTATTTAATCACCCTCCAATTACAAATTTACATAGTATTTCCTTTATAACATATATTTATAGGTTTTTCCCTTCCTTGATGTTTTTAACACTTAATCCCCAAATCAACTTTTCCAAAATCAATCTTTTTTTATTTGATGACAGATGGCCAGAATTATATCCACGAAATAATTTTTTTTCATGTTCTGGAAAAGTAGCATGTGATCATTATAGAATACGGCTTCTAAAAGTTGCACATATCCTTCATTCAACCAAGTGAATAACATGGCAAAAGAGCCATCCAGTCTGATCTGGCTTCTACAAGTTGTTTATTTTGGTCTATCACTTTGGGTGATTGTTTGGTTATTTTTCATTCTGACACTTGATAGAAAAATGAGTAAAATCTCCTCAACAGTTTGGAGTAGACTGTACTTTCACAGATCTGTTGAACTATGATCAATGCAGACACTAAATTGACTTTAAAAGAGATAGTTTATTTCCAGTTCGAAGAGGGAAAGATTTCAATTTTTCCCCATTTAGAATGATAT
>VBSM01002616.1:24660508-24694650 GCA_008086735.1 Cheirogaleus medius | reverse complement strand
CAAAAAATAAAAAAAAATAAAAGAGATAGTTTATTTTATCTTTTCCTTAACTTGTTCCACTAATCACTTGTGCCAAACTTAAATAAGTTCAAGTTTTTGTTTTAAAGAAAAATGGCGACTTTTCACTCCTCTGTCTCCTCCTTAGGTCTATTCATAATGGCAGCCAGGAATGAGATAGTTGCTGGTGTCATAAGTGTGTGGCTATGGAAATAAAACTGCTTTATGGCTGGTATACACTAAAATTAAGGGGCTCACCTCTGCATTTAGGGCTATATTTTTGCTTAGTATTGGATGAATGGTAAAACTCAGGGATACTGAACCCAGATAGCAAGAGGACTTTTCTCTATACAGCTCTAGAACCACTGAGCAAATGTCTAAATCAACCCTTGCATCTGCTTAACCAAAGAAATCATTTCCCCATCCATTTCTGGTTTGCCAATACCCTCAGAAAAGGAATTTATTCTGTCTGTGCTTTGTTTTCCCCATCTGGCCAGTGAGGCTAACCATACTCACCACCACCACCATCAAGGCAGTCTTCTGAAATTAATAAAAGAATGCTCATTGCACATCATAGATGCTGAGAAATCACTATCTAAGTATTAGTAGAAGTATAAGGGGTGGGGGTGGGAGAATACATTATTTTTTTTCTGTCTATTTAGCTAATAAAACAAAACTACCATTTCTTGTAAAAATGCTACTGCTTCTAAATTTTCTGGCATAGTAGCTCTGATTTCAGATACTTAGTCTTCAAATCAACAGAAGTAATGAAAGACAAAGATGGTCACTATATAATGGTGAAGGGTACAATTCAACAAGAAGACATAACAATTCCAAACATTTATGCACCTAACTCAGGTGCACCCAGGTTCATAAAGCAAATCCTACTTGATCTAAACAAAATGATAAACAGCAACACCGTAATAGCCAGGGACTTCAATACCCCTTTGACAGAACAGGACAGATCCTCGAAACAGAAAATAAACAAAGAAACAATGGACTTACACAGAACTCTAGAACAAATGGGCCTGGCAGACATTTTCAGAACATTCTACCTAAATTTTCTATATGTGGACTCTGTATTCCAGACATGCTAATTTAGTTTTTATAAATACATCTGAGATAAGTCATGCATAAAACATCTCTCTAGTCGTAAATCCAATTTACTGTAGATTTTTTTTAAAAAAACTTTGTTCTGAATGAATTTGCAGAAAAGACCATACATTTATATATATATACACACACATAAATGTATATATATATAAAATCTTCGAGGGCTGTGTACACGAGCTATTTCAGGATTAACAAACATGTAGTATTTGCGTCACCTGTTCCTCCCTCTGCATACATGGCAGACATTGCTGATCCATTCAAATCCTCAACTCCCTTAAATAAAGACAGAGTCTAAGAATTCTCTGCATCACAGTGTTTTAGGCAGGTATGACCAATCTATCAGAATTGGGGATGAGTTAAAACTCTCTTTGTTATTCCTGACCAACTCTGACTTTCTTATTTACAGATAAGGAATCTAAAGCTTAAATAGTAGAAGATTTTTTTACTGGTGTCATATAACTTGTTAGCTTTGATGTCATTTGAACTAAGACCTGAATATACATGTTCTCACTGTAGTTTTATCATGTGTCACCAGGCTGTTTTTATATTCTTTATATTCTTCATATTCTTTCTGATTAATTGACTCATTCATTCACACACTGATTAAGTAACATGTATGGAGCAGCTACTACGTGCACTGGGTTAGTATCTCTGCACTCAAGCAACTTAGAGTTAAATAGAAAAAGCAAATCACATGTAAAAATAGCCCTGAAACAGGATAAAGTGCCTTCTGGTTTAATTCCCTCCATTAGAAACACAATTCTCTGCCATTGCTTAAGCCTATGTTGCCCAATTGCTAGTGTGTCTGTCCCTTTCCAGCCAAGCTTTGCATTAAAATAAATGCCTACACTCATGGTCTTCATTTCCTTTCTCCCTATAAATGACCCCACTCACTACAGTCTAACATTTGCCTCTTCTCAACCACTGAAACTGTTCTTGATGAAGTCAACAATGATTAACAGATACATTTCAACTCCCAATTTTTTCAATTCATTTAAGCATTTCACATTGTCAATCATTTCCTTTCTTGAATTTCTTATTCTATTTTGTTGCAGTTTTTGTTATATCTCTTTACAATATCCTTCTAATTTTTTCTCCTGTCTCTGGAGCTGCCCTCTCTTTAAACAGTGTGGGTTCTTTTTCCTCTTCCAATTTCTTTGAGGTTTGTTTGCTTGGTATTCTGACCTCAATTCACCTTACTTCTCCCTGTGGGATTTTACCCACTTTTTAAACTACAAACTGCAAACTGCATCTCTAGCCTGAGTGTTCTTGTATCTTTCTCTTCATTCCAGTGCAGACTGGTATATTCACCTAATTACAGGGCACGTCCGTCCTAGTGTTCCACAGGCGTATAAAGCTCAGAAGCTTTTCAAAAACTGACTGTATCTCCCCTCTTCAAATCTGCCCTTCTTTCTCTATGCCCTAATTTGGTGAATGGCATAACCACTGGTGCTTCACCAGTTACTGAGGCAGAAATACAGACTTTCTCTTAGCTCCATCCTTTTTCTTCCCACCCTTATCCCATAAATGATGAAATTATATTGGTTCTTATCCATTAATACATTTTAACTGTGCCCCTGCCTCTGCATTTCTGCTGCTAGTTCCTTAGCCAGGCCCTTGTGTTTCCCTGCCTCACTGGAATAGCCTCCTAACTGGTCTAATTTCATCTCATGGTAACCCCGTGAGTCTCAATGCTGTTGTCAGCTTAGTGTCAGTAAAAAACAAACTGTATCATCTGACATGCGTGCTTAGTCATTGAGAGAGGCTCTGTACATTCAGGAGTGAATGTAAACTCTCTCCTTTATTGTTCTTGGCCTGTGAGCATCTGGTCCCAGCCTACCTTTCCAGCTTTGTCCTCCATCATCCTGTTTCCTCTTCATCAACTCACTCCTTAGTTTTGGCTTCAGTTTCAGGGTGCTTTAAGGCCTTCATTGCATCATCATCTGTCTTGCCTGGTTATTTTTGTACATATTGTTTCTTCTACCTGAAATTCCCCCACTGCTCTTGTCTTAGGTCAATTGACTCATTCTTTAAATTCCAATTCTGCTGCCATTTCCACATGGAAGCTTTCCCTAATCTGTAGCATACTGTTTTTTAATTGTAATGTTTTCTACATGGCATTGCAGTTGTCCTGTTTTACCTTCAGCTCTCTGTCCCAGTGCCTTTCACTATTCACAGTACATATTGGTTGGATCAGTTGCATCACGATTGGTCTTGTTGCAGGCCCATTCTGTCCTAGGGCTCTGGACTTGCCTTTGGCACAGATCCTCTGCTAGGGTTTTCAATGCATTGGCTAATGGTGAACAATATGCAATAGCTTGAGCCTGAAGTCATGGGGGGTTTGAGAATGAAGCTAGGATATATGTTGTTTTTGACTATTGAATGAGGGAGAAAAGAGAATTCTGGAATAGCCCCCAACTTTTTTAAGAGCTTTATTTTTGTGTCATCTATGTTGGACATGAAAAACGTCAGTGTTTTTATCTTTGTGGTCAGCAATAATTGTCTATTCTTCCATGATGTATGTCAGAATGATACTATTTGCCTCTCCTTTAAGTACCTCCCACTTCTTTGAGTGAAGCGATCTTTTCTTTTGAGGGGGGGATAATTTTTAATGTACTCATGTATCATTTATTTATGATTTATTCCCTGCCAATTTATAAACAGGAATGAGGTGACTGAATAAAAACTCACCATTTCTTAAGCAATTATATGTGGACCACCCAGAAGTTTCCACAGTACTTGGGGAATTAATTTTTTTTTTAATTTCAGAATACTGTGGGGCTACAAATGCCTTTGGTCACATAAATTGCCTTTGCACCGTCCGAGTCAAAGCTACAAGCATGCCCATCCCACAGACAGTGCATACCACTCCCATTAGGTGTGAATATACCCATCCCCTCCTCCTCCTCCCACCTGCCCAATCCCCAATGAATGTTGCTTTCATAGGTGCACATAAGTGTTGATCGATTAGTACCAATTTAATGGTGAGTGCATATGGCGTTTGTTTTTCCATTCTTGTGATACTTCATTTAGAAGAATGGGCTCCTCTTCCATTCAGGATAATACAAGAGGTATTAGTTCACCATTTTTTAATGACTGTATAGTACTCCATGGTGTACATATATCACATTTTATTAATCAACACATGGATTGATGGACAGGTTATTTCCACATCTTTGCAATTGTGCATTGTGCTGTGATAAATATTCTATTGCAGATGTCTTTTTTTATAGAATGTCTTTTTTTCCTTTGGGTAAATACCCATTAGTGGGATGGCTGGATCAAATGGTGTAGTTCTACTTTTAGTTCTTTGAGATATCTCCATGCTACTTTCCAAAGAGGTTGTACTAGTTTTCAGTCCCACTAGCAGTGTATGAGTGTTCCTATCTCTCCACATCCATGCCAACATGTATTGTTTTGGGACTTTTTAATAAAAGCCATTCTCACTAGAGTTAAGTGATATCTTATTGTGGATTTGATTTGCATTTTCCTGATGATTAGAGATGTTGAGCATTTTTTCATATGTTTCTTGGCCATTATTCTGTCTTCTTTTGAAAAATTTCTGTTCATGTCCTTTGCCCACTTTTTGATAGGGTTGTTTGATTTTTCCTTGCTGATTTTCCTGAGTTCTAAATAGATTCTAGTTCATGTCCTTTGCCCATTTTATAATGGGGTTGTTTGATTTTTTTTTTCTTGCTGATTTGCCTGAGTTCTTCATAGGTGCTAGTTATTAGCCCTTTATCAGGTATATAGCAAGCAAATAGTTTTGTCCATTCTGTAGGTTGTGTATTCATTCTAATGATTGTTTCTTTGGCTGTGCAGAACCTTTTAAATTTGATCAGGTCCCATTTATTTATTTTTGTTGTTACTGTGATTACTTTTGGGGTCTTCTTCATAAATTCTTTGCCTAGGCCACATACCATGCTCACAGATAAGCAGAAACAACATTGTAAAATGTCTGTACAACCCAAAGTGATCTATGGATTCAATGTAATCCCTGTTAAAATAAACATCATTTCTCACAGATGCAGAAAAAATAATTCTATGCTTTGTATGGAACCAGAGAAGACACCATGTAGCCAAAGCAACCTTAAGCAAAAAGAACAAACTTGGAGGAATTAATTTACCAGACTTCAAGCTATACTAAGCTATAGTAATCTAAACAGCATGGGACTGGTATAAGAACAGAGACATAGACCAATAGAACACAACAGAGAACCCACATATAAAACCATCCTCACATAGCCATCTAATCTTTGACAAAGCAGTTAAAAACATACACTGGGGAAAAGAATCCCTATTCAATAATTGGTGCTAGGAAAATTGGATAGCCACATGTAGAAGACTGAAACAGAATCCATAGCATGTCACCTTTCACAAAAATCAACTCACGATGGATAATAGACTTACACCTAAGATACAAAACCATAAGAATTCTAGAAGAAAATGTTGGAAAACCTCCTGTAGAGTCAAGAGATCTTATCAGTGAAACTCCTTACTATATCTTTGTGTATAGATTTAATGAGATACATGGATTATCCTCATTTGTTTTGTTTGTAGATCATTTTATTTTTGTAAATCATGATCTACCTACCTAATTATTTATGTCTCTCTAATCTTCTGCCACATTTTATCTGTACACACATCTTGACTTCTTTATTTTAAAAAATATATAGAAAATATACTGGAAGGAAACTGTAGCAGTTCTGAGTGATAGAATGCCAGGTGACATTTTTCTTTCAGTGTTTAATACTTTTTATATTTTAATAGTGAAATTTTTTTACCTTTAAGATTTAAAACCTTTTTAAAAGGAGAAAGGCAAACAAATAAAATGAAAATATGTTCATGGAAAAGAATGCAACTGATATTGAGGCTAGTCCCTTTCTCATTGAGTAATGATCCAAATTTGTTTTTAAGAGAATGCCATTTATTTAACCAACACAAGTTTATTAAGTGCCTACACTAACTAGGCAGGGAAATATTATGATTTAGAAGAGAGAAAAACCCACTCAGCTTTAGAAAGGTGGGAAGAATGTAAGGAAGAAGAAGTGATATTGGAGCATTATTTCAAAAAATAGGCAAAGGATAACTGCTAAAAAAGACAGAAGAAGGTATCACTTTAACATAGGGAACTGCATTGTACAAACACCTCAGACTCAAAGAAAATCAAAAGAGCTCAGAATGGAGTTTTCTATGAATATGAGATGAAGAGAAGTAGAAATATTATATTCCATGTATGTTACTTTATTGCTAAACTGTATTTTAGCTCATTTTTACTCATAATTCATGTTATGTAGGTTTGTAGGTTTTTTTTGGGTTTTTTTTGGTGTGGAAAACTAACTCCAAAATGAACAAAAGTAGTTGGTGTGGGGTTATTTTTGCTTATCACATGCTACTTTGAATGTAGCGTGTGCCAGGCACATCACCTTATGATGGAAGCTTGTTTCAACCAGAAGGTCTCTAATTTAAATAAATTCTGGTTGTGTTAATCACCAAAGATATAATTATGTCATCATATGCTGTGTGCTTTTTAAATCAATGATTCTGAAACAGACTGTTCTTTGATATTTCCATCATTTTTTCATGAGCTTACAGACAGAATTTGGGTAGTTAAAAGCTGAGCACCCTTTGCAGACTCTAGATGCATCCTGATGGCAAGATGTTCATTGTTTCTCTGAATGAGATTGACTATTAATCTGGTGAACACCCGGTCTAATGAATAAAAAAGGGCCCTTTGTTGGAAATCAGGAAATCGTAAATGTTTTCATGAGCTCTACTTCGATCAATTCTGATCTTTCCAAATGTACTTAATTGTGTTGTTTTGGTGCTTGTAATTCTTACAGTGCTTATGATTCTTATAGCATATTCTGCTTTTCAGTAGTCCTTTGTAGTGACTACTGAGACCCTTTGTGGCTATGTGGTGACTCTTGCCCCAGATTTTCTTCCAGACCACATCTGGCAGTGTGCAGAAGCTTTAGCCACTCCAGTGATTCCTAAGTCTGGCTGTGTGTGTTCAGTTTTAAAAAAATTCTGAAACCTGCGCCTTACATCATCTTAATTAAGTGAGAAGCTTTTGGGAAGGGGCCTCAGCAATGGTGTCATAAAAGTCCCCCAGGTGAATCTAATGTGTAACCAGTCTTGAGAATGAGTAGAACATGGATCAGAACTGAAGTGTCCTAGGCCATGTTCACCTTGGGCAATTGTTAAGGGAGCTGAGGAGTCTGGGAAATAGTGTCTTGAGGAAGTGACAAATGAATATCCAGGTATGCTTTTTAAGGAAGTATCTTAAAGTCAACAGAATGTGTCTGGATGGCTTGAAAAGAGAGATAAAACTCAGAGCAGAGGATGGAGATGGGGCCTGGGCCATTATCTGGTACCCACAAAGGTGTGTTCCCAGAGCAGGTTAAGTCAAATTGTGAAGAGAAAAGGACAGAAAAAAAGGACTGTCTAATTAAATAGACAAAAAATACTTCATATTACTAGGAATTATAGTTTTCCTGTTTGCTGTTTTCTGTTGTCAGTTTTGAGTTTATGTGAATCGGTAGGCAAACTAAGGCTACTAAAAATCTTAACAAAGCTATGTTAAGGAAAAGTTGCTGTCTACCTGTTTTTCCCTGCATTGTGTAGTCATACCTTGACTCTAATAATCAGATAAGGTTCACCAGGTGCAGGCACAGATACTTAACTGGAGGCCTCCCTTAGGCCTGTTCTTCTGCCTATTTTAAGCACTTCTAGCATGCCCTTGCTCATAGCTCCAGGAGCTGGATAAAAAGCTAACCATGTACATACCCAGAGGGCCTGTGTTTTAGCTCAGGAGTTGCTACCAGCTTCCCTTGTGCCTGCCTGTGGACATAGTATGATTTTATACTCTGGTGTCCACATGTCTGTTAAGTCACGTCCCTGGATTTGGTGATTTGACTTTTTCTGTTGGCTGAGCAGCTCTAGTTTGGCCTCAGTCACATGCTAACCCTTAGATGCAGGACTGCAGTGCTGACTCTAGGGGATCAGGATCCCCTCCTGGCTTCTGGCTGTAGGGACATAAATGGCAACCATGGTTAAGAGGTCTAGCCATGTGCCCCCTTACCCTTCATCCCTGGAGGCTATCTGTTCATAACTAATGAGTCACTTCAATTAAGGACTTTACAAAGATGTCTAAAAGTATATTTTTGAGTGTGAGTAAACCTAAAATATGTAACAAATACAGTTGACCCTTGAACCACATGAGTTTGAGCTCCATGGGTCCACTTAGACTCAAATTTTCTTCCACCTCTGCCACCCCTGAGACAGCAAGACAAAACCCTACTCTTCCTCCTCCTCCTCAGCCTACTCACCACAACAATAACAAGGATAAAGACCTTTATGATAATCTACTTCCACTTAATGAACAGTAAATATATTTCCCTTATGACTTTCTTAATTTTGTTTTCTCTAGCTTACTTTATTGTAAGAATACAAGGATCCACTATATATGCTTTTCTATAATAAACTGAGCATAAATATATACAATACTTGATGTGGTTTGATATCAACTTCTAGTTCTTCCTCACCCATTTAACTCCAGAAAGTAGAATTTCTCTCCTTTTCTCTTTAGATTTAACAAATATTCCCTAGACTTCTACAGCATCAGGCACTGTATAAGATACATCTACCTGTGTTCATATAATGCTTTGAAACGATCAGGATTCCAGAAAGGCTTTCTGATCTTCAAAGTTCTGGCTGTTGCTGATTTCCTATGTTATTAAACATTTCACACCCTTTCTCACAGGCTGATCACTCAGTACACAGTGTGCTAGTTGCAGTATATGGCTCTGTTCAAGGAATAGTCTATTTTTTAGTGAGAAAAAAATATGTGTTACTTGATAAAAATACCCAACCTAAACATGACCTCTATGCTCAAGAGGAATTGAAAGTGAATGCCTTTGGGTTTCAGGGGAGCACTTTTTAAGTTAAACATTATTGTGAGTCATCTGCCTGTTAACTGCAGCCATTAACTGCACTTCCTAACATGTGTATAGGAAGTTGATGCTTGACATCACAAATGATCCCAGTGTAAGTGAGAACTTCAGAAAGCAGCCAGAAGAAAATGAGAGCTATGTAGTCTTGTGTTGAAACAAAACTCATTATGGATTAAGGCACAGGTATTAACTTATGGAAATCGAATTAAAATTTCAAAAATATTATGAAATCCCACAGTTCGAATTATAAAATATTCAGGTTTGACTCAATCTGTTGACTTCTCAATGAGAGTATTGATGAGAAGCACCATTTCTGTCTGATGAGGTACCATTTTGTGTGGGGGGTTTTTTTGTGTGTGTGTGTATGTGTGTCGGGGAAAATGGAGGCAATGTTACAGGATTTCTGCATTAAATTCTAAAATTAGGATCATAGGAAATTTTGAATATTGTATCAGATGTTGATGGGAGCTGTATTTTTCCATGTTAAAACAAATGTATCTTTAAATGTAAATTGGCAACATGACATCTTTGGTAGTTTTATGTGTCAACCTGGCTAGACTTTAGTACCCAGTTATATGATCAAACGTGAATCTAGGCGTTGCTGTGAAGGTATTTTTTAGATGTGGCTGACATCTACAACCAGATGACTTTAAGTCAAGGAGCTTATTTTCAATAGCATGGGTGGGCCTCGTCCAATCAATTGAAAGGCTGCAGAAGCATAAACAGTTTTCCCAGAGAAAGAAGAAATTCTTCCTGAAGACTGCAACATCAGCTTCTGCCTAAGAAATTCTAGCCTGCTGGCCTGCCCTACAGATTGTGGATTTGCCAGCCCCACAGTTGCATAAGCCAATTCTTTGAAATAAATCTCTTTATCTATGTGTCAGTTTGTGTCTGTCTGTCTATCTGTCATCTATCTATCTATCTATCTATCTATCTATCATCTATCATCACCTGCTGGATGACCTCATTGATACAATTTCCTAAATAGAAAGCATTTTAAAGATATAGTATAGATAATATCCAGTAGATGTTGGGATAGAGGGTTGTCCTTCTAATGCTCCCATTTCTGTGAGTGTTTTAGAAACACAGCCTTGTTAAGGCTGTGCTTGCTGGGCCTGCCGGGATGCAGCCTCTGCCTCCCAAGCCCGCTGCGTGCTGCACGGGGCATCCAGCAGCTGCCCTGAGCTGCCCAAGCTGCTCCCTTTAGCACGCCCTGCTGCTTTCGGCCCTTTTTGCCTCTGTCTGTTTCCTTCTGCTTCTAACACTTTTGCCATCCTCTGTCCTGTGTGAAGCCTTCTCTTCTCCGTGCGTCCCTCCCCTTCACACTAGAAGAATTAGGCTACATTCCTCCCTGCCTCCCCTCTCACATTTAGAGCATTTTCCACGGGGGCTCTGTTGATTTGTTTGTGAGCCTTTTTTTTTTTCATTTGCAAAATGGTCATGACCATGTCTTGCTATCTTGGTGTTCCCAGCACCTACCACAGTTCCTGGCATTTAGGAAGTGTTCAGTCGATACTGTTGGAAGAGTGAATAAAGAGCTGGCCCTCTCTCCAGGGATAAACAGCTGCCTTTAAGTTCAGTTGCAGGTGGCTGGGAGGCATCCTAAGAGGTTATTCTTTCAGAGCCAGGTATGTTCCTAAGCTTTTTGTACCTGAGTTGCCTGAAGAGAAATTCCCAGGCAAACAGATGTTTAATTATCACCAAAGCCCTATGCTTTCAGTGTTCATGGGGGATTACATGTATGCCAAACAGATTTAAGCTGATTGTGTAGAAATCTCTGACATCATGTGTTGGTGGCATAGATGCTTCACAAAATCAGAATACAAATTTCAGCTAATTTATTTTAACCTTTCTAATTAATGACTTGATGCTCTCCTTGCATTTATTAGCAAGGAGTCCAATATCTCTTTTGAAGTTATACTCACCCAATCAGCCTCAAACTCGATGCCTTACCTTGTCTCATGTAGGGACACTGGGGTTTGCGTTTTTCCTATATTAGCCATAGAAAAAGTTGTGCCATCTGATTATTTTTCTACTTCATGGGCGTCTTGCTGCTACTGCTACGTGGCGTTGCTGTTGAAGCTTGTTCCCGCATAGTTGCATGGATGGACTTCTGTCCCTCAGCATGATTGCCCTCCCTTGCCCAGACCCTGCATAGGCCAAGAGATGTATTTAACCACAGATGGTTGAATTCAGAAGAGTTTCCATTGGCCATACTAGGTGCCGGAAATAGCTCTCCCACCCGTGTCCCTTAGTGAGTAGCCCAAATCAGCAGCTTGGTTGCCCACTTTCCCCACGGTTTTTATTTGGAGAGGTCTCACCAATTTTTTGTGCCACTGGGCATGAGTCAGGTCCTCCCCAGCAAGCCTGTGTGCTTCCCATCTTGGGAGGCAGATCTCCCCTTTTCCTCCCTGGTGATCAGTTCTGCATGTCAGGAGTCTTAGAGAGTTTTGCTAGAGCCACAGAAGTTTGTTACACCCTTCCCTGCTCCCCTTCCTTGGTAACTTTATATCTTAACCCAGGGAGCTACTGGGAAATTACCCAAGTGATTCTTCATGGAACCAAGGGAACATTTGCTTCGAGGTGACTTTCTGCTTCACACCTTGAAATAAATTAAGCAGATATAAATTTTTATGAGTCTTTCAAATGGCACTTGATTTAATTTCTACCTTATCAGGCATTATATATGTAAAAGTGGTAGCCTTTGCATGCAGCTATAGTATCGCTTTTCCATTAAGAGATGCCAAGATGCATGGCCAGTTAAAATGCAGGAAGATGTTTAAAATACAGCATCTTGTGGAAGAAACTCAAACAATTTAACTTCCAAATGTGAATTGTCCCCAGGCTTTAAAATAGGGGCTAAATTACTTTGTAGGCATTCAATGCCCTTCACTACATCATTAATTTTCAGCTTCATCTTTTATTATTCCTTTACCTTGCCCTTATTCTAGCTGGGATATTTCACTAATTGCATAGTTCCAACAGGCACGGCCTTGATCACACGTCAGGAATCTTCTATTGTTCCTCTACCTCCCTTTGTGGCGCTCTGCAATCCAACATAAAAATAATTTTCTCTCAAAGCTATGTTCTTTTACTATGCCAGTGTTTCTCCCACAAAATGATAATAATTGCTACCATTTCTTGAGATTCTTTATATTTGTAATTTTAAAAAATAACATACCTACATAAAAGTATATATAACATGTATGTACACCTTAATTATTGCAAAGTAAGGCAGGCACGGTGGTGTGCACTTCTGGTCCCAGCTACTTGGAGGCAGAAGGATGGCTTGAACCCAGGAGTTCGAGGCTGCAGTGAGCTATGAACGCACCACTGCACCCAGACTGGCTGGGCAACAGAGTGAGATCTCATCTCTAAAAAAGAAATAAAAAAGATTACAAAGTAAATTACTATAAAATATTAAGTGAACACTCATGTTATCCATGTTATCACCATTCATATTAAACAAAAGAATAATGCCAGCATTCCAGAAGCCCTCTCGCTGATTTTTCTCACAGTAAACCTCTTCCTCCCTCCAAAATAACCACTATCTCATTTTTTGGGCTCTTTACTTTCTTGTTTTGTTATATAGTTTTACTACTTCCCTAATACTATAGTTAAGTTTTGCCTGTTTCTGAGATATGTATTTGTAATTATAAAATATGTTCTCTTTTTTATCTGACTTCTTTTATATAACAGTTTCTGAGATCCATCTAGGCTTTGTTTAGTAGTAGTTTGTTCATTTTCCTTGTTTAATAGTGTCCATTGGGTGCCTATGCTATAATATATTCAACCATTCTTTTGTTGGTAGACATTTGGGTTGTTTCCAGTTTCAGGTTATTATAAATAATGGTGCTATAAATATTCCTGTACATTTCTCTGGGTGCACATCCGGGCCTGGATTTTTCTTGTGGGAAAATTTCTAATTATAGATTGAATTGTGTGAATAGTTACAAACCTATATTTTATTCCTTTTAATTCCTGTGTATAGAGTTTGGTAATTTGTAAATATTTTTTTCTAGAAATGTATTGATTTCACTTAAATTTTAATTTTTATTGGCATAAAAAATTTTAATGCACTCTTATCTATTTAATCTCTGCAGAATTTATAGCAATGCCCATTTTCATTTCTGACATTGGTTATTTGTGCTTTCTTTTTGTATTTTGATCAGGGAGTGATCAATTTTACATCTTTTCATAGACTGTGTTGGTCTATTGTGTGTGTTTTCCTTTTTCCTTACTAGTTATGTAATTAAATTCTATTTTTAAAAATTTTATTATTTCTATCTTTTTGGGATTAATTTTGGTATTCTCTAATTTCTTGAGAAAGATTCTTAATTCATTAATTTTTAGTATTTCTTATTTTCTAATATATTTATTTGAAATTAAATGTTTAAACATGGTTTTAGCTGTATCTCACAATACTTTCATTATTAGCCAGTTCAAAATATTTTTTGTGTCTTATTTGGAAGTGTATTGCTTAGTTTCCAATGATCTAAAAGATTGTAATATATTATCGATTTGTAGTTTAGTTTCATTATGGATGAAGAATATCCTCTGTATGATTTAATTATTTTAAGTGTTTTGAGGTTTGTTTATGGCCCTGTTTATGATCAATATTTCTAAATGTTATCTGTTGCATTAAAAGAATGTGTACAGACACACACACACACACACACACACACACTGGGTAAAGTTTGCTAATCCTCTTATTTAAATCATGTCCTTACTGGATTTTGTCTGCCTGTTCCATTGGTTATTGAGATAAATATATTGATATCTCACATTTTCTGTGTGAATTTATCTATTTTTCTTTATCATTTTGTCTATTTGTTTTAATTTATATATTTTGAAGGCACATTGTATCTTCATGATGAGCTGAACCTTTTATCATTAGTAAGGATCCCTCTTAATCTGTAATAACCTATTTGCCTTTAAAAATTGATATTAATATAGCTACACCACATTTCTTTTTGTTATTATTTGCATGCTATCTTTTCTCACTATTTTACTTTTAACCTTTATGTAGCCTTAGTTTTAGGTGTATTTTTGATAGACAGCATACAATTGAATTTTGACTTTGTAGAAACGTATCTTTATTCCATCTTCACCCTTTTTCTCTCTTTTCTACATTGTCTATTTTCTCTGAGTTTCTCATTTTTGTTTAGTGTTGAGCTTTTTTTTTCCTTGTTGGAGATTTCCCTCAATTTTATGGATAATGTCTGATTTGTGCTCATATATAAGAGTGGGTAATAAAACGATGATTGGAAAGTCTCTGGCATGGACAGGCTTGTTGAGGGGTGAGACTTGGAGGGAGTGAGGTTGTGATGATGGGAATTTGGACATTTCACTGGGGGATCCTCATAAGTCTTTTGAGAGGGGGCGCTGGTCAGTTTTTTTGAGATGAAACTTCTGTCTTCAATCCAGACGAACAACAATGTGAATAATAGGACTCTTAGACTTTAATATGTATATTAACACAGTACATATATGTGTGTGTGTGTGTGTGTGTGTGTTTAAACCTTGTATTTTTAAAGCTTCTTCTCATTAAGGTGTCTCATTCCCTGCTTGAACTTTTTCAGACAGCAAACATCCCGTTAAAGCTGGATGGGGTGAAAATCATTTCCTAGTTTCACTGGGTCAAAGAGGGTATCTTGTGGCATAACAACTCGTTATGCTAGATTTCTATTGATGCTCCTGTTTTAGGTTCCATTCTTCCTCTCTCTCACCTTCAGAAATACTAAGCCTCCCATCCCTCAGCATCATTGTAATCCAAAGGTAGATTTTAGCTTCTTTCTTAATATATACCCAAGAAGGAGTTAATACAGCAGGGAAAGCTGAAACCATGCCCATCACCATTCCTCAATATGCTTTCTAAAATTGCATTAAAATTTTCTCATGTTCTGTCATCCCTTCTTTTATACTGCACGTTTATTCTTGTATTTATTTTTTATTTGTACACTGTCATTTGGTAGATTTGGAAGAAGGAAACACAATTTCTCACTCCACCAAGTTTACATGCAATCCTGCCCCTAAACTGCTGTTTACATGTGGCACCAAAGAGCCTCTTGGGAAATAACATCTAAGGGATGGTTGACGAAGGGTATCTGGTTCAAGGACAATGGGCAGGTTGAAAAGGAAGGGATTATTTTGAATAAGCACAACATATTTTGTTCCTAGTCCCATTGATTCACACTCAAATCAGAAGGTAAGAGGCTATTGTACAAGAGCAAGAAAAAGTTAAAAGAGGCATTTCTCCCTAATTTCTGCAAGGCATCAGCAACACTGTTGATATTGGCTTGTGGTGGCTCAGGCACAATGTGGTACTGTGGGTGACTAATCCCGGAATTTGTGAGGGAGGCATCTGTTACCATACTAGAAGTTACAAATATGTCTTTATTGTCCATGGCACAGACATGAGTACCTTGGCCTTGGCACACATATTGACAATACAAGTAGCAGGAGCAGGATCTTTGATGGAAATCAGTTGAAGACAGTATCTTTGGAACCACTTTTGGCATCAGTATCAACTGGCTTTCATTAGAGTGAGTGGAAGAACAGGAACATAGTATTCTGGTAGCTAAAAGTACTGGTTATAACCGCACAAAAAGAATTCTCAGAAAACTCATTGGGAAGAACTTGATAGGTTTGACATGTTAACAAGATGGGTGGCAATGTGGCTTTATTTCCCTTATCTCTTTTTTTTTTTTTCAAAAATCATGGGCTGATGGCTGGTGTGGTGCTGCTTGTGAAGCACACACTGCAAAAGCAGAGCATGAAATCCTTTATGGTGAAACCAAAGGAAGCCCTATAATTAGTTAAATCACAGAGCAAATTTAGGGAGCAATGAGAACCATTCCACTTCTAATTTGAAGGGCATTTGATGGTAAGAAGGCATTTTCAGGCTAAGGAGATGTCCGGGGGCTTTAGAGTTCTCATATGGAGGGTCAAAGTTTAGCGGTGACCAAATGCAAAAGGGGAATGTGTGTCAGAGTCCTCTATCTGCTACTCCAAGTCACTCATATCATTGACAAACTCAATTCTAGGGACCCTCTCCCAAGTGCCTGCATTGCTCTCTCCGGCTCTGTTCTGCACTACTAAGTGATGTCTGCTTAATCTGATTTTCTTGTTACCTTCTCCTGACACTTTGTAAGAGACCTATAAAAATCTTTAATCTGTCAGAAATGCAGCCTCCACTCTCTCCAAGCTACTCATTATCTACCTTTATTTTATCTCTTTCAGTACTTTTTATTTCAAAATCAGGCTCCCTTTAGATTAGCTAGCTGAGAGATGTAATATCTAGCTTTTTATCTCTTCAGTGCACAGATATTCCCTTACTTGTTGTCACTCATTTGACACACTCCCGTAGTTTACTTGATGCTTCTCAAAATGGAGATGCATTCTGACAGATTGGTTTTAACTATTTAATAGAACATGTACCACATTTGTTTTAAACTGGAGAGGGGAGTGATATTCTAAACTTGATCACACTTATGAAATTTGTGTATGTAAGCTGTACATTAAGATTTGAACACAAATTTCCCCCATTGCCTTGGGCAATGTCATAAAGAGTGGGTACATGTACATCTATCCTTGTTCTTACTAGGAATGATTTGAAAACCAACCTTGGTCTTTCAGCTATACTGGTGACTCTTTTCTTGCAGCCAATTTACTGTCAGTCCTTTCTAAACGGTGAAAGAATTTTTGTATTATTAAAATTGAACAAAATATTCATAAGCTCATTTTTAGACTCTACCATCTTTCCCTGGTGAATGGTTACAGCATTTTTCATTGCAATTAATAGAAGCTCAGTCAAGCTCACTTAAGAACAAAGATGGGATAGGAGGTGATTATTAGGAAGAAACAGGTTGTCCCATGGAATCCAAAGTGCGGGAATACAAGTCCCAGGAAGGGATTAGAATTAGACTCCCACACCACCCATGTTCTCCCTGTCTTGCTTCTTTCTTTCTTTTCTTTTTATTTTATTATTTGCATGAATCAGCCTTCCTCCATCCTCTGCCTGCTCCTCCAACCCCCTGCCTCTCTCTTTCTCTCTTGCTGCAGACTTTGTCTCCAGTTCACAGGGGACAAAATGTGGTCACCAAAAATCACTAGGTTGTTTTTTGGATAACCTCTTGGAAAGAGATTTCCTTCTTTCTCTCTTTTTTGTATTGGTTATACATTACCAGGAAAGGAAATAATAAGATAGAAGCAGCGTTGGGCATCATTACACACATCTCTATAAGCTTACACCTTTGGCAGGAGGAAATTACCAGACAAGAAGTGCAGAGTGTTAATCTAGGAAGTGACCCCTAGCTCTGGGGTGCTGTTTCTTTTCCCTTGGAAATTTATAAGTTTATATGCTTCAGGCTCATGGTTTAGCATATATGGTGAGACATCAGTAATTGTTTAACAAATAAATGAATATGACATAAGATAGATCCTTATCTCACATAAATTCACATGCTGCAAGAAGGGTTCTGGGGGAAAAGACAGTCTCCTTCTCCCTTCCCCAGAGGGGAACCTAAAATTTCTTCAACAAGAATAGGAAGCAAATAATTGGGAACTGGTGTTGAGTAGTCATGGGGAAGAACTGAAGTTGAATTCATATCCAGAAGACAATGAACAAGGAGAAGGAGGAAAAGAAGAAGGAGGAGGGGAGGGAAGGAAAGGAGAAGAGAAAGAAAAGAATAATTATCACATGTATTTTAGATCTGAAAATTTTGTAGGAAGTATAAAATCAGTCTCATTTTTCAGGTTTCTTCATTTTATTATACATAGTGGACAAACTTTAGTTTTTGGAAAATATTAATTTATTGTATTTACACCCCATTATTTTCATTTCATTATTTTTTTGTCTATTTTGATCATTTACAGCCTGAACACTTACCTTCACTGATGCACACCCATTACAGTTGAACTTGCTTTCTGTTTTACTTTAAGGAGCATCAAAATTTTTGCAAAATATTTTGCTCTTCCATTTAGCATGAAAGGAAGCATGATTATGTAGGGTAAATTAATTAATACCATTTGGCTTAGCTTGAACTTTATTTTTACAATAATAAAAATTGATGACAATGCATTATATACATTTCATTTGAATAGTTCTAAACACATTGAATCTCATTTAACATTAAAATCTGATTAAGTTAGATAATAAATTACTTTTAGATATTTTATAACTCTCTGGATTCCTTTGAGGATTTATTGGTGTTCTTTTAGCAATGAGCTCAGGATTTTAAAGCTTTCTTCTTTTTATAATTTTTCTAATGACGTTAGTAAAGATACATGAAGTGTCTTTGCTGTGTTTGTTTGATTGATTAGAAGTAGAAGACAGAACTATTTTGAGCATCAAATTAGATCATATATTCCTGTAGTGTTTGTGAAGCTGAACAAAAAAAAATTGAATTAAGAAAGAAACTTGAGATATAACCACAAAAATTCTGTAACTTCAAAATTAGTTTTGAGGATGCATTGTTTTTTAACCTTATAGGCCTTTAAATTTTGACTTTGAAGGATAAACAATAAATGTAGTTTGACAGTACCTATTTGAAGGGCAGTGAAATAGTTTTCTCTCTTTGTTAATATGGATAAAATAAATGTGTTTTACTATATGGCTCTAGTATTATTTGTGCCAGCAAACTGGTGCACTGAATTATGTATTGATGTCTAGTCTCATTTAAAGGATTTTTGAATAATAATATGACTCAGTAGACTTTTAATATTTTACCTTTTAAATTATTAGTCAACTAACATATTCAAAGTAAGTAAATTTACAACATGTGATTGCAGAAAGTCAAGGACATGTTCTTTATTTTTATTTGATTATATTCTGGCCTCTATCTCTTTATTGTAGAAGAGGTAATAAAAATGATACAATGATACTGTATTCTAACTTTGTTAGGACATCCTAATTACATAGGCCACAGTTTGTCTTCAGTGTTTATTTTTATTTTATCTTATAATGCAGGTCCTTGTTTTTACCTTTATTCTTTCATTCTCTTCCTAGTTCGGCCCTGATGTCAGATGATTTAAGTAATCTTACGTTAATCAATCAACTACTTAATTCATTTGAATATTTAATTGCATTCTTAAAACATACTATACACTGGGCAAGGAATTTCATTTATCTAGGAGAATGAAATATGCTCTTTACTCTTGATAAACTAGTAAAATACTTTGGGAAAATTATTTAGCATAGAGGTATAGTAAAAGTATTATGGCAACAAATGGGAAGGGATGATTTTCTAAAGTAATGGCAGGAGATTTCTCAGTCGACAGGTTGAGTTAGTAATCTCAGGCCAGAAGAGAGGGGATGACATTCCAGATGAAGATAACATTGTGGGCAGCAATGATAAGGTATGTCATGGAATGGTGGTATGTTGGTGAGATTGATTTCCTGGTGGGGCAGAGGGCCTGAAAGAGGGAGACTGTAAAATTAAGGGAGATGAGTCTTAAAAAATAAAAAAAATAAGATGTTTTGCAGAGACTGTGAGGCTTTGTTATCCATACTTTACCTTGTGACAATAGAAAAATTGTTATTTTCCAAAACGGAAGCCAGTGGTCCAGACGTTTACCATTTTTTTGCATGTCTATTATGAAATAGTTGTGCTAGAAGCTCGACACACTTTATTTCATGGAATCCTCAATAAACCCCTGTGAGGTAAAGGTATTTTTATTCCCACTTTATAAAGAAGTGGATGATTATCAAGGTTGATCCTTTGTCCCAGGTCATAGGGATGTGGGTGGGTGTAAGCTTAGTACTTTCTGGTTCCAAGACTCCTACTCTTCCGGTATACCGTATTACTTCCCAAGAAGCCACCATAGTGACAATAAAGAATCTACAGTAAGGGGAAGCAGTCACAGGAGAGTAGGAGGCTATTATTTTAGTTTCATATTAGAAATGATTATGGACAGAATTTAGGCATTGGTAGTGGTGAAGATAGAAAAACAGCATAGATTTGGGAGCTTTTCAGAAGTCACCTTAGTGATTGATCAAATGTTGGGAGTAAAGGAGAGGAAGAAATTAACGTAGTACTAAGGTTTATGTATCCAGCACAAACAAACTTCACTGAATGGCCTGAAGCAAGGCAAGGAGTGGAAGGAAGCATGGATGTATGGGGGATGTATTCATAGTCAGGGTGGGTGTGGTCAATGAAAACTCCATCTATAGTTTTCCTACATATGTCTTCCTTATAGAAATTAGGGAAATGAATGGCTAAAGTTGGGAAATTTAAGTTGGTATTTTATCAGTGAGCATTACTGGGTCCAGATGCAATTTTAATCCTTCCAGGCTACATCTAACAATTGTCTGCAGCATTTTTGACATTCCAGTGCATCTTGCCCCATAGCTTCAAACCCTAGGTCTGGCCTTGATGCTCCTTACACATGTATTGAACTGCATCAAAGGCTTTCGATAGTTAAGAACTAGAAATTTTGATCAAAAATAAATATTAAAATGTGGTTATTTGGGTAATGGTAGATAAGAAATTAGATTAAAGTCATTAATCTAGTTAACCATTTCATTACAGACACAAAACAATTTAGAAAAGGTTAATATAATAAATCTAGGTATAATTCCTGGCATTTTGAAGTGACATATTTTCACTTCAATGTCTTAAGAATACTTAGAGCTTTTGATTTAGTTTTATTATGTTTAACGTAGATATGTAATCATGTAAGTCAACTACTTACCCATGATTTACTTGTGTATGAAGCCCGCAATCTTGTTTATGTTGCCCAAACATGGCTGGGAGAGACAGCTGTGACATTATGGATCCAGCTGGCCACAGATGGATCTTCAGTGAAGCATGAATCTATATTGGTTTGGCGATCTGTGTTTACTGCATCCTGTTAGACTTTCAGAGAGTCAACCCCTAAATCACCTGGCATTGACTACATCCACTTATGTATAAATAATAGATTGAAGTAAACTGGAACTTTTGCTGCTAATGATCAAGATTCTCTCTTATAAGATCAATTCATTATATTACAGTTTTATTGACAATTTAGCTCATGTTAGAGTCTGTTCAGTGTAGTCATTTGGCACATAGGTGCAATAGCCTTGGTAGCTCATGTTGTCAAGCTGTTATGATAATCATTAACTTTTTCCAGATCTTGTATTTTGAAGTGTCCCCATGTTTGTTATGGATTTGACAGTTAAGCTTGAGATCTCAAGGAAAAAAATAAAAGCTGAGGTTAGAGCCTGAGAAGAAATTCATTTTTTTAGAATCTTTGAAGACTATATTAATGATTGATACTTACCTGGAAGGCTGGTAGAACTGCAAGAGTTTCTAGATTATGCATAGTGGAAATAACCAGTTAAAGCATAAAAGAAAACAAACAAATGATGTATGAATAGTTGAAATAATCAGCTAAAGCTCCAAACCAAAAACTTTAATGGTGCCTCCTAGCAAATACAATTTAATTCCCAATAACTCCTCAAAACCATTTGGTATATGAAGCTCTATAATTTCACTTTTTTAGAGTCCACTGTGATATTCAAACTGGCTAAAATTGCTGATATAAATACATGCATACCCAGGCTGGGCGTGGTGGCTCACGCCTGTAATCCTAGCAGTCTGGGAGGCTGACGTGGGAGGATCGCTGGTGGTCAGGAGTTCGAGACCAGCCTGAGCAAGAGTGAGACTGCATCTCTACTAAAAGTAGAAAGAAATTAGCTGGACAACTGAAAATATATAGAAAAATTAAAATTAGCTGGGCATGGTGGCGCATGCCTGTAGTCCAAGCTACTCGGGAGGTTGAGGCAGGAGGATTGCTTAAGCCCAGGAGTTTGAGGTTGCTGTGAGCTAGGCTGATGCCACGGCACTCTAGCCTGGGCAACAGAGTGAGACTCTGTCTCCACAAAAAAACCCACAAAACATATGTGTGTGTGTATATATATATATATATATACACATACATACTCTGCCTTTTACAACACAACCAGGAAATATTATTAAATGCTAATGGATATGAAAACCAATGAAATAGTAGTTGAAAATTTTTATGGCAGATCTGCATATTTGTAACTCTTCCTCATATTTGTCCAAATAACCAAAAATAAAAATAAATAATGAATACTAGTCTTTATGTATCACTCTTCATTATAAATATATTAGTTATTTCATAAATGATGCTATCTCATCTGCTGTACTTATCATGTGCCCAAAGCCACAGGTGAGGATAAATTCTTTATTGTGTGCTGGTATATAATTCTAGATGAATATAGGACAGCTATCCTGTAGTCAAGGAGCTATAGATGTAGTTGGAGAAATAAAGTGAAACACAAAACAACTTAAAAACACTTCTAATGTCTTCCTCTGTGGACAAGTTCTTCATGATTTAATTTCATTTTATTGCTGTGTTTCTAGGGCTTATATACAGAAATTTACCCATGCCATATGGAAATAAAGATGAATAATTTGGGTCACTTCATTAATTCATAGTTAAATATTTAATGGTCACTTACTATATGCCGGTAGTGCTCTAGGGCCTGGGGAATCAATAGTGAACAAAAAAGCAAAAGTAGCTCCCTGTCTTCCTAAAGCTTATCATCTAGTTTTAGTTCATTTTTTTCTAGCTTTTCAGTGATACGATCCTGTTTCTTGATATCCTAGTAATTTTTGAATGACTGGCAGATGTTATGTATAAAAATATATAGAGGATCTAGATGATATTTTATTTTTCCAGAAAAAGTTTCACTCTTTTGTCCATTAGGTGGAAAGAGTGGAAGCTGATCGCCATAATCCAGCCATAGAATGGACTAAGTGAGGCCTGATTTACACTTTTATCAAGGATTGATCCACCTCTGGTTTTCTGTATTCCTTCATAGCCCTGTGTTCTCTTGGACTACAGTTGCTGGCTGATTCTGAACTGTAATAGTCTCCTCAGTACAGTGAGTTGTCAATCTTCCATAATGCTTTTTAGAGACTCTACTTAGTCTTTTAGCCTCCCCCTCAAACAAGTTCAGAGTTTGGCAAATGCTTTGAAATGCAACCAGCTGTGTTTCTTGTTCTCTTCTGGGCACTTCCTTCCTCATTAAGGTCTTGGCTGCTTAAGTTTCCAGTGTTGCCTCTCCAGCCCCGTGAGACTGCCCTCTGCCCAAATGAAACCCAAGATTCTCATCCTCTTGCCTTGCATGCAGAGTCAGCAAATGCCCAGAGAAAATACAGCTAACCCTTTCACAATTTTAACCTTTTCACAATTCTCTTCAATCTGGTATTCTGTTTATTCTGGTCCTCATTGCTTCATCAACTCTCTGATGCCTTTAAAAAGAGTTCTTGGGTAATTGTTTTATTTTCTTTAGATTTTTCAAGTTTTTCCTGGCTGGATCATTGATGTGTTGCAAGTGTATCAGCCCATCCCTATTTTTAGACACTGAAATAAAAAAAAAATGATGCCTTCTCTTATACACATCTATACAATCACAAGGAATGTACCCTGAAATTTCCACTCTACCCGAATACATTCTAGAACTAATTGGCAAAGTGGACAGATGGGGCATTGAGCAAGTTCTTTAACATAGGTATCACTGAAAGAGCTAGACAATTACCTGAGTTAATCCTCTGTAGTAACATTGACTAACTCCCCAAGAGCTGTTCAGCAATGGTCGTCCCGAATAGAGAAATAGCAACCATGGAGCCTTTCAAGTAGAAGCTGCTTAGATTGGTAAACTCAGTATGAGGGAGAGTCCAAGACTTGATGGTAGCTCTGGATGCTAAAGCTTCTACATGCTAATGTCGATTTATTATGACTTATCTTCAAAGGAAATAAG
This sequence comes from Cheirogaleus medius, assembly GCA_008086735.1. Classification (NCBI taxonomy): domain Eukaryota; kingdom Metazoa; phylum Chordata; class Mammalia; order Primates; family Cheirogaleidae; genus Cheirogaleus; species Cheirogaleus medius. The sequence continues at coordinate 24,670,809 of VBSM01002616.1, read as the reverse complement.
TCCTGATTTTCATTGTCTAATAAAGTACTGGAAGACAGAGTAGATATCCTTTGTGTTTTTTATATCTCCACTAATACTTGTAGGCAGAAGGTATAGCACAATGGGTAAGTGCCTAGATTTGTGAGTCAATCAAGTTTAGATTCAATTCCTGTCAGTTTATCAGGTGCTTGATCTTGCGCAAGTTGCAAAAACTCTCTAAATCTCAAATTCATAATACCCATATTCCCACTTCGAGGCAACTGAGAGACACAACTGATGCAACATGGATTCCTGCATGGGATTCGGGCCAGAAAGAACAGCTGGAGAGATACGAATGGGATTTGTGGGTTAGAAGGTAGTATTGTATCAATAATTTCTTGATTTTGAGGGTTTCCTAGGGGTTAGATAAAAGAATGTCCTTGTTTAGGGAAATAACACACCATAGTATTAAGGGTTATGGACATTATGTCCATAACTTTCTTTCAAATAGTTCAAAGAAAGACTAACAGTCATATATATATATATATATATCTCACATATATATGACATATAATATAAGATATATTAATATATATGATACATATTTAGAAAAGGGTATAATAGAACAAATATGGTAAATGTTAAAGTTGGGACTCTCAATGAGGGGTATGTAGGGGGTCTTTATACTATACTTTTAACTTCTATAGAAGTTTGAAATTATTTCAAAATAAATTCTTGAACTTTAATAAAATCTCTATTCTATATCTGTAAATTAGGAATAATAATACATTTCATTGTACTGGCATGAATAGAGACACTGTATTTAATAGAGACACTGTAATAGAGACACTGTTAATAGAGACACTGTATTTAAAGTGCTGATAACTATCCCTGGAACATTGTAAGCCTGTAGTTATGGTACTTATAAAATTTTGGAAATCCATGGAATCTACTGTGGAAATCTATTATGGAAATCCGTGGAATTAGAGATGCAGAATTTTAGGGTGAGACCTTAAGACATTTACATAGACCTTCCTAGGTAGGTGAATGAAGCTTGTGGAAAAAGAGTTGTTTTAATAGTTTATAAGTTTGCTTTTGTTGTTAAACAATAAAACTATTTAAATATATGTTTATTTTATGAATAATCAAACCATCGGAAGTAACTCTAGAAAAGAAAAAACTGGAGGTAGTTTACATTTCAGTGACTTAAAAAATGTGCTTCTTCATAATTTCAGTAGATAAATAACAAACATAGCATTTTCTAGTGTATGTTGTTTTAAAATGAAGAAGAATCAAATTTTACTAATACTCTAAATTGTACAGATATTATTATGAATAAGAAAAGGAACAAAATTTAAAGTAAAAATAAATCTGAGTGAAAGGAACTTAGAGTAAAGAAATTATAAGAGAGAAATTTGATTCTTAGCTACGGTACATTAGTTACATGATATTTATTGGGGAAGTTAGGTGATCTGAGTCCCAGTTTTCTCAGAGAAATTGCAAAGTGGGAAAAATAATACTTAGACTTTTCTTGAATATCCAATGAGAAAATGGAAATGGAAATGCTTTATAAACAATAAGCATGATCTTATTATTAGTATCTAATGATCAATGAAAACAAGGATTAGCTATACAAAAGGCAAGTGATAAAATGAAATCTTCTGGTTATTGTTATTTTAGTAATAATTTAAACCACACATATTTGAATCACATTTTACGTTGCTTCACTTTGTGGAAATTTTTCTTAAATCTTGACATTATTCTGAACATTATTCAGATATGATATATCTGAAGCCTAGTCTCAGCTTTTCAATGATTCTTACTTGACAGAACTGAAAGAAAATTAGTTCTCTCCCCTTTCAAGTTACTCTAATTCATGAATTGTTTCTTCTCTGCTTATATTTGAGTGATCATGAGATGATTATCTTTGCTGAGTATTTCTGTTTGATTTTTCAAAAGCTGTCATCAGTTTTATAGCTCAAATAGGAAATGCACATGGTAATTAGTAGAGCCACATTCAGTCTTCAAGTCTAATTGAAAGTGACCAGACACCGTCAGAGCTCTCAATAGTCTTCCAGATTTGTAAGCATGTGTGATGGGACAAGAGAAAGACAGCTTGTTGGAAGTGGGAAAAGTCCCTTTGCCTGTTGCTGAACCAGAAAGCTTTGACTATATGGCTCTCTGAGTCTGGACAATGTCTTGTGTGTTTGTTTCCACAGAGCATATATCATTACAGACTATATGGGCATCCGAAATGAAAGTTTCATGAAATTAGCTGCAGTAGGGACCTGGATGGGGGACTTTGTCACAGCTTGGATGGTAAGAAAACTTTAACTTCACCCATTTAAAACAAATATCAGATGGAAGACATGTTCAAAATGTTGGACAGACCCTGCTTTTGATGGTTTAGAGTAAAATAATTACCTCTCTTTCAAATGGAACAAATTTATGAGTATAAAGTTAGAGATTATATATAGTATCTCTGGACCTCAGGAAAAAAAATCAATGCAAATTAGAATATTAGTGATGACTTTCCACCAGAATCTACCTTCCTATCTATCTGTCTATCCATCTATTCATTCACACATAGTATGTTTGAGAATACAAACATATAAACATCATAAAATTAATAGAAAATTTTTCCCCATGAGATTCTAAATAATTTTGTTTATCTAAATAAGTTTGAGTTTTTTTGACATGTACAATTTTCAGTTAAGGAATGTGGTCTGGCCTATTTCAGAAGACCACTTGAAACACTTTTTAAGGACTTTAAAAATAGTTTTCTACATTTGTTTTTATCATTAAACCTACTAAATGGTAACTAAGAGTTCTGAGAATTGTCTGTTTTATTATCATTTGTGTATTATTAATCCTTATTACTATAAGCCTGTAACAAATAGACAAACCATATCTTATGCTGAGCTCCTCTGTCAAAAGAATAACTTCTGTTTTTAACCATTGCATTAAAAAGTTAAATTTAGCATGTTGCTAAAAGCCTCTAGGTCCTATAAATTCATAAGAGAATCACAGAGTGCAAAGAGCATAATTCCCATAAAAATGAAACACTTCATTGACACCTTTCATAAATGAAGTTAGTCCTAATTATCTTTGTCAGTCCATTCACTTGAAAATGAGGAGATCTACCAAAGGGAAGATAATGCCCGACTCAAACAAGACTGGCTGTGGACATGCCCCTACAGAGGTGTGCCAGATATAGTAGGTAAATTGTCACAACAGAATTCCTGCTTTGCTTCTTACCTAGAACAGGTATTTTCAGGAAACAGGAAGCAGTTCTAACCTCACTGCTTCTACTGTGATCATCCTGGAAGAGTGTCAGACAATCACAAAAGGATTTGCACAGACTGTTTTTGAGCCTTGTGCCACCTCTGTTGATTTTTAGAATGTTAACAGATTATCAGATGTATCCAATTCCATCAACATTAAAATGTGAACTTGAAAAATTATTTATTTTATTTGTGATCTCTAGAAATAGCAATAAGAGTAGGCCAGACATTGAAACCAGGCTGCTTCATGTCAAAAATTTCCATATCCATTGGGAAAAGCTGTTTAGAAGGACATACATGAAATTTGAAAAACATAATTTCCCAGAAACTTGAGGGAAGGAATGTCTTTTAAAAAATGTCTACATTAATTGTGGATTGTGATTTCATCTCCACTTTATGGTGAATCCACTTAATATAATGGAAAAGAGAACTAGAACAAGAGTTCAGAAATTTGGATTCTCTGACCGTCCCACCTCTGGTTTGGCCTTCCACAAGTAATATACAATCCTCTGAGGCTCAGTTTGCACATTTCTCAAATGGGATTAATAGTTCCTACCTGTGTTACATATTTTCTGTAAAGATTAAATGTTTGGCTCTGTGGTAGGACTTAAAATGCTAAAGTGTAAGGTAGATATAAGAGCTTTATTGTTGTTGTTCACATTTTGGGACCCTCATCCTCTTAGCTGGGCCCAGTCTCTTGAAGGGACGCACGGGCAGGACATTGATCCAAGCCTGGGGATGCCTACGCTTCCTGAGTACCAGGGCTGTGAGCATCCCACCTTAACCCAGGCCCAGGGTCCAGTGTGCCTGGAGCTTCCTTCCAATCGCCAATGCTAGAGTAGACTAAATTGATATGGTGCATTGCTTCCTGTCTTTTGTCTAACACTGAGCCTGACAAAAGTCAGGGGAGAAGCAACAAACCGATATGACCTAGGAGCTCACTCTGGAGTTTGCAGGCTTGTGCAGGCCATTTGTTACATAAATCATTTTCCTTCCCATTATGCCATCACTATTTGTTTGTGACCCAATTCCATCCAGTTCCTTCTCAGACGTTTCCTCAAGGTGGTACTTTCCTATACCATGTACAGCTCTGCCCCTGCCCCCTCATTTCCTGGTTCATTATTTTTTTTAATTAGGATTTTTTTTTCCTTTTTAATTGTAAGATGGGGTCCAATTACTAGGACAGTGTTAAGAGGAAAGTGCATGGTACAGCTTTGACCAAAGACCTGTAACTCCTCCTGGCTGGATTTCTACAGTGCACTTGTCCGTCCTCTCATGTGGTTAAAGAGAAGACAAATAATTCCACAGTTCAGCCTGTGGTCTGTCTCTCTCCAAGGTCTGGCTGACCTTCATAGTTTCTTCTAAATTTACTATTTTAATGTCGTCTATTTCTACTACCTAACCTAATAACTTTACTTTCTTCTATACAATAGATGATGACTGTACCGCAGAACTAGGACTGCACTGAGAGTTGAGAAAACTGTGTACTAGGTTTAACCCTGTGATGTGATCTTAAGTCATCTAACCTTCTGGGGCCTCTCATTCTTTCCTTTCTGTAACCTGGGGGAGAATCCAAAGTCTCTTTATGCTTATGTTTTATGAAACATTGACCTTTCCCCATTAGACGTGGGGATAGGAATAGCAAAAGAATTACCGAGCTCTCCTGATTTGGAAGTACGGTCACACAGAGAGGATTCCCAGAGCACATCATTTCTATTCCCATTTCCACTGACTGGGCAGTGAGTTTCCATATAAATATTTATGTGTCTACATATGTGTGCATCGATAACATTTTAAAAATAATATTTTTCCTCATGAGAGAAGTCTATGGTAGCTTTGACCTTCATCTGTCTATAGAAATGCTCATCGTGAAATGAATATCAATGATGAAGGTAACTGTCATGGAAAAGCAAGTGACTATTTACATTAATAATTAAAGTGTACCTTTTATTGTATTACTGAAATGGAGAATTTTCTTTTATGGAAATAATTCAAGACTTTCCCATGGTTTTGTGATCCTAAGACAAGGCTGATATTAACCAATTTGAGAAATATCTTTGGTTTTCACACTGTGGTGTATTAGGTCCAATTTCCTAGGCAGTCCTGACTTTTCCTGGCTCTGTGGCTCTCCCCATGCAGAGGATAAAAGATATATAAAGCAGAGTTAAGGTTACTGCTTTTTTTGGTCAAATAGGTTTTTAAAAATTTATAAAAGAAATAAAGTGATGAGCTGGCCCTTTGCTGTTGGCAAACAGAGAGCTCTGTCATGAAGATGTGCATAAAACAAAAACACTGGGAGTCTCATGCAGCACCATTTCCATGTAGCCACCTATGTGCCCACACACTGTGCCACTAAGCCAGGAGCTGGAGGACAGTCGACCAATCTCACATCAAATTGCCCCAGTTTTGCCATAGCTACTTCAGCTTCTGCTGAGGTCTAAGGTTGCAGGAGATTCTAGGACATCATGATGGCACTTACTTCTACCCCTCATTTAATTACCAGAAAGGGAAAACACTTCCTGTTTATCTGTACATAATAATGCCCTTTTCCAAGCCCCTGCTACATACTGTTTTAGTTGCTTTTCTCTTACAGCATTAAATGGTATGACTAACCATATGGTGGGGACATCAGACTCCAGGTTTGAGGTTCTTGTTGGGGTGAGGGGCATACAAACAAGGTGAAGTTGAGCCATGACCCAAGAAGACAATTCTGATGGTAAATACTGAAGTCATCATAAATCCTTAATCCTAATCCTAAAAACTAAGTGCTGTGTATATCAACTCCCAGTAGTCACAGGATATTACTTGGCTTTGACACATTATTCCCAGGATTATCTGTGGGAGTATATATATATATATATATTTGCCACTATTAGCAAAGGTTCTACCATGAAGCAATGCCATAAACACAGAAAACAATTTAGTTGTTTACCAGTTGACTTTACGTTTATTTCAAATGTTTGTAGTAAATATTCATTTATAAATTGTTTATGATTTTATCAGCTTTTTTTTCTTAAAACTTGCAGTTTCATTACAGCCAGGCAAACTTAGCCAATACTTTCATGTGGAAATGCCTATGGATTAATAAAATATAGCCTTTGTAGTTGGAGTATAACAAAAAATAAAAATTTTAAATTTACTTAATCCTTTTCATTGAGGCTCTGTCAAAAATATGACTTTTGAAAAAAAACCATCTTTTAGAAATATACTTCACCCTTCAATTTTAACTGTGCATGTTTTACATGTAAGTGTTACATTATCTAAATATTTGAATGACAAATTTTGCCTTCTTATTTTTCACACATATTCTATTTCTTCAGAGAAATCTTATAATTAATATTTATATTGCTATTATCTTTGTTTCAAAAGACTGTTTATGTAAGAGGCAAAGGTGAAAATCCTCTCTTCCTTACTTGACTAGAAGCTTCTAGCAGGGAGTTAAAATGTCAATCATCTTTATAATTATATTCCTAGCACCCAACACAGAACCAGGCATAAAATAGGTGCTCAAGAAATATCTGTTGAAAGAATAAATAAATCATAAGGGTACCTAACCACTACGTTTTATTTCCTTTTTCCTAGTTCAATTTTGTGGCCTATTGTTGTAAAACGGGTAGTCTAAAATACTTGAAAGGAGGCAAGAGGAGAGAGCTCTATTGTTCAGAGTACATAGGTATCACCTCTGCTTTTCTCCTCTTCCCACCCCACCTGAACCGTGCTAAATCTGTTTCCATAACCATGAGGACACATGCTTGTGAACACACCCTTGCATGGAAGTAATGAATTCTCAATGTGATTCTCACAGAATGGTGATGTGACCCTTGAGTGTAAATGGCGAAGAATATAAATAAAACAAAGATTGAGCTTCATGGGTCCTACCACAGCACTCCTCGAATGGTCATTGCTGCTGTCAGTGGCATAGTGTCGCTCCCAGCCCTGGAGTAGCAGGAAACTGGGCTGAGATATGTCCCTTCAGTCACTTGAGCAAGGAGAGATTACTACTGAAGACAGAAAATTGGTTAAACGTCAATGGAAAGGCAGAGAGAATTAAAGAATGATGGGTACTTTAATATTTATTTACAAATCTAGAAGATATAGAAGAGAAAGGAAATACTTTTGTGGTGTTTGAGAGTAAAGTATTCCTTCAGCTTAAATATAGAAAATATGAAATAAAATTTATAATTATGTATACAAGGTCTGTACAGAAAGAATCTAGCCATAGTTAATATAATGAGAACAGTTCACATGGCTGGATACTTTACAGACAGATCCCATACATACAAACCTCAAACATAGATTTTTGTTGTCATTCCATGCTTATTACATACTTATTAAGGAAGGAGTTTGACTATCTGTGTTATTTTCATTTGAACAAATTAAAAAGTTTATTTAGTTTAGAATTTTCTAGTATGCACATGCCGCCTTTTTGTGTACTGTTCTGCAAATGCTAAGTTTGCCAATGAACGATAGCCTGGAATGTAACCAGCATCACTTCTAGCTTGTTATTCTGTCTGGAATTGAGCTTGACAATTCATATTATGATCAATGCCAGTTTTCTAATTATTTCTCTTCCACTGATGTTTCAAAATGACAGAATGAAAAGTATAATTGAATTTGATTTAGTACCTGAAATAAAGTAGCAATAATAGCTTTAGTGAACTTCATAATAGAAAAAAGTTTGAACTGCGAAACCTGGAATAGAAGGACAGGGCTAGCAAACTCATTCAGCGAGTGTCTATGACAAATGGAAGGGTGCGAACCAGATCTTTAACCCAGGGGGCTGGGCCCAAGAACCAAACATTACTCTGGTTTTTTTTTTCTTTTGCCTGTTCATTGGCACTACTTTATGACTTCAACCTACTTCCTGATTAGTTAACCTCATGTCTGGTAAATTTGCATGTTGGATTTCATTACTTTGTACAGTGAAAATGAAAACTAGATCAAGCATTTAATTAATAGACTATCTTGCTATAAAAAATCCATCGTATGTGAGATTCCCTAAGAAAAAAGCAAGCATCAGGGATTTGTGGCCCATGACTTATTGAGGAAGTGCTCTTGGGGATTCTGTAAGGAGATGAGAGAAACAGGAGAGAGAAAAGGAAGGAGGCCAGCAAAGATGTGGTTATATGGTGTCACATAAAGTCTGGCCTTGGTCTGATTCACTGGGCATGTGATATGTTCCTGGGGAATGGAGTGCTCAGTAGATGAAGAGAACCTGGGTGGAGCATCAACATTGACGACCGCACAGACAAAACCCAAGGACAGTAGATTTCATGGAGCTCATAATTGCCAAAAAGTTTCTTTGATCATTTGACTGAAGCAAAGAGTATAAAAGAGGAATTATTTTTTAAATTCCCTTTTTATTCATTAGGAAATTTAGAGGGAACTAAATGTGGTCATTTTGCTTTTGCATGTATAAATATTTTAATGTCTCTATAAATATTTTAGCTTTGTGTTTCATGTTCCTTCAAAATAATAAGTTCTTGCTAAAAAATTAATAAGGCAGGAGAGTCTAACTTCCTGTGTTCAGATAGCATCATAAATGGTGATCAAGAGTCTTTTAATTTTCAGGAATCTTGGATTTTAAAAAGTACAAATAGAATACGACATGAAATGGAAAAGGATTTCTGAGTAAAAAAGATATGGTATTATATAACGTATAGATATTTAAGAAAAAAGCGCAAATTCTGGCTTTTGGTATAAGTCTCCTCATGTCAATGCCCATTAAAAATGTCAACTAATTTTATTGTATGTGATAGGTATATTATAAGCAATTTATATTCATTCATTAAAAATTTATGGAATATAAATTCCATAATTCATATTCACTAAGGATATGAAAGGCACCTAGGAAAAGGTATTGGATTGAACTACATTAATGTATAAAAGACACTAAGGATATCTCTTATAGAAAGACAGAACCACTAGAGGCAAGGGATGCTCACTTTTCATCTTTTTCATCCCCAACTCAGTTTTAGCTTTTTTCAATTACATTACACTTTATTTCTGTTATTTGGTTTATACTTCCTTATGGCAGGTATCTCCTATGTCCACACATTCTTTATGATATTTTTGTGTTTTTTTTTGTTTGTTTTTTTTTGAGACAGAGTCTCATTCTGTTGCCCAGGCTAGAGTGCCATGGCGTCAGCCTAGCTCACAGCAACCTCAAACTCCTGGGCTCGAGCAATCCTTCTGCCTCAGCCTCCCAAGTAGCTGGGACTACAGGCACCATGCCTGGCTAATTTTTTTTTTCTATACATTTTTAGTCGGCCAATTAATTTCTTTCTATTTTTAGTAGAGACGGGGTCTCGCTCTTGCTCAGGCTGATCTCGAACTCCTGACCTTGAGCAATCCTCTGGCCTCGGCCTCCCAGAGTGCTAGGATTACAGGCGTGAGCCACCGCGCCCGGCCTCTTTATGATATTTTTAACATAATGTTCCACACCTTTTAAAACACGAGTTATCCATCATTTACCTGAAGAAATTTAAGTAAAAACCAGGAGGCATTGATATTTGATTTTTTTTTCTTTAAAAGTCAGTGATATAATGAAATGAGTGCTGAGTGTTAATACAGGCTCAGATTAGAACTCAAAAAAGAAGCTATGTGCTTTTTTAGTAGTATTTTTAGAAGTAGTTGGATTACTCCCCTTATCATTTCTTTTACTTTTTATTTAGCACCTCCTGTAGGCCAAGAACTATTTTAAATATATATATATTTAGAATAATGTTTATAAATAAATATATACTATATTTATATGTATATAATTATATATTATATATATTTAGAATAGTGCCTATACTCACACACACAAATGTGCACACATGTACGTACGTATTTAGAATAGCGATGGGGTCACAGGAGGTGCTAAATAAAGGGTAAAAGAAATGATCAGTGGTGTAATCCAAATACTTCCAAACATACTACAAAAGAAGCTCAGGCTAGGCACGAGGCTAGAAGATCGCTTGGGGCCAGGAGTTCGAGACCAGCCTGGCAACATAATGAAACCCCATTTCTGCAAAAAATAAAAAAATAGTAGCCAGGTGTGGTGGTGCATGCCTC
>VBSM01002616.1:24627552-24651478 GCA_008086735.1 Cheirogaleus medius | reverse complement strand
AAAAATGATAAAAGGAAATTACTAGTTACAGTGCAGAATAATCCATTAATGAAACTTATTTTAAGAAAGAAGGCCATTTAATTTATTAAAATTTTGATTTGTACATAAATTTCAGAAATATAGCTATTTCTGAATAATGTTGGATTTCTTTATATTGTTTAAGAAATTACCCTATCAGTGCCTTGATTCACATTGGTAATTGGAAATGAATTATTGTAGCTGCCATGATAGTAACAATAACAGATAAAATTCATTGAATCCATGCTAGAGTTTCTTCCAAATATTTTAAAATTGTTGATTTATTTAGACCCAATCTCTCAGTATATCTATTTTTACCCTCATTTTACAGTTGAGGAAATGGAGGTAACATGTGACAAAGGTTACACCATCATTTAGTGACTATAATCGTGAAGTTTCATGAGCATAGGGCAGTGGGGTTATTATGAATATTGAGTAACACCTCATTTATTTGACACCAAAACCAGATATTCTTTTTATTTAATACATAACATAAATGCAACTTAATCTCTGGAAGTTTGTGTCTATAATTATGTTTTGATAAAATGTTTCTGAATATTGTTGCACATGTCCCTACCTTAATAAATAGAAAATAATAAAGATAACCTTTCTATCAATAGTAGAAAGAATGTTGAATTTGTCTAGACTTGGGTTCAAATTTCAATCTTGTTACTTATTAATTATATGATCTGGGCCTTAGTTTCCATATTGGTAAAGTGAACTGGTACCTATGTCTGTGGAAGTCACTTAGCCTGGAACTTGTATGGTGGTAGGTTCTCATAAAGGCTAGCTATTGATACTAATTTTATTGCTCCCATTTCCTTAAAAGGAAAGTGAGACTAATGCCCACCTTATAGCGGTTTTTCTAATTAAATCAATGGAATTATATATACCATTTGTAAATGCATATGTATGTATATGACACACCCTAGCACGGTTCTAGTAATTAATATTCAATAAGCATATAGATTAAGTGAGTTAATTCAGGCAGATCACTTAGAAAATTGCCTGGCATGTGGGAAGCACTAATTACATGTTAGCTTTTACTATTACCATATTATTATTTTGTTTCTATCCTTCAGTTTGTTGCTCTATTGTACTAATTCCCTATTCTGTAGATTTATGGTAATAGTAGGTTATTTCATTCTTTATTTTTATTGCTTGACTAGGTATGCCAGGTGATGTGTTGTCCCTGATCACCAAAACCCATAATTCAGGAAGGTGAGAATTATGTAGTAAAAGATGTGGTGAGATAAGATATATATATATATATAAATTTGAATATAAATTTGAAGTATCTGTGGACCATCAGGGTAGAGGAGTATAGTCAGCAATTAGATATAGAAAGTAAATTAGGCTTTAGGCTCTATGCAGTCATTTGGGAATCATCAGAATATGTCTGTTATTTGAAAGTGCTAAGGTGAGTTTAAAGAATAAGATGCTGTATGGAGTTCCAGAGAACATAGACATTTTAGAGAACTCTTGAAAAATAAAGTTGAGAATGAATAGTTGGAGACATAAGATGAGAACCACAGCAACTTTGGGCACTGTCTGTGGTCAGATAATTTGTGGTGTGCCCCAGCTTTTAAATGCACGTTCACTTCTACAGCGGTTAACATAATATCCCTGCTTTAGGCCCTCATACAAACTTCAGAGTGAGTGCTGCTTCTTGGTCTCACTCTCCCAGCTTCCTCAATATTTCTCTGAACAACACATTCTGGGTTTTCTCCAGGAGTAGCAGGTAGCGCCCTGTCCTCAAGGTGCATTTTCTCCCTCTCCCAGAGCTGAATGGTGTTGGGCAAAATAACCCATCTCTGATCTTTTTCATCAGAACTACTCCCTCATCTGTCACTCAGCCTGTCTCAACTCTCCATGGTCTAACCTAATGCATATCCATTAACTGGCTGCTTGGGATTCCTTGGCCTAGAAACTAATCTTGCCAAAACCATACTGCTCTTACAAAGAGCTATAATATCTTGTCTTTTTTCTCTCTCTTTCTTCCAGAAAGTAAATAGTATCTGTTTACTGTAGCATTAAGATTGAATGAAAGAATACATGAATGAGGTTATAATAGTTCTGAGACTGAATGAATACTAATCACGCAATGGTGGCCCTTATAATTCTTCAATTGAAAACATCTCTGGTGCCACCTTGCCTCCATTTTATAGAGGTAGACTAATAGTTGCATGACCTTCAAAGTAGGTATTACACAATGGTCTTTCTCAAAATTAATTATTGAATCAAATATTTTGAAAACAGACTTTCCAAGTGATTTTTGCTCCTTAGAAAAATCCTCATTGATGTGATCAGTGTATTTTGGCTGGTCAGCAGCTTTGGGCAAATGTATATGCATAATTCCTACAACACCAATCAGTGGACCAGAAATACCTCCTGGTTAGTCTCAGTCTTCTGTTCTGCCTCTCTTACATGTCTGCTGAGTCTTAAAGAAGGGATTTGCTATTTGATGAAATAACAATAGAAAACTTTAGATATGGCTTGCTGCAAAGCTCACATTCTTCTGTGGAAGAAAGAATGATTTAGTGAATCCACAATGTTTGCATTTTAACAAAAGTCTAGGTACCAGCCACATTTAAGCAATAAGATTAAAGTTCCTTGGGAGTGAGTGCAATAATTTTATGCTCACCAAGGCTTTTCATACCTTCTTAATACCTTCTGTTTACAAGATGATTTCATGTAGACATAACATTTAGCAACATGGAGAGCTTAAAAATGCTCTAAAACTTTTTTTTTCCAGAACAAGCTCTACATTTATCCAGCAATAGCTTAGAATTTCTATCTTTAGCTAAGTCTGCATTTCTGAAATGATCTTTCACTGAAGGTACAAAACAATAATAGAATCAGTCAGTAAATAAGTTCTTATCTATGCATGCTTTGCCTTAGAAGCAATAGGTAAATATGTAACACCTTTGAAGGCTCTATAATAAAGATTTTTTTATCATCTTTAGTTTTATATATGGGCATTTATAGCATTAAAACATGAAAAAAGAGAACCTGGCCTTGTTTTGTTTAAGTTAGAATGATGTTTGGAAAAATTATTTCACTGACTCCTCACAGAATAAATGAGTGAGCATCACCCAAATGTACTAATTTCAATAGCATCATTGGATTGCCATTGATTAGCCAGTATTCAGAAATATGATCTCTAAAATGTAATATTCTAGGTAAAATCCTGGTACCTTATATATTTTAAGACAAACATATCAAATTTTCTAATGACAGAGATTATTGAAGCCACTTATCATGAAATGCCAAGTCAATTGAATTTTCCTAAAACCTTTTTGTTTTCATTCAGTATGGAGCCCTGTATTGGTCCAACCTCTTATTTCTCCCTTACCAGATGATAGGGATCCTAAGATAATTGACTGGCTCCCAGTGGATACTGGGGTCCTGGGAAGGAACTAGGGTGGGATTGGACAAGGCCTTTTCTATCCCCAGTGGTCCTGAAATGAATAGAATATACAATGGAATAAGAGAAACCCCCGAGAGACAGCACCAAGGTAGTTTTGAAATGAAAAGAATAGCCTGGGAAGATTTCTTAAACTCTGAGGCATAAGAAGGAGATTGCTGAATTGGGGCACTAGCAATCTTAGTCTTGGTAAGGTGGGCAATTGAAGCAGAAGGCATGAAACAGTGAGTCTCAGTGACTCTGAGAATCACTGAAACCATTATCTGGATGGTATGATTTTTAAAATTAATATATTTATACATATTTATGGAGTAAATGTTATATTTTGATACCTGCAAACAATGTGTAATGATCAAATCAGGGTATTTAGGATATCCATCACCTTGAACATTTGTCATTTCTTTGTGTTGGAGACATTTCATATATTTTCTTCTAGCTATTTTGAAATATATACTACATTGTTGTTAACTATAGTCACTTTACTATGCTATTGAACACTACAACTTATTTCTTTTATCTAAGTGTATGTTTGTACTCATTAACCAACCTCTCTTCATTCACCTCTCCCACATCCTTCCTATCCTCTGTTAAACATTATTCTACTCTCTACCTTTATGAGATCAACATTTTTAGCTCCCATATGTGAGTAACAATATGCATGAGCACCCAAAAGTATAAAATTCACTGGTAGAGCAGACTCACAAATGACAAAGAGAAAGGACTCAAATGTTATTACTACAGAAAACCACCAAACCATAATGATAAACTATAAGAGAGAAAGAAAGGAACAAAGGATATGCAAAACAACCAGAAAACAATTAACTAAATGACAGGAATAAGTACTTAACCTATCAATAATAACCTTAAATATAAATGGATTAAATTCCCCACTTAATAGACATAGGCTGCCTGAATGGATTAAAAACATGGCCTAAATATATGCTGTCTACAAGAAACTCACTTCACCTGTAAAGAAACATGTACACTGAAATCGAAAGGATGGAAAAAAATATTCCATGCAAATGGAAACCAGAAACGAACAGGAATAGCTAGACGTATATCAGATAAAACAGATTTTATGTCAAATACAGTAAAAAGAGACAAAGAAGGTCATTCTAGAATGATTAAGTGGTCAATTTAACAAGAGCATATAACAATTCTAAATATAAATATACCCAATACCATAGCATCCAGATACATAAAGCAAATATTATTACAGCTAAAGCAATAGATAAACTCCAACACAATAATAGTTGCAGACTTTAACACCTCACTCTCAGCACTGGACAGCTCACCTAAATAATCGAGAAAGAAAAATTGAATTTAAACTGCACATTAGACCAAATGGACCTAACAAACATTTGCAGAATATTTCATCCAAAGCCTACAAGATATACATTCTTCCCATTAGCACATGGAACATTATCCAGGCTAGATTGCATGTTAGACAACAAAACAAATTTCAACAAATTTTAAAAAATCAAAATCATATCAAGTATCTTCTCAGATCACGATGTACTAAAACTAGAAGTCAGTAACAAGAGGAATTTGGAAACTGTATGAATACATGGAAATTAAACAACATGTTCCTGAACAACCATTAGGTCACTGAAGAAATTAAGAAGGAAATAAAAAAAAAATCTTAAAACAAATGAAAATGGAAAAACAACATACCAAAACCTCTGGGATCCAGAAAAAGCAGTGCTAAGAGGGAAGTTTATAGCAATAACACCTATATCAAAAAAGTAGAGTGATTTTAAATAAACAGCTTAGTGATGTATCTCAAGGAACTGGATGGTATAATTTAACCACACTCATGGTTAGTAGCACTAACACCTTCAGTTGAGTTAAAAAAAAAAGTAAATCTTTAAAACGGAACTTTTGGGGAACATTAACAGTCATTTTTGTGGAAGAAATGAAGTTTCACATTGTGTTTAGACTGAATATGCCAGAGGACAACTTGAATTTCCTTAATATAAACATCCCAGGGGAGAGCCAGTTGAAAAATTAAAAATACTTGCAGTTTGGAAACAAGTTCCGTCTTTATAGAGTGAATTACACAAAACTGATCTGTTTCTAAGTGGACAAATAAAATCTTCTGAAATAAGCATGTTTTACTACCTAAGTGGTCATGCTGTTACAAGCCTTGCAATAAAAAGATTATATTTGTTAGTCCTCTAGTCAAACTCTTACATTCACACAAATTTAAGCATTCTGCAGAATCTTCCTTATTGAACAGATAAGAGCAATTTCAGCACAGAATTTAAAATTCTCCCAAGTATTTCCATCTCTTAAATTAGCTTCCCTACTCAACTTTACAAGACTTCTTATCAAATATGAAAATAACTTAAAATGTATCACAGTCTGTGAAAATTTAAAACCTATAATTTTTGGTTTTCCATACTAGTATTGTATGTAGCCCACTGTCATTGCTTAGTAAATGTTTGCTGAATGAACAAATCAATTTGTCAAAATGTGCTCTTTTAAGGATTGCCGCAATCTCTTGTAGGATTATTGCGTCTTTTTTTCTACTTGAATTTCCCAAAAGTGTGGGATCCATGCACTAGGATGGCTCCTAGGCTATGTATTTTTTTCCTGAAATTATATGCAATAAAATGTACTTCATTTTACTTGAGATTAATTTGTTATATACTATATTGAATGTCCCCACAGATGGTTCTGCTGTCAAATCCTTGAGCATTGACTATATTGAATGTATTGTTGCCCTGTTGGACATGTAGTGTTTGCCTTGTATTAAATACCCCTCAGAGACCAATACAATTCTCCTGATGCCTGGTACACTCCTCTTGCCCTAAGCAGAATAGCACTGGAGACTTACGGTGTAGAAAGAACATAAGCTATGGAATCAGATGATGATGGTCTAGTTTCAGCTCTGCCACTTCAGTTTGTAAGTCAGTCACTTACCCTTGTAAAGTTTTAGTTTCTTCTCCAGAAAAGTAGACAAAATAATTTGTATAGGTACACAGTTCTGAGGTTTGCATTATATAGTACAGACTAGTGTGTAATTCAGTGTTCAGCAGTCAGAACTGCAAGAGATTATTTACCCTCCTCTTGAAAATTCCAAACTGTCCTTTTATTTCTGAAGTGCCTATATTCAGGTAGCCAGGTAGAAAAATCCTAGATCCACAAGATTAATGGCTACTTTGGAGAACCTACAACTGTGACTATTTTTCCCCTCAAACTATTTTGTTTTATTTTAACAATGAAAACAATGAAAAATAAAAAGGAAGAAAAAATGTACTTATATTCCTGCCACCCTGTGAAAACCATGATTAACATTCAATTTATTTTCTTTTTAAATTTTTATGCATTTGTACATTATTTTATCACGTGGCATAATAACATGAGCATTTACTCTTGTTATTAAAATATTTTAATGACTGCATCATAACTCTGTGTGATCATAACCTAGCTCAATTAACCGTTCTTTTATCACTGGACATTTAGGTTCTCTGTAGCACTGTGCTATTTCAAATAATAATACATGTCGCACATAAAACTTTTTAAATTTTTTCATTTTATTTTCTTGATAGAGATTCTCAGAATTAGAACTTTTGAACCAAAACACATTTACTTATATTTTTATTGTGATAAAACACATTACATACAAGTTACTGTTTCAACCATTTTTAAATGTTCAGTTGCCTTTTCACTATGTTGATTATGTTGATACACAAAAGTTTTTAATTTTGAAGTCCAGTTTAGTTTTTGTTTTATTGCTTGTGCTTTTGGTATTATATCAAGAAATCATTGCCAAATCCAATGTCATGAAGCTTTTCCCTCTTTTTTAGTAAGTTTTAAAATCAGGAAATGTGAGACTTCCGACTCAGGGCTTTGCACACGCTGTTCCCCGCCTGGAACACTCTTCCCTCCATTTTGAGTAAGAACATTTTTTATTATGAGATTAGATACTATTGCTAAGAAGTATAACTTGGACAAATTTATTTCTAAAAGATTTCTTCCAAGTTATACTTCTTAGCAATAGTATCTAATATCACAATAAGAATGTTTTTACTCATTCAGTGGGCCAACATGTCACCTTCCAGAGGCTGTTTCTAACTAGTCTATTCAAGTTAGACTCTTCTCAACTCTGCTATTTTCTACTGTAGAAACCAAGCATCAAAATAGAGAATATCAAGGTTGGGAGAGGGTGTGGTAACTTGGAGGCGATGGTTAAAGAAAGCCTCTTGAGAAGGTAGCATTTTTTCTGAGGCCAGAACTATGAGAAGGAGCCAGTCAGAGACAAAATGGAGGGAAGAGTGTTCCAGGTGGGGAACAGCATGTGCAAAGCCCTGAGACAGCTAAGAGACTGGTCTTAGCTCAAGGGAACTAATTTCTTTGAGGGAACTCAAGGATGGCTACAGTAAAGCATGATGAATGAGGGAGAGATGCTTGGGGGATGAAGTTATGTGGTGCCAGTTGGCACATCAGGCAGAGCCTTGAAGGCTTTGTTAAGATGAATGGATTTCACGCTAGAGACGGTGGAAAGCCAATAAAGTGCAATTTTTTGGAGGTTACTGTAGCATTGTACATTCTATTATTTACCACCTGTGTTAGTTTCTTATGTCTGCCGTACAAAATAGGCACAAAATAGGAGGCTTAAAACAACAGGAATTTATTCTACCTCAGTTCTGGAAGCTAGAAGTCTGAAGCCCAGGTTTTGGTAAGGCTGTGTTCCCTCCAAAACCTCTAGGGGAGGATCCTTGCCTCCTCCTAGCTCCCCGGTGGCTCTAGGCATTCTTTTTCACTTGTGGCAGCATAATTCACATCTCTGCCTCCATCTTCACATGGCCATCTTCTCACTGTGTGTCTGTGTGTCTTTACAGGGTAGTTCTCCTTCCAGTGTCTCCCCTCTTTTTGTAAGGACACCAGATGTACTGGATTAAGGGCTCACTTTATTTGCGTATGATGTCTTAACTAATTATATCTGCAATGTCCAAATAAGGTCACATTATGGGGTTCTGGGGGTTAGGATTTCAGCATATACTGTAGGGGGGCACAATTAAACCCATAACACTGACTCTATTATATGAGTGTGTGTGTGTGTGTGTGTTGACTTCAGCACTCCTGTCTCTCTATATGGTAGTTTTCTTTGCAATTTTTGAAATCTTCCTTGTTCTCAAGTTGTACTCTTTTTACAAATGGCAGGTCTACTTTTAGTTCTTATTTTATCAATGTAATAATTTCACTTATTTTATTGAAGATATACATTAGAATTGTTTTTACAATGGATTTTTATATTTGGGGGCCATTCGCCCTGGTGTTTAGCTTGGTCGCCTTCTTTTAAGTTAGAATGTACATTTTTCCATAAATTTGTGAGATGTGTATAATTTCATGAATTGTCTGTTTGATGTTTTATTCTTTGATTACTTAAAACCCTAGAATTTTTCTTACCTACAAAATTTTAACATAGAAAATATATCAATGTTACATCTGTCAGATTTCCTGCACAAAACAACCCAGTTTGTTTTGCATACTTTAAATGTTTATTTTCATAAAATGTTTGATTTGGATGTTGTTATGTATTTCTGTATTTTTCTTTGAAATTTCTTTCGTAAGTTAAATGCTTATTTCTCCAAATTATTAAAATGGTGAATTCTTTATTTCCAAATTTAAAATAAATGGTTAATATTTAAGAAAATTCAGAAAAGCTCAAAGAGAAATCAATTCCCCATATATCTATGACCCACTGGTAACTTTTTCTTTTTAATTTTCTGGCTTTTTCCCAAACAAATATTTTAATCTTTTTAACTTAACTTTCTGTGTATAATTTGAAGAACCTCATTTTTCTTGACATTACAATCTAAGCAATATAGAATATACTTTGTAAATATAATTTTTAAAATTGATTTGTTTTTTATTTCAGAATATTACGGGGACATACATTTTGATTACATGAATTGCTTTTATAAAGTTTGAGTCAAAGTTATAAGTGTGTCCACCACCCAGATAGTGTGCATTGTACCTGTTAGGTGTGAATTTACACATCCCCTCTCCCCTACTTCATTTCTGTTGAGTTTTACTACTGTATGTGAGGGCTGAGCGATTAGTTCCAATTTATTTATTTATTTATTTTTAATTTCAGAATATTACAGGGGTACAAATGTTTAGATTACATATATTGCCTTTGCCCCACCTGAGTCAAATCTACAAGTGTGCCCATCCCACAGACAGTGCACACCACACCCATTAGGTGTGAATATACCCATCCGCTCCTTCCCCCTGCGACCTGCCTGACACCTAATGAATGTTACTACCATATGTGCACATAGTGTTGATCAGTTAGTACCAACTGGATGGTGAGTACATATGGTATTTGTTTTTCCATTCTTGCAATACTTCACTTAGAAGAATGGTCTCCAGTTCTATCCAGGTAGTTACAAAGTTAGTTACAAAAATTAATTCACCATTTTTTATGGCTGAATAGTACTCCATGAAATACATATACCAGATTTTATTAATCCACCCATACATTGATGGGCACTTAGGTTGATTCAACATCTTTGCAATTGTGAATGGTGCTTCAATAAACATTTTAGTGCAAGTATATTTTTGATAAAATCACTTTTTTTCCTTTGGGTAAATACCCAATAATGGGATTGCTGGATCAAATGGTAGGTCTGCTTTTAGTTCTTTGAAGTATCTCCTTACTACTTGCCATAGAGTTGTACTAGTTTGCAGTCCCACCAATAGTGCATAAGTGTTCCCTTCTCTCCACATTCACATCAGCAGCTGTTGTTTCGGGACTTTTTGATAAAAACCATTTTTACTGGGGTTAGGTAATATCTCATTGTGTTTTTTATTTGCATTTCCCTCATGATGAGAGATGTTGAGCATTTTTTCATGTTTGTTGTTCATTATTTAGTCTATCTTCTTTTGAAAAGGTTTTGTTCATGTCTTTTGCCCACTTTTTGATAGAGTTGTTTGATTTCTTCTTGCTGATTTGCTTGGATTCTTTGTAGATTCTGGTTATTGGCCCTTTATCAGATGTATAGCATGCAAATAATTTTCTCCCATTCTGTAGGTTGTCTATTCTGTTCACTCTGGTGATAGTTTCTTTGGATATGCAGAAGCTTTTTAATTTAATCAGACCCCATTTATTTATTTTTGTTGTTGCTATGATTGCCTTTAGAATCCTCTTCATAAATTCTTTGCCTAGGCTGATGTCTCTAGGAATTTTTCCAATATTTTCTTCTAGAATTCTTATAGTTTCATGCCTTAGGTTTAAGTCTGTTATCCATTGTGAATTAATTTTTGTGAGTGGTGAGAGGTACAGATCATGTTCCAGTCTTCTACATGTGGCTATCCAATTTTCCCAATACCACATAGTGAATAGAGATTCTTTTCCCAGTGTATGTTTTTGTCTGCTTTGTCAAAGATCAGATGGTAATATGAGGTTGGTTTTACATCTGAGTTCTCTGTTCTCTGATCCATTGGTCAATGTCTCTGTCCCCCTGCCAGTAGTAGTAGTAGTTATTATAGCCTTGTAATGTAGCTTGAAGTCTGGTAAAGTGAGGCCTCTGATTCGTTCTTTTTGCTTAAGGTCATCTGGCTATTCGGACAATATACCGTGTTTCCCGAAAATAATGCAGGGTCTTATATTTATTTTTCCTCAAGAAGACACCCTAGGGCTTATTTTCAGGGGTTGTGTTAATTTTCCCTCAAAACCCCAGCTTGCAGCACATAAAGGATGGCCGGGACCTGACAGGGGGAACCGACCTTGTTGGTGGGGCTGCCCACACCTTTCCAGTCACCTCTGGGATAGTAGCTGTCACAATGGGGCAGATGAGAAGGGCTGCTCGTCTTCTTTACCGCTCCGCGACGAAATGCATGGGTTGTGCAGATATGCTGTGTAGCCACGCCCATCACTAGGTCTTATGTAACCTAAACATTTGTACCCCTGTAATATCCTGAAATAAAAAAAATTAATAAATAAAATAAAATGTGTTGAGCACTTTGATGAGCATTTTGTACAGAGTTTATCTAATGAGATTATGACATAGCAGAAAATCCTGGCTTAGAAGAAGGAGGTCAGGGGAGGCATCTCTGAAAAAGTCATGGCACCGGAAGGATGAAAATCAGTCAGCAGGTTGAAGAGGGGCATGAAGTCTTAGGGAGAAGGAACAGAATGTTTGAAATTCAAAGAGAAAGAAGTATAAGGGCCTTGAAATTGTATAATTCTAGCTGAAGTTGCATGAGTGAGGGAAAAGTAGAGCCAAAGGGATATTAAAGATTTTTTTTAAACTATGAAAACTATTTTGAACTCTAAGGGTGAATGAAATTACTAAGGCAGATTTTCTCACTATTTTGGCTAAAAAATGGAGAAATTACTTGAGAGAACAAGGAGTTGATACAGAGAGTTCAGGCCAGAAAAGATGGGGTTTATTTTAAGGTGTTGATGTTGGAGGCAGAGAGAATAGGACATATTTGACAGATATTTTGGAGGTCGAAGTGCCAAGATTTTGTGATACTAGTGGTGGGAGTTGAAAATGGGGAGGAACCAAAGTTGACGTTGACTTTCACACTGGTTTGTGAAACTGGGTAGACTTTAGTGTTATTCACTAAATAGGAATTGTCTGGAAGTGGGGATAGGGATTCTGGTGTTCAATTTGAGATGGCTGAAAGATGTACAAATGGAAATGTCAAATTAGGGATGAGATAGACCAGCTCAAGCCTGAAGGCACATAATTCAGGGAAGAGAACAATGGAATATACATATTCAACATATTCAAACACTGCTGGCCATCATTGGAGTCAGTTGGCCTACCTGAGTATTGGGTGATGGCCTGGGATAAAGGCCCAAGGAATTCCACCATATATTTTTTTTTTTTGGTCAGATCAAGGAGGTAGAGCTGGAAAATGTAGATTGCTAAAGAGTGACAACACAGATGGGGGAGGTGCAGTGGATAAGAAGAATGATATCACAAATCAGAGGAGTGAGAGCTTTAAAAAGCCCGGAGTGGCCATCTGTAGCAAATGGTGCTGGAGAGTCATGTAGGCAAAATCCTGTAGAGACGATTATTGCTTTGGTTGAAATGGATGGTCTGTGTTGATATGGTTGAAGTCAGTTAAGTGGATGATGTGGGTTAGAAATGATCTGGAGACAGTTGGGTTAAGTGAGAGGTGAAGATAAAGAACAGCAAGTGTAGATGATTTCTTCAAGAAATTTGTGAAGGAAGAAAAGAGACAAGATAGAAGCTCAAGGGGGAGATGGGCTAAGGAATTTTTTTTATTAGTTTGATTTTTAAGAAAGAAGAAGCTTAATTTCATACATACTTATAAATTTCTTCTCAAACGTTATTACTAATGTACGCTTCAACCATCCACATATGAAAGTGATTGCCTCAATTAGGGCTGACTAGACTAGATTATTACCATTTTTAGTAGAATTTAAGCTCTCCTAGGGCAGGTCTTTTTTTTTCTTTCATTCTTTGCTGTATACTCTGTACCTAGAACAGTGCTTGGAACACAGTAGATGCTCAATAAATACCTGTAGTGTAAATGAGTAATATATCTTCATTAATTTGAGGTGTATAAATGCTACCTCATTATTGTTTTACTATACAAGCCTTTAGTAACTGGTTATCTTATGTATATAGATCCCCATTAAATTGTGAACTCAATGGCAAGTGATATGATTTGTTAATCCATGGATTTCCATCAACTTGTACAGAGTTTAGCACTTAATAGGTTCTCAAACATATTTGTGCCAGAAAACTAATTTTTGCCATACATATGGGGGAAAGGAAGAGAGTTTAGATAATAGCCTAAAATCCAAGAGAATTTGGGCAGAGAGCTTGCTTTCAGCTCTTAATTAATCTCTGGTCTACTTAAACTGAAAGGAAATATTTTTTCCTTTAAAATAATCCTATGTGGAGATTAAAATCTGGTGATCTTCACTTGACTATGGCCATTTCATTTTATTTCTCGTACCATGGAATTCCTACTGGTGATGGAGAGAATGCTATATAATGGTCTCAAGATAATTAAAATACTGTCACCAAAAAATTGTATAAATCAACACAAAGAGAGAGTAACAAAGCTAAGAATATAAAATGTAGCAATCGAGGATTGGTAAAGTGTAATGAAGAAATAGCTCAGGAAGGAAAAGGGTAAAGTTCTGTGTGACTTATAAAATACCCAAGCCATTCATGTTACTCATGTTAAGTATCATCCCAGCTGCATTTCTGGGATTAACAAAAATTGAGCTACAAACTATAAAAGATATATAAGTAGTATTTCCAGAAAAAAGCCCAGGACCATTTCTTATTGGTTTCTTTCAGGGGCACCAAATTTATAATGCAGTACCTATTATTTCAGGAAGGAAACATTGCTTTACAATAGAAATATACACAACTATTTTGGACTAAATGGTCAAGTCTCTAAATCTGTAAACTTTTCTAGATAAAAATGTATATGCTCAGCAAAATATTTTATCAAGCATTGTGTTCTTCTTTACACAAAAGATTTACTGTTATAGCTCATTTAAGGCTCAATGCAAAATGAACAATCTCTTTGCAGTTCTACCACCTAAATCTTTTAATAATCTGTTCTTTCCACACATATAATCACAAGACTGGACTGTAAGTGAAATATTTGTTTATTTACAGCTTCTTTGTTTTCTGTGTTTACCTGTGACTATGGCTCTGAATGTAGAGTTAAGTGGATTTTTGCACATTTAATTAATGGTGGTGAGCTGGGTATATATTCAGGCTGAAATTCTTCACATTTCTTCTTTTTATTAGATCTGTGTCTCACTCTATTCACCGTGCTTTGGGAAAGTTATTACTAACTCAGTCTTCACAATTTATAAAGTGGGAAATGATTGGGGTATGAATTGATTAAAATTTACAGTTACAAATCCCCCATTTAATTACAATTTCTAAGTTTTAGAGGAGAATGTAATGATTATCTTGTTAATTTCAATGATCATTGGATTTTTCTTGCCAACAAACTGTCTAGGCTAAGATTGGATGCTTCCAGTGATAGAGATCTTATTACTGCACAGCAAACCCCATTCCAGCTCTTGAAAAGTATGACTATTTGAAAGTTTCTCCTTATAGTGACCCCAAATCACTTATCTTGAGCTTATATTCTATGATTTTTGTTCCAACTATTGAGGCTATACAAATACTTCCTCTTCCATATGACAAGCTATTATATACTTAAAAATAACATAACATAATTCACCTAAGTATTTTGTCTCAGGGCAAGTGTCTACAACATCTTAAGTTATTTCTCAATTGATTTGACTTCAAGATGCTTCAAGATCCTGATCACTTATCAATATTTCTCTTAAAATGTAGATTCCACAATGGAATTTATTAGTCAACCTATGACCTGACCAACACAGAAAAGAGTTATACTGTTACCTATCATGCTTAAGGTATGCTGTTAATTTAGCCCAAGATTACATTTCTAATAATCACATCAATTTATTGATCCATGTCGAATATACTGACAACTAAACTTTGTCACACAACTTTCATTACTGCGAAGGCATGCATCTCCCATTCTAATTTGTTTATTGGCTATGATGATAGAAACTTGCATTTAAACTTATTTAATTTTAACTCGTGAGGTCTCAGTCATTTCTGCATTCTTTTAATAGATACTTTGATCTTTTACTCTTGTTTAGTCTACTTATCTCTGCCAGCTCCTATCACCTGCAGATTTGATACGTAGAACAATGTATCTTCATTCAATACATTAATTGATACATTAAACCTCAGCATTCCTTCTAGGTAGGCATCATTTCATTAATCAAACTATTTGGATAAGGTCGTTCAACCAATTTCAAACCTGTAACTGTCACATTGTAGTTAAGACCATAGGTTGAAAGGAGATCCTAGACGTGATTCCCATATCTACTGTATAAAAGATATAATTTTTTAACTGCCTTGATATAATCTTCTATATTATGGTTTTCTTAGCTTTAAAAGGAGATAACATATCTACTTCTCAGAGTCTGGAATACACTTTAAATGGGATAGTGTATATAAATTGCTTAGCATAATGCCTGGCACATAGTAAGTAGTTAGTTAATAGTGACTGTCTTCATCATTGCATTATTATGGGAAATCTTAGCTATAATAACAAGTAACCCAAAGACTTCAGTGCTGTATAGCAATCCACTGTGGGCTGTCCTCATTGGCAGATGATTTTCTTCCATTTTGTGATTGAGGGACCCAGGGGTTTTTTTTGTTTGGTATTTCAACCATCCCTTAGAGTTTCAGTATCTTCTTTATCTAGGTAGAAGAAAATTTAAAAAGAGGTGAAGAAGGTACACCTACTTTATAACGCCAGCCATCTGAAAGTGAAATAAATCACTTCAACTCACATTCCATTGGGGAGAACTAGTCAGATGGCCTCACCTAGCTTCAAGGAGGGTACAAAAAATGTGGCCCCTGACTGGGCAGCCACTTCCCAGTGTTAACTCTATACTTGGTAAAGAGAGCACACTTTTATGGTGTGCAGTTTACCATCTCTGCCACAGTCACCACCCTCATCGTCATCAATATTCCTTCACTAAACCACATGTGGATCGTGTTCCTCTATCCCATCCAGTAAAATTTTGCAAGCAACTGTGCAAAAAAAACCTACCTGACATTTCATCGTGTCTTCTCTACATACTCCAAGGTTTTGAGGCATCATAGAATTATTTAAAAAGCTCAGAAAAAATCCTGATAAATAATTCAGGCATATACCCCCTGACATGCCTGGAGTTGTCCTGAATTTCAGCAAATGGCTATAAGTACCTCATAGCCTGGTTGTACTGACTGACAAAAGTATGATGGGTTGGTCAGTGGCACCTGCATCTTACATACAGAAAGAACTTCATGGGATGTATAATTAAACAAAAAAGATTTTAATCCAAATTGTTAATTTAAAATTACTTTCTAGACCTATTAATTGCCTTATTTATCTTAGTACATGCATTTACTTGATTTTTTTGTATTTTAGGTTTATTTTAAAAAATAAAATACTCCCATGAACATCATTATCATCATTTATAACCATCAATCATATCATTGTTTTTTTCATACACATACAGACATGTATACATAAGTATACATGTAAAATCATGTAGTATTTAGAAAATTCAGTAATGTATAAAGAAAAAAGCAAAAAATGGCCAATAATCTCTAGCTAGAGATGATTACAGTTAAAATTTTGGTGTATTTCTGATATTTTTTCCATTCAAATGGGGTAATTATTATTAATGGCTACATTTGGTAATTATATAAATAAATCACTGTTTATTTGGACATTCCCTATTATTGAATGCATGTCAATACAATTGTTGCTGCATATGCCAGAGTACACTGCAGTGTGATCTTAGCAAGCTCATTCATTCCTCTCTTAATTTTCGATACTTATTTACTTTATATACTTGCTCATTGAGGGTACTTATATTTTTTTGGTGATGTGATACTTTAATTATAATAATTTAATTATAAAGAACTTTATATTAAAGGCATGTGCTCAATATGTTTTTGCCTAGTTCCTGTAACATTATCACTATATAATTTTGGTGTAAACATTAACCAGACAATCTTAGAGGGTGCTATTCTGTGGCCTTTCCTAAGCGGGCTGGGAGAACTCATTTAGAGAGCTAGAGTAAGTTCTCCAGGTTGAAAGAACACACAGAATGGTTTTGTGCAAGTGAAAATGGTTTTAAAAAAATAGGATCAGAGGCAAACTGAATAAGGAGTAAGGTCACAAAGGATTAACATACAACTGAATAGTGTAGTATGCTGAGAGAAGAGGTGGGAAAGAGGGCAGTTTCACAAGTTTGGCCTGGGTGTTGGCATATAGGAAGTGAGGGAGCTGATAGCTAATAGCCCCATTGAACAGTAGCCCCTCTTTTCCACCTCTCCATTGACTGGCTGCTTCCCTCACACTCAGCAAGACCTTCCCAACCCCAAAGCTTACAACATATACACCTGCACTAGACAGAATTCTAAAGATGCCCCTCAAGATTCCTGTCCCCTGGCTATTCAATCAAACACTAACTTAGGCACTGCTGGGAAGGGACTTTGAAGATGAAATTATGTTACTGATTATCTGACCTTAAAATAGGGAAATTAGCCTGGATTTTCTGGGTGGGATCAATGTGATCACATAAGCCCTTCAAAGCAACAGAAGAAGGCAGAAGAGTTAATCAGGTAGATGCAGCAGGAGAGATGAGGCAGAAAGAGAGCTCAAAGAGATCCAGGGCATACATAGGAGTTGTCCCCGCAATATCTGCCTTGAAGATGGAGGAAGGGTCCAAGCAGGTGGCCTCTAGAAGCTGAGAATAACCTCAGCCTACAACCTGCAAGGCAATGGGGACCTCAGTCCTACAACTGCATGGAACTGAATTCTGTCAACAACCAGAATGGGCTTGGAAGCAGATCCTTTCCTAGAGCCTCCAGAAAGGAACACAGCTCTGCTTATATACCTTGTTTTCCCTCTGTGAAACCTGGAACAGAAAACGAGGAAAGCCACACTGAACCTCATTTTCTGACTATACAACCGTGTGTTAGTAAATGGGTGTTGTTTTAAGCCACATCATTTGGGGCAATTTTTCCAGGAATAATAGAAAATCAATACAATCCCAATCATATTTAAACATAACTTCCTATGCCATGTACTCACACCTTTGCTTATATGCCTCCCTCTGCCTAAATTGCTCTTTTCTTCATTCTTTGAGGTAGCCCCTACTCATCCTTTGAAATGACTGTGTCATCTCTTTCAGGAAGTTCTCATAATATAATTCAGTGCAATTTAGATGCTCTTGCTCTGTGCTGCAATAGTAACCTATGCGTACCTCTATCCTTGAAATTATATACTGGTAATCATTGATTTATTGTCTGTATTACTCTTTAGACTTAAATGCCTTTTGATAAGAGTTGATATCTTGTTCAAGTTTGAATCTTCAGTGACTATTATGGTAACTGGCACTGATATTCATACATGATTGCATGTATTCATACATGATTCATACATGATTGCTGAAACAATGATTGAAGGAACAGTGGTTTTCAGGCTAAGATCAGTGAGCTGGACCAAAATCTTCAATCATAGAAATTGAATAATGATTATTATTTTTTGCCTATTTATAGAAAAAATATAGTGATGAAAAATTCCCAATTTTAAGCTTTATCCTATAAATTATACTCCAGGGTTTTGCCACCTACTACTGCTTATCTTCTAGGAAGAGCTAGTCCATATAAGCAGAAGAGACAAGCAAATTATTATATTAACAATAACAACAACAACAAAAAAGCAAAAAACCTCAGGAAAAATCATTGGGGCTAAAAAAAGTCTTTTTTTTCATGAATTCATATTTATGGCTATGAATCGATATGATATACATATAATTTAGTAATGTTTTACTAGTTGAAAAAATTATTCCTAGTTCACATATCCCAATATTTCATCATGTACTATGAATAGCGCTGACTAACTGGTACTCTAGTCCCTGAATCAGGAAGATGGTCTCTTTTCTATGAAATCATGGCTTTGGGGTCATTTGTTTAGTGGATTGTTCACTTTGTTTTAAGATGATGCACAACAAAAATAATCCAGATAATATTTGAGATAAAGCAGTTTGTATTGTTCTCCTGCTCATTGTCAGACCTACCTAAAACAATATGTAGAGTGTTACTGTTAGTGCCTTTTTTCACTGCCACCTTCCACCGGTTCTAACACGAAGCAGCATTTTTAAAGCAGGTCATCAGAATGTTCTTCAGCAGTCTGAGACAGAAAGTGTTATATAACCAATAGCAATCCTAAGAGCATTTCAGCAGGTGGAATGCAGAGTGATCAGCAGATGATTTGGCTAGAACCTCTGCCTAAACCTCTGCTTTTATGAAAAGGGCCTTTGGGAGTCCTGATAATGAGGTATAGTTAGGATTTTGACATCTGCTCTTAAAGGTACCATGGGAAGCCCTTCCAGTACCAACACTGACAGCCAAGTCAAGGAACCCCTGCTGACTTGCTTTGCCAGAGAACATTATGCCTCAATGAAAGTGGAACATTTTTTCCTCCGCAGACCAAGGGTTGGCAAACTAAGTAAGGTTCGTCTAGTGAGAACAGTATCCTTCATTCTATTAATACAACTTGTTTGTTGAATTGATACCCAACTTTGCAAATTCTCTCTGAGCTGTTAAATGCACATGGAAAGACACACGGAGGGAGGCACGCATGTGAGAATTACTGCCAAACATCTCCGTATGTTGTGTCACACTTAACCAGTTTTCCTATGGAAAGGGGTAGGTGAAAATGAGAATGATCTACTCTCACAATAGCCTATTTTGGGATGGAGCATATGTTTGAAAACTCTAGTAATATTCAGCTCTGCCCAGTTTCACATAATTTTGAGTTGTCACATTCATTGTATATCCTGGAAGACTAATTTTGCTGTGCCCAATAGAAGGGCTGCTTTAGCATTCTTCACTTTATAACAATTCTGTGGGAGAAAACAAAATGGAACAAAAGTTATGAAATTGTAAAAAGAAAAAAGTTAGACAGTAATGGCACTAGAAAAGCAAAATGAGTTTCATCTTCACTCTCCCAAAGCATCGTTAATCTGTGCATGTGTACTTGGCGCTTTGGAAACACATTAACATTTCAATTCATGAGAGTACTGCTTGGTAGTGGTTCCCTGGTGGACTAAAGCAGTTACTCTATCTTTAAGCAGGCCTAACTTACCCCTCGGGAGTGATTTGAACAGTGGGAGAACCTAGGAGTATGTATAAAATAATCTTCTACTAAACCAGCAGTACTTTTATACTTAGGCATCCTTGTTTAATTCTCAAGACAGACAAGTTTTCTAGTACATATTAGTTTCTTGCACAGATGGGCTCTCACTAGGGAAGCTTCTTAAAACTATTTAATATATATGTTCTTTTTAATTGTATCCAAACTTATATTTGCATATTTATTTCCTCCATATCAGTCTAATCCAGATGGACAAATGTAAATGAGAAAAAAAATCAAAGTCATTATGATGTTTAATATTT
The DNA here is from genome assembly GCA_008086735.1 of Cheirogaleus medius. Taxonomy (NCBI): domain Eukaryota; kingdom Metazoa; phylum Chordata; class Mammalia; order Primates; family Cheirogaleidae; genus Cheirogaleus; species Cheirogaleus medius. The sequence continues at coordinate 24,631,003 of VBSM01002616.1, read as the reverse complement.
TCATCTGTTCCTTTGATTTATATATTTGTCAAAACAAAATTCTCATTTTTCTATATTTAAAAAGTATATTTTATCTTATACTGTGCAAGAGTAGTTCTGAGTATGTGTAATTCTTCATATTATGCCCTTTAGAACTAATGCTGTCAGCCTGATATTCATTTGTCAATTTAATGATTTATCAATTATTTGAAAGTCCCTAGAGGGTAACAGACATATATTTTTGATGGTTGGCACTCAGTAATCTTTTTGCTTTAATACTATGTGGTAAGGAAAGTGTGGGGTAATTTAGATTGAATAAGATGATATCTCTATCCTCTATCTGGTTCCTGGAGGAACCAGTGTAATGGAGGCAACTGGGTATGTGCATTTGTGCTGAGTCTTGACTCCTAAATAGAATTAAATCAAACAAAGAATCAAGCACTTATTAGGCAAAGCACAATGTCCTAATGTTTGAGGATCAATCATCTGCTGAAATAACCCCATTTGAACATCGGTATTTGTTTCTTTAGATGGCTTCTTCATGTAAGGGGTACAGTGTACAAATATTGAGCAGAGAGACCCTCAGTAATATCCTAACTAATTCATATGGAGCTCTCACCAATAATTTATTTACCATTGATCTATCTATCCACTACCTCTAAGGAAGAATCAATAAAGTTAACTTTCTGTTTCCAGAGGAAGTTGGTGAAATTAAATCCTTTTTCAGGTGGATCTGAAGAATGAATTGAGAGAATCCAAGCTAGTGTTTGTAAGGAAAAGATATACATAGAGCCTCTTCTAGGACATATTTAAAAGGGGGCTATAAGATACTGTAAAATAATTGGGGCACCTTAACGAGGCAGGAAGGCACAAATACAGGCCTTAAATTCACATGTAATTAACTGGCCAATGTGAGTCACCTACATTGCCATATCTGAATTTACTTATTTTTTCATGTTGTTTTTCTGGTACTGGTTTCAGTCTTGCTACATCTTATTGCTCAACTAATTCAAGGGCCCTATAACTTGCTAAAGAGACAGAATCTGAAAGTATTGGCAGATTATCGTAGTTTCTAGAGCCAGTTAGCCCTACCTGTGCCATTCGTGGGGCCCGCATGGCCAAGGAGCTCCTTATCAGGCACCAGTTGCTTCTTGACTCTTGTCTTCAAAGGTCAGTGGTATATGTATACCATGGAGTACTATTCAGCTTTAAGAAACAATGGTGATATAGCACTTCTTGTATTTTCCTGGATACAGCTGGAACCCATTCTACTAAGTTAAGTATCCCAAAAATGGAAAAGCAAGCACCACATGTACTCACCAGCAAATTGGTATTAACGGATCAACACCAAAGAGGACATATAGAAATAACATTTATGGGGTGTCGGGCAGGTGGGAGGGGGGAGGAGGGGATGGGTATATACAAACATAATGAGTGAGATGTGCAACGTTTGGGGGATGGTCACGCTTGAAGCTCTGACTCGAGGGGGGAGGGGGAGCATGGGCAATATAACCGTAATATTTGTACCCCCATAATATGCTGAGATTAAAAAAAACCAACCAAACAAACAAACAAAAAAAGGTCAGTGGATAGATAGAGGGCACCAACAGACTTTAATAACAAGCTTCTTTGCTTCTGCTGCTCTGTGATTTGTATGTGGCATTTCCCACCTGCTGTCCATTTTGCTCAAGTGGCATATTCTCAATAAATCCTACCCTTGCCACCCCTAGTACAACTGTAACCATCCCCCTTCTCTGTGACCACCTGGAACACCTGCCCTAGCTCTCCTGTCTTACCAGTCTCGTGTTTTTCCTTTTTCCATGTTACTTATTGCCTTGCAAAATATTGCATGACTCATTTATTATGTTTATTGTTTGTTTTATTTCTCCTACTAGAATGTAAACTCTGTAATTTTTGTTTGTTTTCATTGATGTAGTCCAAGAATCTAGAAAAGTACTTAGCACATAGCAAATTCTTTTTTCTTAAATTAATACATAATAGATATACATATTTTTTGGGTACATGTGATAATCTGATATATTCATATAATGGTAAAGAGCAAATCAGAGTAATTGGGATATAGAATATCCATCACCTTAAATATTCATTTGTTTCTTTATGCTAGGAACATTCGAATTATTCTGTTCTAGCTATTTTGAAAGGCACAACAGATTACTGTTAACTATAGTCACCCTAATGGTCTATCAAACACTAAGTGTTATTTCTTCTGACTATATGTTTAATTCTTAATTAATGCTCATTGAATAAATAAATGAATGACTCCCATGTCCATATCATCACCAATATTAGGAAGAGACTTATTTTGTATTCTTAATAGTTATTTGAAAAACATATTTGCTAGGAATCTTTCTTTCAATCAAGTGTTATTGCAGAAAATGGTATTTATCTGCTCAGTGTGAAAAGATTAGCTATCACAGTGAAAAAATATATAAAGATATGTGAGAATGGCTTTGATAAGCTAGAGACACTGGATGAATGTTAGATTTGCTTTTATACCATAGTATACTCTGGGAAATAAAGGTATGTACTTAAGGCTCATGTTATCATGAGCACAAATTTTATTAACTTGCTCTTAGTGTATGAAAGGAGATGACAGCATGCTACACCTGAAAGAAAGAATGAAATATTACCTTGCAACTCCTCTAGAACAAAACAAAAATCTCAGTAACCTGCAATACTTAAAGATCTGTGTATAAGGGAAAGGAAAAAGGTTCCGAAAGCATAACTAGACAAAGTAAATCAGTAATGTATTGCTGTTCTTCAGTACTTAAGGAGAGAACTTAGAAGCCCTGTCAAAATCAACTTGTCCATGTCACACTAAGGGAATATAGCAGTGATTTTAGAAAAATTAGATTTATTTTACAAATAAAAATCATGTGTTCTAAATTCTTGGGAATTATATGCCAGATGAGATGGCTGAAAATTGCATGAAATTCTGGAGTTACCTGTTTTGACTTGACTAGCAACCAAACATGGTTTTTTGACAGAAGGTTCACAAGCCGATGTCAAAATCTGATTAAATTGCTCAATTAAGTGAGCAGAGATGACACACAAGACCAGCAGTAGACTGTTGGTCCATATGAGCTGTGCACACAGTGTGGGTTCAGTGTGTAGAATTGTCTGTCTAGGGAAAGTAATAATACAAATGGCCACTCAAAATAAAGAATGTAACAAAATGAACAATACACTTTCATGATAGCCTAATACTTTTTAGTAGCATCCAAAATGCTAAGGTTTTGGAGAAAACAACCTTGGATTTGGAGAGTGGTTAATTTTACATGAATTATTCTTGTTTGTTGAATTTCTTATGCTATTAAGTCACATAGAGGCAAAGCAAAAATATATTTTAGTATATTTGCTAACGAACCCATAAGGGGGGGGTCACTGTTGCTCGCCACACAGAAAGTCAATTACTGAGACAATGAGGATTGTCAAAGAAGAAAGGATTTAT
>VBSM01002616.1:24594746-24621654 GCA_008086735.1 Cheirogaleus medius | reverse complement strand
TGAAATTAAAAAAAAAAGAAATAAAAAATATATAACATCCAAACCAATACAGGAGAAAAAAAGAAATGAAATACAAATAAAAACTCAATCAACCTGAAGGAAGACAAAATTTAAGGTAAAAAGAAAATTTTTAGCAATAGAGGATAAAAATGAAGTGGTAAAATTAAACTGTTAGCAAACACAGTGAATTTAACTTTTCTGTTAAAGAACAGAGATTGTCAAATTAGCTTCAAACATTTTTATCTATGTATTGAGTATTATTCTTCTATTGTTGCATAATAAGTTACCACAAACTGAATGACGGAAAACAAGATGCATTTGTTAGCTCACACTTTGGTAGATCGGAAGTCTGTGTAGGCTCCACTGTGTTGGCTGAATTCAGTTCCTTTTGCTTGTAAAGCTGGGGTCCCTGTTTCTTTGCTGACTGTTAGCCCTTGCAGCCCAGTTCCTTTCAAATGGTTTCTTCTATGTCAGCAAAGAACATCCCTTGCATTGAATCCCTCTGACGCATCAAATATCTGACTTCTGCTTTTAAAGGCTCATGTGATTGATTAAATGAGGCCCACCCAATAATCATTTGAGGTCATACTCAGAATTCTGCCTAGCATATGCTATTCTCAGAGTCATGCCTAAAACTACAGAAAATTTGAAAGTAAAAGACTGGAAAACATATATTAGGAAAATACTGTGTAAAACAAAATTGATGTAGTTATATTGATACCTAGCAAAGTAGATTTTGGGGGAGATGCAAAGCATTTTTTAAGATTAAAGAGGGCTACCACATAATGAAGGTATACAAATTTAAACTTGTATGTGCCCTATAATGTACTTTCAAAGTTTATGAAGAATAAATTGACAGAATTTGATAATTGACAAATCTATTATCATAGTCCTTATAGTAAAAGAGAGAAAATACTGAAAATCAATGAGGTAAGCATTTGGCATTAAGAACTTAGAAAAAAACAAACAAACAGGAGAATCAGTCAAAAAATATACTAGGAAGAAAATAAAGATATGAGCAGAAATTAATATAATAAAAATACTACCATAATATAATAAAATAAATATAATATAATAAAAAATATATAAATATAATATAATAAAAACCTACTCTAGAGAAGATCAAAATATTCAAAAATTGCTTTTTGAAACGCTAAAAAAATTGACCAATATTTATAAGATTAATTAAGATCAAAAGAAAAAAGGTAAAAATAAACCATGTGAAAAATGAAAAATAAATTATCAATAGAGATGCAGCAGAGATCGAAGATATAACTATATGCTTCAATGTAGATAAATCTCAAAAAAAATGAAAACATCCTGGATATGTTTCTACAACTGATATATTAACAAAACCACAGAAAAGGAACAGGTTTAATTAAAGCACTTTTACTAAGAGTAATTTTAAAAATATGCCCTAAAGCCAGTATTTTGTTTTTATTTGAAATGAAAATATTTGGCTTTATTTTTAGACACTGAATGCTAAGTAGGATTTCTTTTCACAAAGATACACATTTAGGTTATTGCCTTTGAATTGCTAAGCTTGCTATTATGAATGTCACTCAAACACTCCATAGTGTTATCTCGGTTTTCAGGCAACAATAGAACATAGAAACAGTGCTTGCTTAAACTCACAAGGCTTGTTACTTGATAGTTGCCTTTATTTATAGTCTCTCAAATTCTGAAAATGGTTATGGTTATGTAAGATGGTTGATTTATTAGTCTTTTCTTGGACTTGCCATTTACTAACATTAAAAGCATCGAGTCAATTGAACTTTTCCCCACACTGCTCTCCAGCTTTGAATTTGTTTAAAGGGCCTACAGCCCCGTAGAGTTGGCTGAACCATTTTGGTACATGACATTATGCAAGCAGTATGGCAGGCTACCTACTGGTGCTGAGCCTGGGAGACTGAGCCAGCTTGTTTGGCTGTGTCATTAAGGCTTGCATATAGTAGGCATTTCATTTAGAAAACTGTAATGCTGGAGATCCTTAAAATGAGAACGATTTTCCCTTTGAGAAGATGTTTCCTCTTTTTGTGTTCCAAGGGCTCATTAGTGAATAATGGTTCATATGATCACATTTCTGAAAACATCCTTTATTTTTCTTCCTATTAGTCCTCCATTCATATATACAGTTACTAAGCCATCATATTATGGTATATTTTGTATAATCAGTTTCTCTAGTAGCAAACAGTTATCTGTGTTAACAAAACAGAGTAGGTATGCATACTAAAAGTTACTCATTCTTTCAAGAAATAAACAAAAATAATCAACCATGTAATATTGGGCTAATGTTGTTTGATAATTTAGCCACCCATAAAGAATAGCATGTCAGAAGATGGGGTAAATATATTTTTTTTTCTGGCTTCTTGCTCAGCAAGACCATTAGTCATTCTCGTTGTTTCCATTCATTCTAAATTATAATTCAGTGTGTAGGAAAGCACATTTTACTGGGCCACATTGTGTTTGTTTTGTATTTGTTAACATACTTTTTGAAACTCTTCAGACCTTGCCTGGGAAGGTACATTTTGATTGTGTATATTTCTGTATTCAGGTGATTCAGGTGTCTTTCTCTAAATGCTTCTATATTCGGAGACATGCCCAATTTCCTTACTTAATAATAAAACAGTTCATGACTCACTGTAAATCAGTAGGGATCCAGCAATAAGGTGCAATACATCACAAAAGTAGTATAGTCTATCATTGGAGATAATAAGCAGGTGCATTAATATTCATGCATTGTGAAATCCTGGTTGTGCTTCTAAGAAGCTATAGAATACATTCTAGGTTTAATGTTCACCAGTAGATGTTTGCCAGTGATTTTCAGATACTTTTTATAGTAATTTATTCAAGGCTTTGCTAGATGATTTAGGAGACTTTGATTCATGGTTTTCATTTACCTAATTGTATACTCAGCTAATGTTCCTCAATAAGTACACATAATCCTTTCTGGTTAGACCTTGGTCGGTTTTTATCTCAGCTGGAATTACTGTTGTGTAAGAGTGGTCATATATGTGTATCTGTATATGTGGTGTGATGTGTGTGATGTGGGTAGGAAGGGCAGCAAAAGGGGGAAAATAACTACATGCATTGACTTGTATGGTACAGTATTTCCCTAGGGTCAAAGAAATGCCATTTAGATTTTGTTTCTATCTTAGAGTGATCTAAGAGGGTGCATAAGAAAATAATGCTATGCTACAATGGATGCAAAGTTACCCACAAAGCAGGGCCAGCACATAAGGATGCTTGTATAGCCTGATTCCCTAAGAAAAGTTAGGATTTCAAATAAGAAATGCTAAAAAAAAAATGTCATAAGAAATTTTCCATTTGTCATGATGATGTTGAGTTTGTTATTGTCTCTACCACTTCGTACAGATTGGATGGACCCACACCCAAAATTCATTCAGATGTTGAGACTGATGATGTCAGACTGACACTAAAAGAGGGTATACAAATATTTATTTCTCACATAGTGAGGCTTTCTGGGGAGAAAAGAGCATGGTGGCTCCCAAGCAGATCTGAAAATAGCTTGAGAGAGCCACGAAAGGAAACTGGCTACTAGTGTTTATGGAGTGAAGCCAGGGTGAGGGTTCCCGTACGTGGTTTGAACTTCTTGCTGGTGCCAAAGGAAGGAGCAACAGAGTTTTCTTATCAGCTTTCCTAAGTGTGGGGCAGAGGGGAAGAAGGAGGGGAGAGGCTTAAAAGTTGTAGGTAGTCAGTATAAAAACCAAAATGGATTCAGTCTTCATGCTACAGTTACAATGATGTTGGGAGGAAGTTTGAGATATATGGCTGCAGTGTAAAGAAGGACTTCATATCAATATGCTTAGAAGCAGGGAGTAAAATGAATAATTTGAAGAAATACTGGAGCCCTGCTGCCCACCTCTCCTCCTCTGCAGTTAAGTTCTGACATTTCCTGATTTATGACTAATGACTCATAACTCATCACCAGTGTTCATGTTATTCCTAATGATAAGCAGCCTTTCCTCTTGGCCTGAGCATGTGAAGATGCTCTCATTTTGATCTTGGCTTGGCTAATGGTAAATCAGTATATCCTGAGCCATATTCCTTAAGCAGCAAAAGTCCTCCAACATTGTCTGTTTTTACAAGTTAAAGGAAATTCAGTAACTTCTAATCCTGTCTCTGAATAAACCACCATTCAGGGAGTATGAAAGCACATGCCAAAATATAAATTCCCTTGATACTGAAAGCCTGGCATTGACTGCCTATGCATGCTTAGTAAGTGCCAAATACTTACTTATAATTCCATCCAAAGACTTTTTCTGTGGTTGATATCTGCCTGTATGTGACCACAGCCTCAGTTAAATCTGAATAAAAGTGACATAAACCAAAATAGGAAAAGAATATTTCTGTGATGGGGTAACACTTCCCTAATTGTCTCAATTAAGTTTCTTAGGTGGACAAGAAACTAAAAAATATATTGGCCATGATAAAAATTATACCAGGACCTTTATCCAAGCATTTAAAAGATACTTACAGAAATCTATGAAAATCACATTACTGGTGGCATATGTTACTGCAGTATTCATGATGTGGGAGACACTACCAAATTGGGCCAGCATTATTACTATTATCTTTAAGAGAAGAGATGAAAACTACCTACTAAGTGCTATTACAGAATACTCAGCATTCCATTTGCTAAATACTTTTTATGTTTCATCTATGTCATCAATTGAGGTAGTCAGATAAACTAACTGAATTTTTAAGCACTTTGGTATGAGCATCAACTATAGTCAACAGCCACAGATGAACGCGCACAGCCGAGCGTCGACTTTAGTCGACAGCCAAAAGCTTTTACTTTTATCTCTGCAGTTTCAGTGTGTACGTTCAGCTAATAAGTTACTACCAATCTGTGACCTTTTAACAAGTCCTTAGTAGAAGTTGTTATAGTTATTCTCTTAAAGCTGCCTGTAAAGTAAAACAAGCTTTCAGTGCTTTAAAGCTTTCCTCATCACACAAGAGCAAAACGGATTCGTCGTCAATGCACAGCACAAATTATCGTGCGGACTATGAGTGCAGGCTGTGGGCAAGGTTTCACGGCTGGTGAGCAAGGTTTCGCGGCTGGTGAGCGCAGTACCAAAGTGGTTAAGATTACTCCATATTGCTGAATATAAAACAAAGACTTTCTTCACAATCATCTCTCAAACTAAAACTGTCTTATGTTCAATTCTTACAAAATCTCATATTACCCTAAATTATTTTATTTTGAACAAAATTGTAATTGGAAAGGCATTAATCAAAAACATTGTTCATTAAATATTGGCTTTGAATGTTACTTAGATCATATGATGCTACTGTTAAAAATAGGAAAGAAGTCTGTTACAGGTGTAGTATTACTTTTGCTGATGAAACCCCAAATTGCCAGAAATATGTGTCATTGTAAATAAACCTCTTAGTGATCACCTTAAATAGCAATACAGAATTTTTGTTTCACAATATGGAGGTTTTGGCAATCAGCCAAAAGAATGCAGACAAGAAGCTAACTTTATCTTAAGTTAGACTAAGTCATGTCTCTAACTCTAAAGCGCAGTTTATACTGGAAGATTGCCAAATGCAAGGGCAATCAATTAAGTTTCAAAATAATGCAAAGAAGAGGCATACTGGTTACTGATGAAAGGCAAAGTTGGCAAAGGGCAGTCACCAAATAGTGGCACACACTAAAAGGTCTGGAGCAATGGGAATGGGCTGTGCTGCCTGAGAGTAGGTCCTTCCCCCCATCAATGTAAGCCTCTTGCACAGAACACATCCAGGAAAAACTCACATCATTCAGATCAATCCCAAAGGACCCAGGAGAAGAAGTGGAAGAACATAACAAGAAAATCCAATAGCAGTTGAAGAACTTCCTATGAGAAAAATGTTACCATAGATCAGAGGAAAATGATGATCAAAAAATTAAATTAAAAAATAGTAAAGTAAATTAAAAATTACATTTAGGTGGTTTAGGACCATTAGGACCTAATGGTTTAGGACCATTTAGGACCACACCGCTGAGGGTGGATTCTAAATAAGTGAGCAAAATTGAAAGTTGAAAAGGAGTGTAGACATACAAGATAGAGAAAACCAGCATGTGTATAATTGTTGTCCCTTAAAAATAATGGATAAGTAATAAATAAGGATAAGGTTCAAAAAAGACTTAATAGAATAAAGGAAAACTTGAATCTTTAGATTGACAGGGCAAGCCATGCCTAGAAGAATGACAGACAGCAATCAATAAACTTAGCAAAATTATTACACTCAAAATATAGCAAGAATACTTTGGGCATCCATCCAAGCAATAAAACCAATTTACCTAGAAAGATGGAAAAAACAATAATTGCAGGTTCAGTGTTCTTAGATTTTTCTTGGCATCAACAGTGAAGCAATGCCTTCAATTTCTTAAGAAAAATAATGTGAGCCAATAATTTTACACTAAAGTCTTTTTTTACACTAAAGTCACTAATTGTTGGCTAAGTATTAATATAAAGAAAATAAACAATTTTGTTGTGAACTACTTTGCATGCTCCTTCCTAAAGAATTTACGATAGAACAAGGATCTATCCTTGTTGATAGGATTCAAGGATTGGAAGTAGTGGACAAACTCTCACAAAAGTAGTGAGAAAGATCATTGAGTTCAGGAGAAGAAAAGAAATAACAAATATCAGAGCAGAACTAAGTGAAATCAATAACAAAAAAACTATAAGGAAGATTAATAAAATAAAAAGTTGGTTCTTGAAAAAATAAACAAAATTGCCATGCCTCTTGCTAGATTAACCAGAAACAGAAAAGAAAGAACTCTAATAAGCTCAATCAGGAATGAAAAAGGAGAAATTACAGCTGATACCATGGAAATACAAAATATCATCTATGAATACTATAGAAACCTCTATGCACATAAACTTGAAAATGTGAAGGAAATGGACAAATTTTTAGAAACACACAGCCTCCTTAGGCTCCATCAGGAAGAAATAGAATTCCTGAAAAGACCAATATCAAGTACTGAAATTGAAGCAGCAATAAAAACCTTCCTAAAAAGAAAATTTCTGGACCAGATGGGTTCACACCCAAATTTTATCAGATGTACAAAGAAGAACTGGTGCCTATCCTGCAGAAATTGTTTCACAACATTGAGAAGGAATGTTGTTTTATGAAGCCAACATCACCCTGATACCAAAACCAGGAAAGGACACAACAACAACAAAAAAGAAAACTACAGACCAACATCCCTTATGAATATAGATGTAAAAATTCTCAACAAAATCCTAACAAATGGAATTCAGGTGCTTATCAATAAAAAAATCCATCACAACCAAGTGGGCTTCAACCCAGGGATGCAGGGATGGTTCAACATACACAAATCTATAAATGTAATTCACCACATAAATAGAAGCAAAAACAAAGACCATCTGATCCTCTCAATATATGTAGAAAAAGCATTCGACAAAATTCTGCACCCTTTTATGATAAGAACGTTTAACAAAATAGGCATAGATGGGACTTACCTAAAAATGATAAAAGCCATATATGACAAACCCACAGCCAACATCATACTGAATGGAGAAAAATTGAAAGCATTACCATTTACATTCAATGTTAGTATTTGTATGTGAGATACTCTTCTGGCCATCATGTTGATTGTTATCTAGTTGCTTTATTTTCTCCCTTTTTACTGTTTTAAAAGAGCTGTGAGTTTTAACTTTAGGTATTTTTCCACTGGTGGGTATCGATTGTTCTGCTTCATGTATACAGCCCTTTTCAGCATTTCTCAGAGGGTGGGTCTAGTGGCAACAGATTCCTTTTAGTGTTTGCTTCTCTAGGAAAGACTCTATTCCTCTTTCATTTATGAAACTTTGATTTTCAGGATACAAAGTTATTGGCTGGCTGTTGTTCTGTTTAAGAAGACTGAAAAGGGGACCCCAAACTCTTTTGGCTTGTCAGGTTTCTGCTGAGAAGTCTGCCATTAGTCTTGTGTGTTTTCCTTTGTAAATAACTTGACTCTTTGATCTCACAGCTTGTGGGATAGTCTCCTTCACTTTGACTTTGGCCAAACTGAAGACTATGTGCCTTTGCAATGTCCTATTTGCCTTGACTCTTCCAGGTGTTCTATGACCTTCTTGTATCTGGATGTTTAAATCTCTAGCAATACCATGGAAGTTTTCTTCTATTATTACCTCAAATAGGTTTTCTATGCTTTTTGCTTTTTCTTCTTCTCCCTTAGGGATACCTATGATTATTATATTTGTTCACTTCACATACTCCCATATTTCTCAGAGAGATTGTTTATTCTTGTTGATTCTTTTTTCTTCATTTTTGACTGACTGGGTTAATTTGAAAGCTTTGTCTTCAAGTTCTGAAATTCTTTCTTCTGCTTTGTCTAATTGTGTTTTCAAACTCCCTAAATTGCTCTTTCATTTCCAGAAATTCTGCTATATTTTTTCTTATTTTATCTATCTCTTCAGTGAATTTTTCATTCATGTTCTGAGTTAATTTTTTGGTTTCTTTGTGTTGGTTTGCAAGTTTGTCATCAATCCCATTGATCTTACTTGTGATCCATACTCTGAACTCCATATCTGACATTTCAACAATTTCCTTTTGGTTGGAATCCTTTACTAGAGAGCTAGTGCAATCCTTTGAGAGTGTCAAAGAGCCTGTTTTTTCCTGTTATCCGAGTTCTTACGCTGGTTCCTTCTCATCTGGTACCTCTTTTCTCAGCTCAAAACAGATAGCTTTCTGATACACCTGTTCTCCTTTGCTGGGAACTCTGTTGCTTGGTGAAGATAGGGATGCGTTCCAGGATGGTGAGCTTGGGTCCTGCTTTGGAAGATTGACCAGGCAGGAGGGAGGCAGAAGCACCATGGGCCTTTAACACCGCTGCACTCCTGCATCTCCACATTCCCCTGTGGTTGCCACTGCTGGTGGGCACTGGTCATATGGCAGTCAGCAGGTGCATGGTGGGTGGTGGGCACATGGCTGTGTGGGTATTTGCTCACCCAGGTCTGTCACTGGTAGTGCTACTCCAGGTGGCAGTAGTGGGTGCCATGGGCCACAGTTTTATGCTCCACCCAGGTCCCACAGAAGCTGTGGTAGGGCAGGGCCCACCAAGTTGCAGCAGTGGTGCTGAGGCCATGGATGCCTGCTCTGTCCAGGTCCCCCAGTTGCAGTGGAGATGCACAACACCTGGTCTCCCTTCTCCCTCCTCAGCTCAGCAGAGGTGATGACAAGGTGGCAGCAGGGGATATGACCTCCAGGTAGATTCAGAGCTCTGGTGCTGGGACCTCAAAATGGCCAGAGTTGCAGCACTCACGGCTGGGAAGACGACAGGACCCTGCTGTGACTTCTCTCTGGAGCAGTGCCACTCTACGGTCTCCAGTCAGCTCCTTGTATCAGACTAGAGGCCTATTGTGGTGGAGGGGCTCTGCTGAAGCTCAAATCCAAAGTCTGTGGGGGAAATGTGGAGTTCCAAGGGTCTCTCCTCTGTTCCCTTCCCATGTATGGGCACCTTCCCCAAGTACCTCTGATCCTGCCAAGTGTGTCACCTCACTTCCCTCTCCTTCACTTTCGGTGCCTCCTATTACCTCTCTGTTTATTCCCAATGCACTCTCCTAGATGATTGATCCGAAGGTGAATATCCACTCTCCACTCTCAATCCTTTCTGTGAGAGCAGTGCGTCTAGGGTGCTTCTAGTCTGCCATCTTTGCCTCTTCCCTAAAGCTTTCATAACTACTGTTATTATATTTTGACCTTATGTCCCTAATCAATCAATATTTTACATTAATGTCATATACTTAGCATAAGACTATATCAAAAACAACTGTACTACAGTATATGCAGTATTTGCATGTGAATAGCTTAGAATCAGGCTAAGAAGTTAAGACTGGAAAAATTAGAGAATGATAAAAGATGCAATTTAATGTTCAATTATGTAACACATATCTTCTGTGAAGTCTTCTTAGATTATTGCAGTTTTCAATGATCTCCCTTCCTTTCAGTTTTTATCAGCAATTTAAACTGTATTATATTTTAACAGTACATTATATCTTTATAAATTTTCTAATGGTTTAGTAGATGATAGTCTTGTCTTTACAGAAGAGATGAGACTATCAAGCCTTTTAACTGTAAGTCCAGTTATGTGATACATTACTGATATGAAGCAAAATGGTTGGATGGAAGACCCAGATATGAGCAATGACACATTAGTAATTACTATAATACCTGTCAACATGTATCATGTTCTCATAGATGATTCATAAGAAATTGAGGCACAAAGAGGTTAATTACCTTGCCCTAAATCAAAAACTAGTAAGAGGCAAAGCTAGGATTAGGACCCAGGCAGGCTGGTTCTAGAACTGATGAACATAAGAGTACAGATATGTGTCCTTGCTCTGTTATTTAACCTAGTTGACTTCTCTTTCTCCATTGGCGAAAGGTGGGAAATAATGACTTATTTTATAAAGTTACTGTGACAATTAATATGAAAAGCATATCTAAGAGCTCTACATTCCATGAAGCTCTATGGCAAATGTAAAGTATGACTGTCATCACTGCTATTTTCATGCTGTCATTGTTGCCACAGCATCATATAGGCTCAACTCAGAGGAGCAAAGATTTCACTTAGATTCCTGTAGAGATAAATGGCTTTTACAATCATTTACTGACTTTTAAACCTCAAAATGCATGTTCTTGCTCAGATTGCACAACACCCATGCCCTGGAATAGTTTGTATTCTACTGAGAAAGACTATCCAAGGCATGATGTGATAAGTGACATAATGAGAGTCTGAGTTTTGTGCAGAGACCTAGTAGAGAGGAAAGGGGAAGGAAAGAACTGTGAGACTCAAAGAGTTAAGCAAATTGTTCACACCTTAGAAAGAAAGACCTGCAGTTTCTAATTCTAATGTCTTCCTGTGGGAGAAGCAGCAACAGGTTTAGATTGTATTTATGCTACACGGCAATCTTTTTGCATCGTTTTCTGTCTCTCTTTCCTGCATCTTTTCCCACAAAGACCGTCCTTGACTAACACCAGGAATGAATTTTTCTCTAATGCAGAAGGTAATTGGATTTTTCTTTATTGAATGTATCCCTTTTAATGACAGTCCCTGCTTCTGCCAATTTAGCTGCAAGTGACCTGACATTGATCTGATGATAGGACTTAAAATAAAGAGTTGGAGCTGGAGGTGACAAATATCAGCTGCCTGGCATCAGAAAGAATTTTTTTGCCTCATCTTGCCATTTTCCTGAGAAAATCCTTTATCCTTGAATGTCATTTTTAAAAAACATGCTGCTGTAATAATTGGTCATACAGCAGCAGATTGCCTCCTTCTAGAAAATATAATAAGTATTTCCCAGAAAGTGCCCTGGAGAAAACAATGAAAATTGAATAAAACCCACCCAGTAATCATTCTGTTCCTTGGAAATATTTATTACCATGCAGACCCTTTCTGCAACAGGATAAATATTGCTGAAGAGAATTAATTAAATCTTTTAAAAATCTGGTGAAACATGAAATATTTATTTACATAACCTTGAGGTTTTGTTAAAATATTTGACACAAGAGTTGTTATTCAAGAAGGTTATGAAGGAACAGTGGCTGAAATTGTTGTATTTAGAAAAAGTACAATTCTTTCCTCCAGGGAAGTTATGATATAAAACTCTTTTTAAGCACGAGAATATATAGGATTTAAATTTATCTACTTTCACCTTTATTCACAATGTAATTCGCTTGATTCATGGTTAATTTTTATTCTATTGTGTTCCCTTTGGTCATTTTGATAAGTATCATGAATCATTTTTGATGGAAAATACAATCCATGGGCATTAGTCTGAGTGAGAAAATAACATCCTGTAATTTTAAAGGATCAAAAAGAAAACAAATAGATAAGAAAATCATCAATGAATTAGTTTCCTTTTAAAAATAAGCAAAACAAGTGCTTTTCCTTTTTGAATTCTTAGTGTTAGTTGCATTCACATCTAAAAAGTGATTGGCAGTTTAAAGAAATTAACTGAAGGTTTGTATTAAAATGATTTATGATTTTTGAATCATTTTAGATTGAACAGTGAAGCCACATCACATAAAATTATTGTAGGCCCTAGCTTAGAGCTGACATAAATCTGCATGCAATGTTACTCAATGAAGGAAAATGGAGTAACTTTGGTTCTTATCAACCAAGAGAATCTTGGGAACTCTATTTCTAGAAAATGATATTGAAAAAGAATATAGACAAGATATAAATAAGAATTAAGATCATATCTTTCCTGGAGACTGAGATCCTTACCCACCATTCCAATTGCATAACTTAAGGAGCATGCAAAGCATTGGCATGCCAGTGAATGTTTCCAAAGACCATTTCTTGGGTCCTGTGTGGTACCACAAGATAGGCTTGCTTGAGAATTAATGCACCTTCCACAGAAAGTCCAGTACTACTGAAGGGGTCACTGAGACAGAAGGACTCCCCACCGAGGGAGGCATCTTTCATCATAAAAGATTAAATCTCACCCACTTCAAGGTCATTGTTGGAAGTTACACTTAAATGCAACTTCTTTTGCTTTAAGGGCAAGAGAAAAATACATTTTAATGGGCAATGAAAATTCTTTCTTATTCAATGTTATAAACTACAGCCCATATAAGTTTTCCTAATTTTGCACCTATATAATTTATTTGGACTTGAACATTATTAATTAAAATCATAATTCATGGAATAGAGTTATCTTTCCTTTAAGAGAAGGTAAATTTTCTGGAAAAAGGAAAAAAGTGTGTGTGTGTGTGTGTTTATGTGTGTATGTAAACACCTACACAAATACATTTTCCTTTTTTTAGGAAGAGAAGGAAATTAATTCCCCACATTTACCAGATTTTATAACTGCCTTTATTATTATTAAGTTACCTGTCTATAAAGCTTTAGACATTTGCTGAAACCACTAAATGTGATATAGCTAATGATTAATTTACTTTGTTAATGAGTCTTTAAAAACAAGCATTTATGTCCTAATTAATTTTGTCATTTCTTCTTTGAACAAATATTTTGGTCTATTATGTAAAAGATTCATGATCATGAGAAGGGATTCAAAGGTAAATCTTTACCTTCAAGAATTTTAAAGCTTAGAGGACAGAGAAAAAGGTATACACAAGTAAATAAAATAGAAGGAAGAAAGTGACACATGACATGGGAAGGATAGATGAAGAACCACAAGTTCTCTACAAGTTGGAAAGAAAAGTGAAGTCGCCGTGATAGTAACATTACTTTATTTAGGCCTCCGAAGATGGGAAGAATCTGTGCATGTGGATAAAAAAGGAAGAACATTTTTGGAAGGAGGCATAGAATTGTATGTGAGAGAATGCTAGCTAATTGGAATAAATATGCCATAAAACTGGATATAAGTACTACACTATATATAGTGGAAGGCAAAAAGGAAGAGAAAAAGAGAAGATAATATTTTGACTAATGATATAGCTAAAAATCTAGACACATCAGGAAATATTTGGATTTTGGAATTTTTGATTGAGATAAACTTAAAAAAATGTGGTATTTTATTTGCTGTATATGTATTGTCCTAGCCAGGGCAATCCGACAAGAGAAAGAAATCATCTGGTGAAATGTTAATATTCAAAGGTACCTCCTTATATAAGGTAATCTTAATTGATATTTTAAAAAGCAGTCTCAATATTTAACATGTTGAATGACCTTAAATGTGATCATTCAGTATAAAGTCAAATAAACCATTAAAGTTTTTAATTGCATGAAATATATCCTAATTTTTGTCTCTGCATATATTATAATGTTAAAATATGTACATATTATGTTCTCAATGGAATGTAAATTGTAGGTTTATGTTAAATCTAAATTTAAGATTTCTGAAAGTGTTAAATAAATTTCTTTTATTGTTTCAGGTCACTGATATGATGCTTCAAGATAAGCCCTATCCTGATTGGGGAAAATCTGCAAGAGCTTTCTGGAAGAAAGGAAATGTTAGGATCATTTTATTCTGGTAGGGAATTGTTTCATATATTTATTTCTGCCTTGCCTCATTCACTAAAGAACTTGAGTTGGATGTAATTTTATATATATATATATATATATTATATATATATGTAGAGAATTCTATCTAGAGAGGCATTTTAATGGCTACTATGCTCCATTAAAACCAGTATCTTAATTATTTTATGAATTAATTTCTGCTTACATATTGTTGCATATTCACATTTATGAAAGAGAAGTTTTGCTAATATAGTGACATAGCTATCTCAGTTATCAGATCAACTGTCAGGGTACCCCAGTGCTTATGTTCAAGTAACCCTTATTTTTCTTAATAATGGCCCCAAAGTGCAACAGTAGTGATGCTGGCAACTCAGATATGCCAAAGAGAAGCAGTAGTGCTTCCTTTAAGTGAAAAGGTGAAAGTTCTCAACACGATAAGGAAAGAAAAAAAAGTGTATTCTGAGGTTGCTAAGATCTACAGTAAGAACAAATCTTCTTTCTGTGAAATGGTGAAGAAGGAAAAAGAAATTCATGCACAGTACAAATAGGGTTTGGTACTGTCCATGATATCAGACATCCACTAGGAGTCTTGAAACATATTCCCACAGATAAGGGGGGGATACTGTAATTGATGGCACCTTGTGCTGGTAAAGTCCACCCTATATACCTTCCTTTTGAAATGAAAAAATAATCCTGTTTATTCTTAGATTTAATTCTGGGGGTTGATTTTTTTAATGCAAAAACTACAAAAATCATAGTAACTAAGTATTTGGGGAAAATAACATTCTGTTATCCTTCATGTTTTGGCACTGTCATTAAATGTTGCTAGAGATATATGATATTTTGAACCCAAATCTTAGAAGGCAAACAAAAGTGAAATTTTCAATGATGTTGTGAAAATGAATTTGATTTTTTAGATGTTTATTCACACCTTGACTCCATGAGTCAAATGTGGCCTATTTTTATGGTGCTGTTTAGCCTTCACACGTTTTCCTGTTTATAAGCTTCCCATATATTAATAGATTATTTGAATAATATACAATGCAATAATTATAGCAAATATATATTGAAGATATGTTTTGCTCCAGGCTAAGGATTTTACATTTTATATATTTCCTCATTTAATCATGACAACCCTATAAATCAGGTGCTATTATTATAGGCATAAGTCTCTGATCTCAGAGCCCTAGTTTTTAATCATTACACTAGATTGCCTCTAAAAGAATAAAGGATACATCAATGTGAAAAATTCTAAACGATTGTCTTTAGTTCTTCTTTAGGTAGTGGTGCTAAATAATAACATAAAATTATGGGGAGCCCAATGTCCTACAAAATTTTCTACAGGGGTTTTAAAAATTACAATTTGAAAGGAGATAGACTCTTGCATCAAAAGTATTTGTGGACCATTTCTCTTAAAACAATTTCTATTTACTATGTTTACACATATTTTATATTAGCATATCTTCAAAGGAAGCCCATTGATGACTGTTCCCTCCCAGTTATCAAGGTCACACATATATTATAAGGTGGGCCACACATATAGTAATCTGAAGGTCCAGTGATTATTGTCATTAGTGACTCTTAATCGCAATTGCTGCTTCAAAGGAGAGGCATCCATGCTAGATTTTTCCTGAAGCATCTTAGTAAATTTTTCCTTGAACATTATTGCTTAGTTCTATATATTACCACTCTTTTTTCTACAAATGGGTTTATTTTTAGCATATGTGATAACATAGCCCCAATGGGTAATCTAAAGCATAGTTTAAATGTTATAAAAATAATAATTTAATTAGACACTGACAAATGGATAATATTCTGAAATGAAGAGCAAACTAAAGCTCACACTTATAGTCATTATTTCTGTGAAATTATTAATAATTAGATAAGACATTTAAGAGATGGTTTTTGACTGTTACATATTAAAAGTAGTATTTCACACACATAAGGCATAAAGTAACCGACAAAAAATCTAAATGCTACTTTAAAAATATTTTTTTTCTATTTTATCCATTTCTATTTAGCTAGATTATCTTGACAACGGTATTCATGGTTTTAAAAAAGAAAAACCTGATACAAAAAGAGTTGAATATGGAAATTACGTGGGAAGCAAAGAAATCTTCCTTTTTGCTCATACTTTTCTTTTTTTCTCACATAAAAGGGATTTAGCAAGTATTAAAGACATTTTGTGGGTTTTTTGTATTATTTTTAGCCCTAGGAGATAAAATACAGAAATCTTTGGCAAGGTTTTAGATTAAATAAAAGACAGTATTTACATATCATGTGTCACCCACCCAATAAGGGGTGTTTTCTTTTGATTTTGCTCCAGTTAAGGAAAGATTAGTGTGAAAAATGCATGGTGGAGAAGAACTTTTTCAAAGGAAATCTTTCATAAGTCGTAGTGTGATTATATGCTGCAGTTTGAACAGTACAACATGCAATTTTGTTCTCGTAAACGTACCTCTTATCTACTTGTAGCTGCTTTAACTCACAAACGCCTGTCAGAAACTGTATTGTTTGCCAACTGTGTGGCTGAATTCTTCCCTGACTCTTAGTGATAGGTGTCTCTACATTGAAGAAAATGGTTCCTATTTCTTTCCATAATTGAGCAAAGATGAGGCTGCTATAGCACCTGGGCTTTCATATTGGGGAAGAAACAAAATTATGGCTGTATTTGAAAGTACTAAATGGGAAAGGGAGTTATATTCATAGATCTCTTCCAAATCCCTTTTCCCAGCCTTTTTGATTATTACAAAGAATAAGGCTATAAGAATCTAAATCCTATGTGAATGCTTTATGCTCTTCACAGGGGCTACAAACAACCATTTTCACAGATTTGTATCTGAACTAAAAGAACAGATACAGAAAAAACAAGTGTTATCATATTCATGTAATGTGATGTTCGTGTTAGCTTCTACCTCCCTGTTTTGTTTACTTCCTAGAGACATAATTTCTATGCTTTTGAGGGGAATCATCTTGGGGTGATATTTCCCCAAAACTTAGCTTTTTTCCTTTCTTTTTCTTTCCTTCCTTCCTTCCTTCCTTCCTTCCTTCCTTCCTTCCTTCCTTCCTTCTTTCCTTTCCTTTCTCTCTTTCCTTTTCTTTCTTTCTTTCTCTCTCTCTTTCTTTCTTTTCTTTATTTCTTTTTTAAATAAGGGAATATGGTCTTCCTTGATTTGTAGAGGAATAGTCAGGGGAAGGTATTGGGGGATCTGGTGGTCCTTATGTTCTCATAAATACTCCAGTTCTTCACCTTCCAGCTACATAAGAGGATTCCACTTTTCTGCCCCCTCTGAGTACATGACTTGCTGTGACCAATGAAAATGTGAATACAAGTGATGTGCCCTGTCTAGGTGGAAGTATTTAATATTCAATGAGAAGCACCGAAAGGAGCTCTTTCCTCGGTAGCAACTGTGGAGCTTGTGTCTAGCTATCACCCTCGTCGTTCGGGTTCCCTGAAAGACCAGCATAAACCAAGCATCCTTAACAACACAGCAGACATGTAGTGAGTGAGAAATAATCCTTTGCAGTGCTGAGCCACTGAGATTGAGGAATTGTTTGCTACTGTAGCATAAACTAGCCTGTCGTGATGTATACAGAAAGTCATCCTTAGAAATGGGGTGCTGAGGAAAGCTGAAATTTGTTTATTGAGGTCTGAGCAGCAAATGGCAAGGAAGACTGGAAAGATGATAATCTGAGTATCACAGTGGTAAAACTGTTGATAAAAAAAATGTGGTCTGTGATTACTGGGAAGCTCCAAGAGAAGTTGGAAAGCAAAATGTTGGTAGTGTGTTGCTGTGTGTACCTGCGCAGCCGTGCACCTCTGTTCCATTCTGGTACATAGAGAGGAGTATATTACATTTTTTCTTTCTTGGATAAGCAGTGTGGCATATTTTAAAAAAATACTTTCTCTAGCACTATCATAGTTTGGGTTGGGCTTCTCTTGGTTTTTTTATTTCTGCATATTATGGGGCTACAAATGTTTAGGTTAGGTATGTTGCCCTTTCCCCCCAGCCCTGCAGTCTGAGCTTCAAGTGTGTCCATCCCCCAAACGGTGCGCATCACACTCATTATGTATATATACACTGATCCCCTCCTCCCCCCTCCCATCTGCCCAATGCTCCATAAATGTTATTCTTATATGTCCACTTAGGTGTTGATCAGTGAAACCAATTTGCTGGTGAGTACATGTGGTGCTTATTTTTCCATCCTTGGGATACTTCACTTAGTATTATGGGTTCCAGCTCTATCCAGGAAAATACAAGAGGTGCTATATCACCTTTGTTTCATGCACAAAATTATTTAAAATGTCATATAAAATTAGCTCAGGCTATGTATGTAAGGTATATTTGAAACATGAATGAATTTCATGCCTAGACTTGGGTCCCTTCCCCATAATATCTCATTATGTATATGGAAACATTCCAAAATCTGAAATTCAAAGCACTTCTGTTCCAAGCATTTCGGATAAGGGGTACTCATCCTGTAGTCATTTCTCAAGGAACTCCCAGTCAAGAAACAGCAGAATACATATAAACCAGTGGTTATAAAGAGTGTGAAACATGCTCTCACTAGGGGAACTCTAGGAGTATAGATGTAGGAGATACTAACTAGGGTGGCATGAAGGAGGATTTCTAAGCAGAGTTTAGGAATGAATTGTTTATGGTCTTTGTTAGCATCTCTTGATCATAATTATCTTAATTCTTAACTGGGAAACAGATGTAGCTGCTACTGTTTTTCCTGCTTTGAATATCATAGTTGTTAAAGTCTAACAAAAGGGAACTTAGTTATTTAACTTTGACCAGACAGGAATTTAATCAATACATGATTATTGTTTTAGTATACATTAAATCTGATATGGGAGAATAATATGATAATAAAAATATAACAGAGTAATAAGAAGAGAACTAAGAATCATGGGAAATGTCAGGCAGGAGAGTTTTGATATGGGTCTTAGTAACTAATATTCTGATGTCTTCCACAGTAGGGGTCTCCAACCTATGGTGAGTTGTATAATTATTTCATTATATATTACAATGTAATAATAATAGAAATAAAGTGCACAATAAAAGTTATGCTCTTGAATCATCCTAAAACCATCCCCTCCCTCCCCAGTTTGTGGAAAAATTATCTTCCATGAAAACAGTCCCTGGTGCCAAAAAGGTTGGGGACTGCTGCTCTACAGGGCAACCCAGTTACCATTATTTAGTGAAAGGGAATCATTATTTGTTTCATGACACATCAATCAAAACTAAGGAAGGTGCAGAGATGTAGGGAAGGGTTCACCCAAGACAAGTTTAGGCCTGTGACAGTCCCTATCAAGGAGCAGTCTCTTTCTGGGATCAGACTGCTACTCTCACCCAGATCCAGCATGAATTCTTTTCAATAGTGCTGGTTAAATAATGCCAGTTCTTGTTTCCAGAATATCTTTGTCCTACATTTCTCCTGCTGGCCAGAGTTCCCTTTGTGAATGCCTTCTTTCCATAGAATAAAGGACAGTTGCATTAACTGTATTGGAGGTTGAAATGCACTGTTGCTTGTTTTTGCACCTAGGAAGTTTTCTAACAAACTAGAGATAGAATCTATAGGCAGGCATCAAAGGTCAGATGAGCTCATCTGAGTCTGTTCTCAAAAAGCTTAAATAAAGCCTGATTGCAATTGCTGGGCATATGAGTCACTCACATTTCAGAAACCCACCATCTCTATGTGTAAGCTGGACAACACTTTGCTATCAAGTCAGAGAAAAATGCAAGTTTGCCTCATTTATTCTTTCATTCATATTTGTATCTGAATTAATGTGTTAGTCATTCTACTAGTAATGCAGCAATGAACCATGAACATACACCTTGATAAACAAAGATGCAAAAATTCTTAAGAAATACTACAAACTAAATTAAATAGCACATTGAAAGAATCATACACCATGATCAAGTGAGATTTATCTCTGGGATGCAAGGATGGTTCAACATACACAAATCAATCGATGTGATTACGCCACATTACAATAACAGAATGAAGGATTAAAACCATATGATGATTTCAATAGATGCAGAAGAAGCATTTGACAAAATTCAACACCTTTTCATGATAAACACTCTCTACAAACTAGGTATTGGAGGAATGTACCTCAATGTGATAAAGGTCATATATGAAAAGCCCATGGCTAACGTCATACTCGATGGTAAAAAAATGGAAAGCTTTTGCTCTACACAGGTGACGATGCCCACTATCCCTACTTCTATCCCACACAGTATTTAATACTTGAAGTCCTAGCCACAGCAATTAGGCAAGTCAAAGAGAAACAAACAACCAAAAATTCAGAATTGCTGTATCCAGATGTAGAAAGACGTTTAACCTATCAGTCATACCAGACATATTACCTATCAGTCATTACTTCTCGACTGAAATATCCCTATAATCCTATTCCAGAGCAACTGTCATTTACTGAGTGTTTCCTTTGTCCATGGTGCTGCGATTTTCATGGTCATTCTTGGCCATTGTTTCATTTAATTCACCCTGCCACTCTGCAAGGTAATTATCATTATTGGCTGTATTTTAAAGAAAAGAACCTGCGGGTTAGGTTGCATAGCTAGTGAACAACAAAGCTGGGACTCAAGGGCAGGCTGGCTGATTTCAGAACCTTCACAATACTGTACTGAATGGCTTCACTTATTCTGAGATTTTAAGACATTTAGCATATTTAACAGTGATTAATCACATTTTTAATGTATATATTTGCTATAACCCTTTCTTTCCCTTTGCAAATGGATTTGGGTTATATAAAGAAAAACAAAATGCAAGAACCTTGGAGTTTATCTAATGTCCTATTAGCCTCATATTACTGACAAAAGAAATTGAAACAAGAGTAAGTGACTTGTCTAAGTGCACACATGTATTATAGTTAATGTCTCTATGACAATTAATGTGCAGGGCTACTTATTTCTGATCTAATAGTCTTTTTTACTGTATCACATTGCCTGTCTAGATATTTGGTTTATTTGTTTGTTTAAAAAAATCAAGAAAATTTAAATAAAAAGAATTTGCTAATGATTAGGTATTATATATTGAAGTAACTGCTCTTGTAAGTCAGTGGTAATAATCAGAACATTGTGTGTAGTGTAACTTGATGTAATTATATATAATTTTCTCTCAATTGTGGGAATTAGACAAGAAAAAGATGTACAATATATAGCTTAATATGCCAATAAAACACGATGTGTTAACAGAAGCTTCACTTAAGTTCACATATGAAAAGCGAATTACTGTTTTTCTTCTTTGGCATATCATCAGGGTTTCCGAGGACTTAATGTCTTTAAAACACATTTACAAGATTGAAAATAAAGATTACAGTTGGAGTCCTAAATGTTGGCAATAACAACCACAACAAATTTCAGCATTTTACTAGGAGACACTAGAAGTGAAAATATATTAAACAGTATAGCTAACCACAGAAGAACTCTACTCCTTGGAAAATCATGAGTTCAATGTTCCTGGTGAAAGTATCTGCCAGGGAGATAATATTCCAGCATTGGTTGCAAGAATAGATACCATCAAAAGTTCTGTGCATTCTAAAATTCTATGATTCTGGGTAGACTCTTTCTTTGCCTGACCTTACCTTTGTGTTTGGATAGGCATGAAGTGCTTAGAGTAATTATTAATGCAACTGAACTTAACATCCTAAGGAAATGTTAAATTAGTTTTAGTATGCTTATTCCATGGAACACTATCCAGCCATTAGAAGATATACTTTGGAAGGATATTTAATGACATGGGAGGTGGAGGGAAAGAAACATGCTGATGTAGATACCTTTAAAAAACAGTGTTGTGATTGGGAACTATAAGAATTAAGACAAATGGAACTAGATGTACACAAGTGTATTCTAGTTGGTAGAGTTATTTCTTGTGGAGATATCAATTCGGAGCTAGCTTTATATATATACTGGAATTGATCAATAAGTAAATGAACAGTGGACAGTGGAAGCCACATTTCCCACTGTCTGAGGTTACAGATAAACAAGGGGTGAGACTGTAAACTACAGTGAACAATTTGGTGTTGGATTGGAGTCAAAGGCATCAGTATGAACTCACATTTAGTTTAATACAGGGATAGATGGATAGTTACAGAAATAATTTCAGATATGTTTGTATGTATGGATTAGAATGCATTCATATGTTTCCTCACTCTATAGCTGAGAGAGCTTAAAGAGAATGACACCCCAGTAGCAATGAGCACACCAAGTGCCCAGACCTTGATTTTTAATATTATTCTCCAATAAAAGGAACCAGGGCTCCTGGGAAGAACTGACTGATTCTAGGTCTAGGACAGAGAATATGGAAGATAATCCTGGAGCATCATGTCATGCCAGAAAGTAAGGAAGTGTTCAAAACCAAATTGAGCCAGGCACAGTGGCTCATACCTGTAATCCTAGCACTCCGGGAGGCCAAGGTGGGAGGATTGCTTGAGCTCAGGAGTTTGAGAACAGCCTGAACAAAAGACCCCATCTCTACAAAAAATAGAAAAAATTAGTCAGATGTGATAGTGCATGCCTGTAGTCCCAGCTACTCAGGAGGCTGAGGCAGGAGGATTGCCTGAGCCCCAGAGTTTGAGATTGCAGTGAGCTAGGCTGATACCATGGCACTCAACCTGGGTGACAGAGTGAGGCTCTGTTCTCTGTTTAAAAGAAGAACAACAAATAAACAAATTGATGGGGGTATGTCCAAAGGACACAAGAATCAACATGAAAGAACTCCTAATGACCAAAGCTAGAGAAATTTGACCAAAAAACAAATATATACATATAGTATTAGATTATAACCAAAACTATCAAATAAATATTTGAGTCCATACTTATATAAAAATGATTGAATAAATAAATAAATAAATAAATAAGGAAGAAGAGACAAATCTCCTATAGAAGAATTCTAAATGATTTATTTTGGTATTTCTCCCCTCAATATGATTAAGCTTAACTCTCCACACCTTAAGTATGGGATGAACTTTGTGACTTTCTTCCGAAAAACAGAGTATGTAAAGGCAGGGGAGTAGCTTTGTAATGGAGAAATTTGGCAAACATTACCCTGACCTTGTGATCAAGCTTCACATTGTCAGTAATAAGTCATGTTGATAGCATGTAGATTAAAACTCATACATCTCTAAAACCATGTGCTATTATAAATATTGTGCATCTCTTTGGGCACAATTTTTAAAATACTGTATCCTAATTAGAAGAGAAAGAGAAAAGAGAAGCCCACCTATTTCCTTCTCTAATAATCTGAGGGGACTTCTCCCAAATTATTAAATTGCTAATCAACCCTCAGTTGTTTATAGCACCTGTTGCCTACATCTGTATAGACCACAAGGCTGCAGCAGCCACACCTTTCGTGTTAGCTTTAGAGTAAACTTCTAACTATGGACTGTATTTTCACTGATATTATTCCCATCTCAAAACGGTGATATCTCAAATATCAGACGTGCAAAAAAGTTAGAATATATTTGCACTCTATAGCCGATTGTGTCTTCCTCATGAATGTACACCTAACTGCTGGGATGTGGGGTATAGGGAATCATCACAAAAGTTTTAATTACTAGTTAATGATACCTGTGAGGATTTTGGTATAAATGGTGTCTTTCAGAGGACTCAGTCTTATTTGGTTAAGTCTGTTTATTTTGAATAAATGTTTGGATTTTCAGACTTCCCTCCTCCACCTCATTCTCTTGACTTTCTTGCCTTTACTTTATGATGGTGGAGGAGGGGAAAGTCTCTGTTTCTTTGCTAATCTCAACAGTTGACTTAGCCTTATGTGTGTACAGTGATGGTTGAAATGCAATTTCCTGTCTGATCTTTGAAGTCCTAGCCTTATGTCTCTGGTGATGAATTCCATTCATCCCACCCCCCACCTTAGGTCCCAATAGTCCCTTCACCTTGATTCCAGGCCTCTGCTGTCCTCTGAGAACCTTTGCATTCACTTGGTGAATGCAGGCACTTCTGGGTCATCTGCAGGACTTTGGGGCATTAGGAGAGGGAAAAGGAGGGCATCTGGAGCTTGTTTGGTCATTTGTACCTACCCACATCATTCTCTTATAGGAAAGACCTGCCACCTCCCTTGCTGGAAGGGAAGATTTCCTCCACTTTCTTGGGTGGCAGTTTCTCTTATATTATGTCCATCCTGTGACCTCTCCATCTCTGTGGTTAGGTCAGCCAGGCCTCTTGATAAAGAAGTCCTGAGATATTAGAAACTAAGAATTACTAAGGATTAAATATGTTAGGTAAATATTTCCAAAAATGAATCCCGGTTTTCTCTCTGCCCTGGTCTTATAGGCAAGTGATGCTATAATGCTTCAAACTAGGCTATATAGACTTTCTAGGAATATAAATCTTTCCAGAATTCTGCATTCTGGAAGTCACATGTTTGGTGGTTGTAGATCCAAATCACATGTTTGGTGGTTATAGATCCAGGTGGTTGCACTATGAAGGGTGTACCTTGATAAAAATTGTCACTCCCATCACTCCTATGAATAGGCTGCTCATTTTTAAATCCAAACCATTCTCTTCATAATAAACTGTGAGTTTTCCAAGTTTTAGCATTCTGTCTCATACTCTCTAGACTGACATTTTACCTAGATTAACAAACTCTGCAAACTACAGCTTGTGCAGGCTTTGTGAGATCCTAGAGCAAACCAATGCAAAAACAGAAATCCAGGTCAATGCTAAGCAAAAATACCAAAGCTGCCAAGAGAAGCTTCTGAAAAAGTATGATTGTTTGCCTCACTCTGCCAGCTGGGTTGGCCCTTCAAGAAGATGAGGACTTTCTGGGATGTGATCCATCATCTTGGCTGTCAATCTGCTGCTATTCCATATTTTACTAAATCTGTGCTATGCTTTTACTGTAATTTCCTCCATTTTGGTAAATATTCTTTCCCCATGCCCTCTTAAAGCTTCCCTTCTTACATAAGGAAAAGACCTTTAACTTTCCTATTCCATGTTTACCTATCTGTATCTTGATTCTCTTACATACATATACACATACACACAAGCCCACACATGCATACACTCACACAAGCATGCACGCAAACATATATTGGGTTGATCATAATCCTTGGTTCATGACATTTTTATTATTGGCTCATGTAAGACCATCTTTTATTTTAGACTTAACAGATTTTTGTTGTCAATCTACCTAAGAACCCACAAAGTACAAATATTTCAAATTAGACTCTTGTCTCATCTACCTCAAATCTACATATTCATTGATAACCCTTTTTACCCACTTTATCTATGCCAATTCCAACACAAAGAGGAGCCAGAAATAGTAAGAATTTTTTAACAGTGTTTATCTAAAAGGAAATTATTGTGGGCAAAACACCCAGTGTTAGGAAGCCTAGGAAGCAGGATCTGGAAGTCATTGAGAGCTTCATTTTTGTCTCTGAAACTCTACCACCACATTAGTGTGGTCCTCCAAACCCTTTGTCTGGAAAGCAAGTCTTGCCTCTGAATATTTTTTTTTAGTAACTAAACTGTCCCAGAAGCAATGAGATTTGCTCTGATAAATCAATGAGTGCAGCTGTCATTGTAGAATATATGGGAAATTTAATTTAAAAAAATCACTATAGCTTTGTTCTCCCCAGGCCCACTTTGTTTCAGTCTTCCTCAGCTCTCCTTGCAACCTCCCCAATGCCGTGTCCTGAAAGCTTGGGATAGAGCAACCACCAATAAAACCAGACTTCCATGCAGCATCTGCCCTCTTCCCCTTCCATAAGGAATGGGAACGCTGAGCTCAGTGTCCCTAGATATGCCTGACTTTTTCTACTCGCAGTCTTGGTAAGGTAGAATCACTGAATGCTGCATCCTTAGTACTGTATTTTCATGTGTCTTCATGTAGAGTGGCAATTTGGGGTAGAGAAGGGAACAAAGACTGTATGTCAAAGGAAACTACTTTGTATATTTTATCCAGTTGAGAAAGAACACAACACCACTTTTAGGTTTCCCTTCACACTTCTAAAATATAGCTGGCTGGGATTCTCTTGTAATATACCATGAAGTAACATAGTACTTAATGAAATGAAATCTGAGTGTCACGAGAGGAAATGACAGGCCAAAAAACTGCCGTGAAACTACATTAAAATGTACTTGGCATACATTTGAATTACCCTGGTTGCATTGCAAAAATAGTGCTGTTATAGAGTTTCTGGAATTAAAAGAACAGAATGTTGCCAAGGTTGAAACTATCAAAGGCAATTTGGTATATTTTTTTTCTCTGTGAATAAATGAACTGATTTCTTTTCTTTCAACATAAGATGATTATATATAACATGTATTTTGTACATAATCATATAATCTTCACCTGAATTCTAATTTTACATTATATTGTATGAAGATAATTCATTATTTTTTATTAAAGCAATTTTAGTATTAAATAGCTTCGTCGGTGACTTTACCACACTATAATTTTTTAATGCAAAATATAGTAGTGCCAACTGCAGGTCTCTGAGGTTAATGAATTGGACACTTAGCACCATTGCTTCTTATAAATCTGTCCTAGCTGCAGAAGACTCCAGTTAAGCTACCCATGATTTTCTGCACTACAGAAATATTCTTTAACAAATTTGTACCCACAGTGGGTTAAAGTTACTGGACTAGATTGGGGGAAGGTGGAAGAGTACTAATCTCTATTAAGGTTGAAACTTTTAATATTAAAATATTATCACACTTAACTGATGAAAGCCCTATAAGGTAGCTGTTTTTATTACTATTGTATACAGGAAGAAACTCAGGTTTATCTAATATCACAGAAACAACACCCCCCACATGTTCTTTTCACCCTGTCATGCTGCATAGACTCTGCATTTACATGGCACTCTAAATGTTTAGTGAAAGAAATAGGAGGGAAGTGCGGAGCAAGATGGCGGACGAGAAACACCGCCAGTTAGAGCGTCTCTGCAGA
>VBSM01002616.1:24496780-24578007 GCA_008086735.1 Cheirogaleus medius | reverse complement strand
GCCTCCCAGAGTGCTAGGATTACAGGTGTGAGCCACTGTGCCCAGCCCAGACTTCTTAAACATGTCGTTCAAGGTTTTACAGCATCTGGTTCATCCCTCATGTCTAGTCTTTTTCATCTCTTGACATATCTATGCTCCAGTTTATCCATACTCTTCTTACAGTTTCATAAACTCGCCATGTGCTTCCTCTCTGGTGACTTTGATCATGCTCGATGCTTGCCTACTAGGCCATTCCTCCTTTTTCCACCTATTAAACTTTATCCATATCCAAAGATTCAGCTTAAATACCATTTTTATGAAGTCCTCTCTCCATCCCTATGATATATTCGGGGCTCCTTCCTCTTCATTTTTATATCCCTTGGTTTATCCTTATATTTATTATAGAATAGTTTCCTAGTATTAGAATTTGATGTTTACATGGGTTTGTTTTAGAATGGGATGGGATCACATCGTGTCGAGCACCTTATTTAACCCGCTGAGCCTCATTTTTTTTCCCACAGGGTTGTGAAAAGCACCTAAAAGGGTGTTTGATACAAAGGCAGCACTAAAGGCATTAAGGATATGTCAGTCCCATTCCTGTCCAGGAAAAAGCGCCACTATTCCTAGCAAAATGAGAGCAATAAAGCTTATGAAGTAAGATTTTATGGTTGCTGTTGGTGATAGTAATTATCAACAAAAGAAAAGGGGAAGAGGAGGAGGAGGGGGAAGAGGAGGAGGAGAAGGAAGAGGAGGAGGAGGACGAAGAGAAGGAACAGGGATAGGAGAAGAAAAAAGAAAAAGAAGGAAAGAAGGAAGGAAGGAAGGAAGGAAGGATGGATCCCACTCTACATTGAACCTCTAGTTTAAAAAAATTACTTATGTGTGAAATATAAATGTCTATGACCCAATAAATTTTTTGGACTATGGTTTAAAATGAAATGTGTCTAAAATTACTTTTCTATTTCATATGTAGTCACATATCAAGATGCAGGAAAGGAATAAACAAGTGAGAATTTTTTAAATTACTTATTAAACATTAATGAATAGGGTGAGAGAGTGTGTGTGTGGGATGGAGCACATATTTGACTTATTATTTTAATTATACAATCAAAATTTAAAATATTGTGGTATTGACCTGAGAATCAAGAGGCAGGATAAATAGTGCTAAAATTTTCACCGTATTTGGAAAGGGTATTCAGGCTGATCCACTTAAAATGTGGTCTCCATATGATTTATGCAAAGTTCCCTCTGCCCTAAGAGGACACCTTAAGGGGAGATCTGTCATCCACACAAAATATTGAAGCTGACGTGAGCCTCCCCACACTGAAAGCCACAAGGGCAGAGATGCTAAATTGCAGGTGTTGGTTGTAAAGAGCTCCCTTTCCCACAGCCAAATCTAAGTAATAGAATCGTGGAGATTAGAAACTGCGATTGCTTGATTGGGGTGAATGACTCAGCAGGTGAGCAGGTGCTCTGTAGATGCTTTTTGTGTTTGGTCCATGCCATTCTCACAACATCTCTATGAAACTGACTTTATTGTTATCCACACTTTATGCTTAGAAAATTTGGGCATAGAGAGATTAAATGATCTGTTCAAGGTCATGCACTAGTGAGTGGTAGAGCCGGTTATAAATCCAATGTGACTTCAGAACTCGCATAAAAGCCGCTATGCTATATGGACACCCCCATACACACACACACACACACACACACACACACAAAAGGAAACATTTCAAAACTGTGGAGAAGGTTCATGTCTTTAATAAAGAAGCTTGGAAAATTTTTTATTTTGGAAAAAATCAAGTTTGATCCTCATTTCTTTACCTTTACTTCATTTGACCAAGAAAAAAAAATAGAGGCAGGTGAACCACCTCAATTAAAACAATAATGACCACTGTGAAACAAAAAATAAGAGATATAAATTACAATGGTATTTGTGTGAATAGTTAAGTTCAGAATTGTAATGGATTTCTAAGCATAAAAAAACACAAGTATATTGATTACATAAAATACATATACTCTTGACAGAAAATAATTATAAACAAAATTAAAAATAATTGGCACACTAGGAAAATAATTTCCAATTAGTATGAAAAGGAGAGGATCAATAGTCTCACTAAATAAGAAGTAATCAGTTAGGAAAACACCATGAAGTAGACAGTTTACAGAAAATGCATAGATATGAGTACTAAATATATAAAATGAAAAACTTCATTATTGGCTACAGAAATTCAAATGAAAACTATTTGAATATACCATTTTCATCTATCAAATTAGCCCAGATTTTAAAAAGTTTTTACTAGGTAAGATAAAAATAGATACTCTCACACTATGCTGGTAGAGTGTAATTTGAATCGACGTTTAAAAAAATAAATTTTATAACATGGAAAATTATAAAATAGTCCTGCGAAATAGTCATACTCTATATTTAGTAATTATTTGGCTCCAAGGAGCATGTCTTAAGAAAGTCCTAGATGCTGACTAGGATTTATAATACTGGTGTATTAGAAACAACTAATTGTCTAATAACAAGTCCATGTCGGTTAAATTTATGTTATGGAATATTACACAGCTATTTAAGACAGTGTTTTTGAATGATATTAAAATTTTCCTATAAATATCCACAATTTAACAAGTTTATTGTAAAAGCAGTCTATAAACCTGGACATGACAGGATCACAATTTTGTAACACAACACACACACATTCACAGCTATGGAGAAAACCTTGGAATGAAATATATACCTTGGAAATGAATAATAACACAATATTGGCAGGAAAATCAGCCACTGAATTACTGTAGGGATAATTTTATTTTCTGTGGTACACTTTTCTGTATTTTCTATGAACATTTTAAAAATAATTTTTTAAATGGAATATGTTTTGAGAAACAATCCTCTCATATTTCAGAATGAGGATGACATTACTGGAAATTGATGATTGCTATGGAATTGTTGTTCAGGAAAGCAAATTGTTAATAACCTGACTTAGAAATCTAATCCAAACCATACCTCAGATCCCCAAAAGGATTTTATACTAAATTATTTATGTAAGTCATGTATAACTCTAATTACATTATTGAAAACACTACTTAGAGATATCATTTGTGGTCAGCAGTTTTGTAAAAACTTATAAAGAAGTACACATACACACCCATATGTATATACATACTATATGGACACATATGTATATATACACACACAGATGAAGATGTATATGTAATGTATGTATAACTTATATGTAATTTTATATTTACATATAACTATGTGTAAAGCAAACTACATGCATATTTTGAAAGAAAAAGGACTTTTTTCTACATTTTTTATTGCATTTCTGCATTATTTTAATTGCAGCCTCATCCAGCCTGCAGTATTTAAAGCCCTGTTGGTCAGATATACGGAATCTCATTATTATATTTAAACTACTTACTATTGAATGTGGGCCCAAAATGTCATGTTTTAACCTTTTAAATATGAAGAAAGGAAGAAATATGCAATTACATATTTCAATAAAACTAAATTCCATTTTGAGCTTCATCTCATTATTTATGATTTGATCAGAATCACAAGATGAAATTACTTTATAAATAATACATGGATATTTCATGGGAATTTTGATGTAGATTTATACAATATGGAGTTTCGGTAATTTAGATTACTATGCATTCTTGGATTTTATACCAAAAGTTATGACCAGTAGTAATATAATGCATTAGAATTTAGTATGACGTCACAAACCCCACAAAGTATTTTTAGATACCATTAAATGTATAAAATAACAGAGCTTTTCATCTTACTTGATTTCTGTTTCTGAGAATAGCATTATTTGAGATAATCAAAGAAATGCTTCTATTAAAAAACTGCCTTTAAAGCATCATAATTCTCTTTGAAAATGCACAATTTTTTTCTACACAATTTCAGTACATGATGATAATTTTAAGTCTTTTTAAAAAGGGTTTGTAACTTGGACGTTATTTACACATTTGGCCTAGTTCTATGCTTAGTGCCTTCCCTTTTCCAGGTCTGTGACTGGGCCCCTGCTGCCCCTGACAAATGACCTTCATCCCTCCCTGTTAACCCTTCCTCACATGTAAAAAGAAAGGATTTATGAAATACCAACTGTATACTAGATGTTTATACATATGCTACTTCATCGAATCCTCAAATAGCACATGTGTTGGGTCGTTGGAGCACCCACATCATTCAGGCAAAGAAGACACAGGGAGAAGAAGCAGTTGCATACCCACCGGAAGAGTTTTCCTTTTATGATGGTTTAAAAGTAGTCCTGCTGCCAGGGTGCAGTATTATGTGCTTGTGCAGAGCCCTGGGCATCTGTGCACCTATCCATTTGTTTATTCTTCTCACCCTCGTGCCACATTGACTCAGACTCCATGTATAGGTGTTTTCTCCATTTTCTGTTTGTCTTTCTTACTCTATTTTTAGCTTGGAGTTCTGTCTTTGACTCCAACTTGCATCAAGATCTTGACACACTGTCTATTCCTTTTACCCATTTCCAGGAGGACCCTACCTGTCATATCCTCAACTTCTGGCTGGGATTGTGTCCCCAAAGGACTGATAGCTTGGAATATTTGCTACTAACTTCTGATTTAGAGTTTCTCCTCAACATAAAACCTTCTCTTCTGAACAGAATTTCCATTGGTATTGGGGCAAATAACCTTACAGATTTCACTGTAAACTACTATCTTGGGCATGCAAATCAACTCCGCCTAGCTAGATCCCACTTAACATCCAGGTCTCTAGCTCTGCAACCTAATATAAAACACATCATGTGGGAGAAACTTCTTATATTACATTTTTTTCTCAGAACAACACAAATATATCATATGCAATAAGGAGGAAATTTATGAGAAAATATGGTGTTTCTATTTTTAAATGAAGTATATATTATGCACATATGTTTTTGGATTGCACCAGAATTATTTCTGCCATAATCTTTCTGAACTCATTACTGTTAAGTCATAACTTTGTTAATTTTCATAGTCTTCTTCAGAATAATTTAAATCCAGTATCTTTAAAATAAACAGATTAGGAAAACTTGTATATTATTAATATTTATAACCTTTATGGAAAGCTAGAATATAGTTTGAAAATTGCCCTTTTTATGATAGAAATTCAATTACCTTTTTCTAAGGAATTTCTTAATCTTGGCTTAGCTTTGATTTCAGCTCAGTAGCTACCAAAGCATTAGGTAGGCATTTATGAACAAAATGCATCTGTGATATAATGTTTGATGCTAGACAGTACAAAACCTTCTAAAATATAAAGTAACCCTCCCTATTCATTCTGTTATGTTTTTAAAAATATGTGTTTATGTTTTTGCTTTACATTTTTTCTTGTTACCTTAGGCAATTACTGTCTATAATATATGAGCAGACATGGCCTCATTGAATAATGCCTGTTCTATTTCTCTCAAGAGTTTAAAAGACTGTAGCTCATCTGACTGATTATAAAGTTTCATTCACTTATGAAAAACATTTTTTTCTTCTTCCCTCATGACATATGGTGTGTGTTCTAGGGAAATATTTTTAACATTAAAGCATCACCAGGAAAAAAAAAGATTAGAGTATTTTGACATTTCTTTTATTTAAACTCTTACAGGAGAAAAATCAACCCTGTTAAATGAAAGAATCTATATTTATTCAAACTCTTTTGAAGAAACATTAAAGATGGATTCAAAACATTTGTAATTACATTTTACCTTGGAAAGCTTTTTACAATTCAGTAGTCAGTGTTTCTCTTAAGGCATCTTAATGGAGAAGATAGATTTCCTTGACAATCACATATAAAATTTACAGAATTAGCAAATATGTAGTTGTGGTTGTGTCCAGAGACTGCTGGAACATTGAGATGAATATTAATAAATTCAGCCCACTCAGCCCGATGTTTCATCAATCTACATTTCTTAATACAGGAGCCACTAGCTATATGTGGCTACTTAGCACTTGAAATGTGTCTGAATTGAGATGAGCAGTAAGTGTAAAGTTCATAGTGGATGTCAAGGATTCAGTAAGAAAAATTAACATCAAATTAATAATTTTACATTGATTTTATGTTGCAATGATAATATTTTGGATATATGGAGTTAAAATACTATTAGAATTAATGTCAACTTTTTTCTTTTTACTTTGCTCAATGTGGCTACTAGAAAATTAAATTTTACATATTTGGCTCACATTTGTGGCTTATGTTATATTTCTGTCTTTGTGTACAAAACAATTGAAAAAAATATTCTTTACTTTTCATATTAGTGTTCCATTATCCCTATAGCATTTTCAAAGTCATTGTTTTTTACTAAACTATGTAAGATTTGGGCAGCTCCTCTAATAGACTGAGCTCTGTCGTACTATGGAGGTGACAAGCCTTATCCTAAGTTTTCTAGTTATGTAGCAACCTACAATATACGTTTCTACAATGTAGGTGAAGTACATAAATTATCTCACATAGTCTTCACCACACTCTATGATGTGGTTATTAAAGCCCCAGTTTTAAGATGAAGAATTTGAATCTCAGATGGTTCAAAAACTTGTGCAATATCAATATGACAAAGCTGCTAAGGGGCTGAGTCAGGCTTTAAAACAAAATTTTTGAGCGTTTTTAGCCCATACCTTTCTTACTGTGCAACTACCTTTCTTTCTTTTATCTTGAGACATCCCAGGAAATCTATTAAGATATGGACTGCTTTCAAGGGGTGATGTTAAAGTGTACTGATAACATCACTGGAGGTGATAATGGTGATTAGGATGACTGTGAATAAAAGTTATATAAGACTTCATCCATAGGTGGTCTATAATTAATACGCAATTAACTATGTTCCACAAGGAATGATACATCATGGCATTCACTGAAACGGGTACTTGATCTAAATATTTTCTGTCCACGCACTATAATGATTAAATAATAACAGAGGCTATATTAAAAATAGCTTTACCCTTTGTTAATTAAAGTTATTCTTTAAATTAGAGGGAAAAAAGCATATGAAACTCATTCTTCAAAAAAAATAGCAGTAAAAACTCATTACTAAATTGTTTGCAACCTGACCCACATTTAGCATAACTGATATTTGATGAGTTGAAGAATGAATCACGTTAGGCTATGTAATAATTTTTAATTAGGAACCAGTAAAAAAATCTTTAAAAACTACCATGAAAATTATTAAAAAGGTACATGACATCTAAGAACATTAGAACACTGTGTCAAAACCTACCTTGACTAGGTTCTGCTGATTTGTTTCACTGGCTAGAATTGGCTGTGGACATCTCCCCTTTACTTCTCCCAGCCCAAGTAGGGACAGGTAGTAGCAGTCGTGTCCTTGTATGGCACATAGCTCTCTGTCCAGCAGACCTGCCTTGGCCACTGAAGTAACTATTCCCAGGTATCTACAGGTTAGGGGAAGGTAAGGAAGCGTGCTCTTAAGTAATTTGTCGTTACTACTGCATTTACAATGGGAATTCCTATGAGATTGTACCTTATAGTTTTACTTGTGATTTTCTGGTTTGTCTTCTGATTAGGTGGAGTCTAGACCTTTCCTCATCTCCTGCCTCAGCCATCAGGTGCACAAATACAAAGACTCCTTTCGTGTTAGATAAGAAGCTGTGTGATTTCAAATGAAATTGTTCCTAAAGGCTGCTACACTTCATACTTACCAAAAAAGAAATTCTTAGTAGTAAATAACTTTCCATTTTCTAGGCATTTTCTAATATCATCTATTTTTAATCCATTAGTAATATCTATTATTAACTTCTACAGTAAATACAAAAAAAAATAAATGTTTGCAGTATTTATTACTTACTATGGTGGGGAAATTGTTATTCAAAGATGAAATTATTTTAAATTTGTTTTCTTTGGTGATCATTATTTGCTATATCAACGTGTACTTCAGGCTACATGAGTTTAGAAGGAAAAACCAAATATCTGTTCATGGGTGAATATCAGTTTTATTTTGTTTTAAACCATCCTCCACCCTTTACCAACCCCCTACTAGTTTTATAACAGGAAACCATGTGTAAATCATGGATCCTGGCAGCAAGAAGAGAAGCAGATGGGTGTAAATTTTGAGGTTTAAGCATCTTAATTGGATGCTGCAAGTAACGAGAGAGACAAAATTTTGTTAAACAAGCTTCTTTTAAAATATTCTAGCTTGTAATTATGAGTGGCACAATAAACTTTATATAGCATGTTTTTTCTATGAGAATCTCTATTAATTAATAATTATGTCCTTTACAGTTTCTCTTGGATTTTTAAATATATTTTTGATTAGTAAGTATATGCAGGTTACAAAAAAAAGCATACTATATGTTTGATTCATCTTAAAATATAATTTTTAAAAATCAATAAAAAAGCAATGTCAATAAAACAAAAATCATTTATGGAGCAACTCTTATAGGAACTGTGCATGATTTACCCAGAAAACAGCTGAGGGAGGAAGTATTATCTCTATTTCAGATGAGGAGGCTAAGGCTCAAAGAGGATAAATAACTTGCTTATTTTCAATAATTAGTAAATAGTAGATTTGAGATTCAAACATGAGTGTGCCTACCTGAAAAACTACTCTTACATGCTATTTGATCTGAAATAGCAAGCTATAATGTGGAAAATGCAAAAAAAAAAAATCTGAAATTTTAATGTTTATGGGAGAAACAGTTTATATTTTGGGCATAATAGATTAAAAGTTTTTTGATATTCTTGCGGATTTGGTCTCTTTTGGTTCTGCATCAACTGAATGGTTTATATTTTATTTCATGTTTTCAAATAATGTTTAATGATATTAGAAAGGACTCAATACATAACATAACATGAGAAAATATAGGATACAAAATGTTTAAGTTGCATTTTATATTATTTTTTTAAGTTTTATTTTAATAGATTTACGGGGTACAAATGGTTTTTTGTTACATGGATGAATTGTACAGTGGAGAAGCCTAGGCTTTAGTATACCTGTCATCTGAATAATGTATATTGCACCCGATAGGTAATTTTTCATCCTGTACCCCTCTGCCACCCTCCCCCTTTTGTGGATGCTTATGAGTAGTATTGCTATGGGGAGAAGTCACATTTTTGAAAAAATAAAGCTTAACGAAACAGTCCAATTTAAAAAATAGAAACATAGATGCAAGGTACTGTGGTGCTCAATAATCCTGCTCTTGCTATTAATATTATGACATTTAACTTGTAAAGAAAACCACTGTAATTTTCCCAGTTTCGTGGTAACTTGAGAGGTAGGATTCTCTGTAAAACCTTTACATGTGCCAGCATTTTGAATGGTGTTTGGAACAAAGCATTGGCGTGAAACTCAATTAAAAGCAACTCAGGAAGCCACTCTGAATGAAGTCCTGAACTAGCTTTTTTCCTTTACATCCTGTGAGATTCATTTTATTATAATTCCATGTTGATTTGGGTATGCGTTACAAGTTAATGACCTTTGTTCAAAGCTGGAGAATTACCTTGTTTAATGAAATGGAATGTAAACAGCCAATGTTTTTGCTATTAAAAGAAAATCCATGTGGGCTTTTTATAGAAGAAAAATCTGTAAGGATTAATATAGGTGTGAACCAACTTTTCCAGAGTTTTTCCTGAATAATTTTATGCAAAAGGTAAACTCTGCCTTAACAATAACGAGAGAAAAGGGTAAAAGGGTCATACTGACTACATTTAACACACAACATATATGTACACATGTGTATTCCAGTGCCTATGAATTCATATGTATAATATATTTATACTCATAAACATGATTTATTTATTTCAAGAAACTGTGTAATATAAAGATACAAAAACACACTTTTTTTTCTTTTGATATGAAGTAGAAAACTGAAGCAAAGAGTTATGGCATGACCAAGGATCCTTCGCTCTCTTGATGGTAGCACCAGTAAAACAGAAGTCTGTACGTTTCTGTTGCTTCCACAAACTCACATGTTTAGGGAAATGAAGGATGTATCTTGTCCAAGGTACAAAAGTAATTAATTGTTAGTTACAAATACCTTCATACTAAGTTAGCCACCAGAGTGAAATTTTCACATTTAAATTTTTTTTTACATTATATAATTTTATACGAGTTAAATTAATATGATCTGCCACTATTTTCATTGCATAAGGTTCATTTTTAATATTACTGTCTTACTACATGAAAGTTATTTTAAAAATGGAAACTAGGTTAAAAAAAGTCTCATGATAAGAATTTGTTTTACTCTCTGCTCTATTTTTTATGTAATGATTCTTTATTGAAAATGTGCTTGCTATAAAGCTATGACTTTTGTTATATCACAGAGAGGCAATGGCATTTAGAACTTAACACTTAAATTTAATTTAAATGAGCCAGTGTTTGAAATAGCACTTTCATTTTGGAAAGTTAATGATATGGTAAAATAAATCTGTTGGTTTTACCTATAACATAAAGGTTTTTTTTTAGAAATATAATGTTTCTCTGAGTTTATTTAATCTGATTTCTGTGTCATTTAGAAAAATATAAAATAACTTCTCCATTTATTATTTTAATCACCCTTAAGACAAGATAATGCCATGTAAATAAGGGGACTGTCCCTGGAGATAATTAGCCATTTGATTGACCTGCCGTTAATACTGTTATACTTTCTTTGTAATTATTTGTCTTTATGCCTCTCATTAGGAAAAATCATGGAAAAACATATTACTGTACATGAAAAGTACTATATATAGAAAGTATAAATATAAAATGTACATATTTCTTTGCCTGCTAAGACAAAATAGAATAATCAAACTATATTTTCTTTCAGTTCATAATTTATTTCAGTGAAGGTACATTTATATCCTGGAGGATCATATTAATATTTTCAGAGTATTAGAATTTTTGAATGTTTTCCACTCAATAATTAGAGTCCCTATTATAGGCTCTAAAATGTTGCTAAGTCAGTGTCATGGCTTTCTAAAGACTTTAAAGAGTTCTCAGTATGCCTACAAATAGCATTAACTGCCTTCATATACAAGAGATTCAGTTAATATGGTAAAACTCTCAGTTTAATGGGTATTTAGTAGATAATCTCATTTTTTCTGAAGAGTTTGTTTTTGATCTCTTTCTTTGATGATTGTTTTTCATCTCTGTTGTCCACCCAGAAGATCTCTCAGTAGCTGGAAAAAATCCATTCTCATTGTGCTCTCTCACCTCTTTGATTTTATAACTATGAATTAAGCTTCACTCTGAGACATTTATTTTTCCCTCACCAGGCACAGATGTGAATGTTGCGTGGTACGTTCAGAATGACCCCATCAGCAGTGCAGTTCTCCACATATCTGCTGTCTTAACTCCGTGACTCTCAGGCCACTGGAGCCAGTGTTTCTGAGAGGAGGATATGTGTGAGGGGACATATGGGATGGAGAAGGCTACTCACAGATCCCTCAGGCAAGGATGGTGTTGATGGGGAAATGTCAGCAGAGATGTCCCAGCTAATTAATTGCTGCAGGGGAAGTAAATGATGGCACGGGCAAATTTTGTTATAATATTTAGATAGTGTTATGTGTGTCAGAAGGACCAAACGGCTCACAGAACTGCAGAAATCTGACAAAACAGATGCTTTCTCTAGATACCAGAAAATCAACAGAAAAAGAGAAACATATAAAGATGTGGTTTGACTGTATAAAAATAATACCAAATGTCATCATTTATATGAATAATCACTAAAAGATCTGAAGTAAATAATAATTAGCATATTCTGTAGCTTTGCAGCGTATACTAAAATTTTTAAGCATTCTTTTAAGCCTCACAACGCTATGAATTATGTACAGATAATATAAGTGTCCCAAAAGTAAAGGATCTGGGATTAGAAACTAAGCAGTATGATTCCAAAATGTGTGCTCTGGGGATAGTAGATAAACAAGTCGAAGAAAAATATCAGCTTCTGTAGATTGCTTGTAGAAAAGTAAAATAGGATGATATAAGAAAGAGTGCTTAGGTGGCCGCTTTTGCCTGGGAGTTCAGAGAACTCTTCTCTGAAGTTTAAGCTGAACACTGTAGAATGAGAAGTCAGCAAAGGAAAGAGGAGAATTGCTAATCCAAAGGCTGCACAGTAGGATGATGGAGCTTGGCGTGATCCAGAAACAAAGAATGGGCCAGCATGAAAATGTTGCCAGATGCCACTGGAGAGGGGAACAAGGTGCATGCAGTTCACGTAGGGCTAAGGTAGCTGTTTGGATTTCATTCTAAGTGCAATGAGACACCATTGGAAGAAGAGAGTGATATGAGTGATGTGACCTGCTTTAAGTTTCAAAGGTCATTGTGGCTGCCCTGTGGAGCATGTTTTATAGGGAGGAAAAATTATTAATATAAGCAGTAATTCCAGTGATGAGGCTATGCCAGTGGTCCAGTTGAGAGAAGACAGTGGCTAAGACTCGAGTGTGAGTAGCGGAGATGGAGACATTGAGCAAATTCAGGATATGTTTTTTCCAGCGTTTTTTTTTTTATTAAGGTGAAATTGACATTAAGGTCAATTTTATTAAGGTGTAATTAACCATTTTAAAGTCTACAATTAAGTAGCATGTAGGGCATTCGTAATGTTGTACTACCATCACCTCTATCTGATTCAAAACATTTTCATCTTCGCAAAAGAAAACTCCTCACCCATTA
This sequence comes from Cheirogaleus medius, assembly GCA_008086735.1. Lineage (NCBI taxonomy): Eukaryota > Metazoa > Chordata > Mammalia > Primates > Cheirogaleidae > Cheirogaleus > Cheirogaleus medius. The sequence continues at coordinate 24,565,417 of VBSM01002616.1, read as the reverse complement.
TGTAGTTGTTTCCCATTCTCTCCCTCAGGCCCTGGCAACCACCATCTGTGTTCTGTCTTTATGTATTTATTAATACCTATTTTGGATATTTTACATGAATAGAATAATATGCTATTTAGTGTTTTATGACTGGTTTTCCACTGAGCATCATGCTTTCAAGGTTTGTCCATGGTGTAGCATTTATCAATAATTCCTTCTTTTTTATTCACAAATAATATTCTGTTTTATGGATAAAACACATACTATTTACCCATTTGTCAGTTGATGGATATTTTGGTTGTTTACACTTATTTGCTATTAGCAATAATGCTGCTATGAACATTTATGCACACATTTTTCTATCAATATATGTTTTTATTTTTCATGAGTAGATAGCTAGAAGTGAAATTGTTGGGAATGTGGTAAATCTGTAACATTCTGAGGGACTGAGTAATATGGTAACATTTACCATATTAAGGAACTACTAAACTGCTTACCAAAGTGGCTAAACTATTTTATAATCCTACTTACTCTCATATATGTGGTATCATGTAATATTTGTCCTTCTGTCTCTGGCTTATTTTACTTAGCATAAAGCTGAATGCCATTAAAAGGAAGGAAATCCTGACATTTGCAATAATGTGGATAAACCTTGAGGACATCATATATACCACTTTTTTTATCTATTCATTCATCAGTGGATACCTATGTTGCTTCCATATCTCGGATATTGTGAATAATGCTGCAATGAACATGGGAGTGCAGATAACTCTTCAACATACTGATTTCATTTCCTTTGGATATATACGCAGTAATGGGATTGCTTGATCATATGGTAGTTCTGTTTTTAATTTTTTATAATTTATTTCATAAGGGATATTGGTCTGTACGTTTTTTTGTTTTTGTTTTTGTTTTTTTCTTGTAGTACCTTTGTCTGACTTTGTTATCAGGGTAATGCTGGCTTCATAGAATGAGTAGAGTGTTCCCTACCTTTTAATTTTTTGGAAAAGTTTGAGAAGGTTTGGTATTAGTTCACCGATTAAGTGTTTGTTAGAATTCACCAGTGAAGCCATCAGATCCAGGGCTTTTCTTTCTCAGAAGTCTTTAAAGTACAGATTCAATCTTCTTGCTAGTTATAAATCAATTCAGGTTTTCATTTTCTTCATGATTTAGTCTCGGTAGGGATTATGTTTCTAGGAATTTGTCCATTTCATCTAGATTATCCAACTTTTTGGCATGCAATTGTCCATAGTACTCTTTTATAACCCTTTTTATTTATGTGGAATCAATAGTAATTTCCCCACTTTTATTTCTGATTTAATTGAGTCTTTCCCCTTTTTTGTTATTCTACCTCTCTAAAGGTTTGTCAATTTCATCGATCTTTTCAAAGAACTGACTTTTGGTTTCACTGATTTTCTTTACTGTTTTTATATTCTTTTTTATTTCCTTCTCTCTGCTATCTTTGAGTTTATTAATAGTTTATTCTTCTATTTCATTAAGTTATAAAGGTAGGTTGTTGATTCGAGATTGCTTTGTTTTTTAATTTATTCTTATAGCTATGAATTTCCCCTTAGCACTGTTTCCTATGCATCCTATAAGTTTTGGTATGTTGTGTTTTCATTTTCATTTCTCAGTATTTTCTTATTTCCCTTGTGATTTCTTCTTTGATCCATGGTTAAGAGTATGTCATTTACTTTCTACGCATTTGTTAATTTTCCAGTTTTACTTCTGTTATTGATTTCTAACTTCATCTCACTGTGGTTGGAGAAGAGACTTTGTATGATATATATCTTTTAAAATCTACTGAGACTTAATTTGTGACCTAATATATGGCCTATTCTAGAAAATGTCCCGTGTGCACTTAAGAAGGATGTGTAAGCTAGTGCTGTTTAAAGAGTTTTTTATATATCTGCTAGACCTAGTTGGTTTATTGTTTAAGTTCTCTATTTTCTTACCCATCTTTTGTCTGGTTTTTCTATTCATTATTGTGAGTGAGATATTGAAATCTCCAAATACTACTGTAGAACTGTCTATTTCTTCCTTTAATGCTGTCAGTTTTGGCTTCATATATTTTGATGAACTGTCAGATGTGTAAATTCTTATAACTTGTGTCTCCTTGCTGCATTAAAACTTTTGTTAATAAAGAATGTCCTTTTTGTCGCTCGTGAACTTTTTTTGATTGAAAATCTATTTTTTCTACTGTTAGTATGTATAGTCACCACTGCTCTCTTTTGGTTACCATTTATGTAGAATATTTTTTTCCATCCTTTCAACTTTTAAGCTATTTGTATCTTTGGATTTAAAGTGAGTCTCTTGTAGATAGCATATACTTGGATCATGTGTTTTTATCTATTTTGCTAATCTTTATCTTTTGATTGGGGATTTTAATCTCTTTACATTGGAAGGAATTACTGGTAAAGAAAGACTCACTTCTGTGGCTTTGCTATTTGTCTTCTATATAATTTATGCCGTTTTGTCCCTCATTTCCTGCATTACTGTCTTCATCTATGTTTATTTGATTTTTTATAGTAAAGTATTTACATTTTTTCTCATTTACTTTTGTGTATGTTCTATAGCAATTTTATCTGTGGTTACCATGAAGACTACATTTAACATACTAAAGTTACAACACTCTAATTTGAATTTCTATCAATGTAAGTTCAAAGACATATAAAAACTCTGCTTCTTTACACCTTCATCCCTACCCCTTTCCGTGTTGATGTCACAGAATTACATCTTTATACATTGAGTACCTAAAAACATACAAATAATTTTTTGCGAAATACATTAGTCTATTAAATTATATAGAAAACAAAAATTAGAGTTACAAAACATTGTTAAATAGTACCAACTTTTATAATTACCCATTTATTTACTTTTATTGATGTCTTTAGTTCTTTATATGGCTGCAGGTTACTATTTAGTGCCCTTTTATTTTGCTATGCAGGACTCCCTTGAACATTTCTTGTGTTACAGGTCAAGTGTTAATAAACTTCTTCAGCTTTTGTTTATTTAGGGATATTTGAAATTGTCCCTCACTTTTAAAGGGCAGTTTTGGCAGATGTAGGATTCTTGGTTCACAGTTTTTTGTTTTTTTCTTTTAGCAGTTTGAATATATTGGCTCACTAACTCTGGTTTCCAAAGTTTCTGATGAGAAATCTGCTGGTAATCTTATTGAAAATCACTTGTATGTGATGAGTGGCTTCTTCGTTTCTGCTTTCATGATTAACTGTCTTTTCAAAGTTTGATTATAATGTATCCTTGTGTGTCTCTCTTTGAGTTCATTTTATTTGGAGTTCTTTCAGCTTCTTGTATATTTATATTCATCAAATTTAGAAAGTTTGCAACCATTACTTCCTCAGTTATTCTCCATTTCCATTTTTCTCTTTTTCTCTTGGGATTTTCACAATGTGTTTCTTGGTCCATTTGATGGTATCCCATTTATCTATATCTTAATATCTGTACACTTTTCTTCTTTTTTCTTTCCATTCCTAAGATTTGATAATTTCTATTGTACTATCTTTAAGTTAGTTCTCTGATTCTTTCTTCTGCCTGCTCAACACTGCCTTCGCATCCCTATAGTAAATTTTTAATTTCAGTTACTGTACTTCTCAACTACAGAATTTCTTTTTAGTTTTTTTTAGGTTTTCATTTATTGATTGATATTTCTGCTTCATTCATACATCATTTTTTTTTACTTTCTCCACATATTTATTTATTTATTTATTTGAGCATCTTTGAGACAGTTTATTAAAGTCTTTTCTAGTAGATCTTTTATCAGGTCTTTTTCAGGGACAGTTTCTATTTTTTTCCTTTGAGCGAGCTATACTTTATTGTTTATTTGTATACCTGGTGATTTTTTGGTGTTAAACATGGGATATTTTAATCTAATAATGTGGTAACTTTAGAAATCAGATTATCTCCCTTATCCCAAGATTTGCTGCTTTTTGCCTTTATTTTTGTTTATTGTTTTGGTCTTTTTAATTGTTGTAGGCTGTCTGTGTGCCAAGGATCAGACTGAGGTGTAAACTTAAAGTCTTCTCAGGTCTTTGCTGAGCCTGCACCTTTCCCTGGTCATGTGCCGTGACTTTCTAATTTTCCCCATATATACAGTTGTTTTTGAACATCCTAGTCTTTAACATCTGGCTCCCAAAAGGAGAAAAAGATAAAAATTGAAGGAAGGGAACAAAAAGGGTGCTGGCCCTGTAAATCCCCTGGAAGTTACTCCAGTCTGAGAGATAGGGGCTTGCAACAGTGAGGGAAGGGAGAAGGTGCAAAAAATGGCCATCTACCTCTTTGTCTGTAACTATGTGATCAAAGCTACAATCAGCAATCGAATCACAGATCCCCAATATTTGGATGACAAGGTCTTTGGCGCCCACTTTGGCTCTCACAAGCTGTTTGTAGGTTACTGCAGGAACACACACACAGAGACACCTGCCATAGGGCTGGGGGTGGGGGTGGGAGTGGGGTAGATGCTACTGTACTAAGAGTTAAAATTGACCAAAAGTAACTACGCTTTATTGTCCAAGCCCTCCCCTGGAAGGTGCAAGCCTTTGAGAGAATACTAGGGTTCCAAAATAGTGATATCACACAGATTTTCCCAGTGCAATTGTTGTCTAGGAGAGGAGATAGATTCTTGGTGCTTCCTACTCCACCATATTTCCAGAATACTCTCTCAGAAAATCTATTGCCTGTGCTTCTTCTGGGAGTGTTATGGTTACAATTCGTATGTTTAAGTGTTTAATTTATTTTTAGTTGACTTTTGAATATGGTGTAAGACAAGGGTCCAATTTCATTCTATTAATGGATATCTAATTATCCCAATATTACTGATTAAAGAGATTAACTTTTCCCCATTTTGTATTCTTGCAACCCTGTTGAAAATCAGTTGACTGTATAGCACATCATATTGAATTGGAAGAAGTTGAAAGCCTTTCCTCTAAGAACTGGAACAAGACAAAGATGCCCACTTTTACCACTCCTATTCAACATAACACTAGAAGTACTTGCCAGTGCAATTAGGCAAGAAAAAGAAGTAAAAAGCATCCAAATTAGAAAAGAGGAAGTCAAATTGTCCCTGTTTGCTAATGATATGATCTTATATCTAGAAAAACTTAAAGGTTCCACCAAAAACTCTTAGATTTGATAAATGAATTCAGGAAAGTTTCAGGATACAGAATCAATGTACAAAAATCAATAGCATTTCTATACATCAATAGTGATCTTATTTATCAGAAATAAATCCAGAAAGCAATCTCCTTTATAATAACTACAAAAAACCCAGAGGAGTAAGATTAACCAAAGTGGTAAAAGCTCTATACAAGGACAACTACAAAACAGTAAGGAAAGATATTGAAGATGATACAAACAAATTGATAAATATCCCATACAAGTGGATAAATATCCCATACTCATGGATCAGAAGGATTAATATTGTTAAAATGACCTTAGTTACCAAAGAAATCTACAGATTCAATGCAATTTCTATCAAAATACCAACATTTTTCTTCACAATATTAGAACAAACAATCCTAAAATTTATGTGGAACCAAAAAAAGAGCCCTATAGCCAAAGCAATCCTAAGAAAAAATAACAAACCTGGAGACACCACATTACCTGACTTTAAAATATATTATTAATAGAAGACTTTAGTAACCAAAACAGCATTGTATTAGTATAAAAATAGACACCTAGAGTAATGGAACAGAATAGAGAACCCAGAAATAAAGCTACATATTTACAGCCAACTGTTCTTTGACAAAGCCAACAAGAACTTACATTAAGGAATGGACATCCTCTGCAATAAATGGTGGTCAGAAAATTGAATAGCCACATGCAGAAAAATTAAATTCCACCCCTATCTCTCACCATATAAAAAATCAACTCAAAATGGTTTAAAGACTTAAATGTAAGACCAGAAATTATACTAGGAGAAAAACCTGGAGGTCACTATCTTAAGTGAAATAAGCCAGGCACAAAAAGACAAATATTGCATGCTCTCACTTATGTGCAGGAGCTAAAAAATTTAAACACCTGGAAAAATAGATAACTGAGACTGAAAAGGATGAGGAGGGTGGGGAGGATGGAGGGAAGTGTGTTAAAGCATACAAACATACAGTAAGATGGAATAAATTATGGATACTTAAATACCTTGATTTGATCACTACACATTATAAACATATAACATAATTTCTCAGGTACCCCATAAATTGACACAAATAAGAAAATTTTTCTATAGATGGCTTGTAGAAGTTATGCATCTTCAATTTTACTATGTAATGCTAAGCAGTTTTCCAAAGTGGTTGTCACATTTTAAACACTCATCATTCAGTTCACAATTTCATATTCTCATCAATATTTGGTATTGTCAGACTTTTACATTTTTATTATACTAGTAGGTTTATGGAGGTATATCTTTGTGGTTTAAATTATAATTTCCTTGAAATCCAATAAGTATGAGCACCATTTCATATTGAGATTGCCCATAGTTTTCTTTTTCTTTCTGTCTTTGTCAGATTTGTTAAATAAATTGAGAAGCTTACTCCTGTGTTATAATGATATCAATTTTATAGAGGTGGGTCTGTCTAAGGCAAGTTTTCTCCTTTCTCTATCCTCTGACATTTAAACTACGATTGCTTTTTGGTTAGCTATGTGATATTTTTATCAGTCTGTAAGCAATACGTGTACATGGTAAAAACAAAACCAAAAACACAGGTAGCACCAAACAGCATATTTTAAAAGCAAACCACTACCACCCCTAGACCCCCTTCCCTAGAGTGACCACTTGAAACTCTTCCTGTAATTTGTTCCTCTAGTTTTAACAATCATAAGTAATTATGTAAGTACTTTTTTAATTTATCAACTTTAAACAGTAATTATTAACAATAAAATATTGATGATAGGAAATTTACTCTCTTATACTACTCTTCAGTGCTCTTCCCAGACTACTTTTTGTAATGATTCTTATTTATTTTCTTAGTTTTGGTTTTTTCTATTTCTCATCTTTAGATAACAGCTCCATATGTCTCTCTACTTCTCCCTTTCTCATCTTCCAAACTTCTATCAGCTATACCATTTTAACTTTGTTAAAGTTATTACACACACTGTCATTGAAACTATAACTGCCTTCCATTTTGTTGATTGATTTAGTCCAACATTTGTAAATCCATTAATTATTTTTAAAATGTTGTTATATTTTTCAATTAGATTCACTTAAGAATCCAATAATATGACTGTCAATGTAATTAAGGTGATGAAATTAAATCTTTTCAAGTTGAAAAGATAATGTAACTAGTGCAAAGGTCAGATAGGTTCTTTGTTTTCATAATCAACCAATTGTCCAAAGTCATGGAAAGTGAGTAAGGGAAGAAAATGAACAGATCTCTACCAATCTTATTTCTACCACACTTTCCTTTGTGCTTTTCACACATGCAATCTCCTTTCCTTGGTCCTCTCTAGAGCATCACCGGAGTAAAGGCCTCTCTGCTGAGCCTGTGTGCCTGCGTTCCTGCTTCCTTCATTACATGTCGCACATGCTTGAGTCTAGTATCTTCTTCTGAACGTTCATCAAAATCTCTGTCTCGCTTAACATTCTTATCGCTATTATGGATTTATTTCGTTTTTTTACATCTCCTTTATAAAGCAGTGGCATTTGGAGTGGTTAACAAAAGCACTCAGTTTGTTGTGTTGAAGTAAAAGATTTTTGTTTTTGACTATCCAGGGAACTGCCTAAAAGCTTTATTTAGTTTCTTTTCTTTTCAGCAAATTGGGATTTAACTTTAGGTAAGAGTCAAATACTGCACCCGACAAACAAGGCTATCAGTAGAAAAGGTAAAAAAATTGTATGCTTTGCTAACAAGTATATATTTTTAATAATCTGTGATTTGGCACAAGCACACATGGGGCTCTAGTCATAGTTTGTTCAGAAAAGCAAAGCATGGAATAAGGCTATTGGACAAGATAGATGCTGAAACCTCTCTTAGGATCAAGAGTCATACTGTACGTACTAGAAAGTAGGGAGAAAAACTAATTTCCTTTTTTCTTTTTTATTGTGTCTCTCTCCTATCATAAGGTTCTGCAGTTAAGCTCCATTTGTTGCATCATCTTCCACTCCCCTGCACCCCTTACCACATACAAACATATTACATTTTAGTAGTGGCCCTTCTGAGTTTCTAGTAGAAATATTTAATTCAGGAGGAAAGAGTGTCCCACCATCCAGTACCAACATTATAGTATCCCGTATCTCATAATGAACAGTTAGAACTCTTATCACAAGTGTAAAAAGCATGAAGATTCATATATCCCTTTTGGGGAATTCCCATCCACTATCTATTGGACTCATTTAGTCTCAACATCTTTCTACCAAATATGCACTTAAATTCATGTGGCATCACCAATGTCTAAGTATCCATGTACAAGAATAAGTTCATGTAAATCTTACATTGAAAATGGGAAAAAAATTAAAGAAATCAGCTTTAACCTTCTAAAATCCCTAAGGTGGAAAGGGAGGTAGAATGTCACCAGATGATGCAATATTTTTCCATATAAAATGTTTATTTTTGGAAGACTCTGTGGTCTGGTGTTTGGGAGGGCACTTCACCCCCACCAGGCCAACCACAGAGCTGGAAAGAGAGACAGCAGCAAGGGAGAAGCTGGCAGCTGCCTGCTCTACCCCTGCACAGCCCAGAACCAGGGCCTGCTCTGCTTTCAAGGTGTATGACAGAGAGCTGGTACTCTTTCTGCCCGTGGCATACCCTGGAACCCACGTGACTTCTGTGGTGCCCAGGCCCTCTGCTCCTCCTGGGCCTGATCCCTGTGTATCAATACACATATTCTCTGGAAAGCACAGCAGAGCCATTGATATCTCATTTTGCTTTTGATTGGCATTTCCCTGATGATTAAGTGATGTTTATTTTCTGCATATACCTTATTGACCATTTGCCTGTTGTCTTTGGAGAAATGTCTATTCAGGTTCTTTGCCCTTTTTAAATCAAGCAATTTGCTTTTCTGCTATTGAAAACAACAACAACAAAAAGTGTGATGTCTCCAGCTTTGTTCTTCTTGCTTAAGATTGCTTTAGCTATCCCTCTTTTTTTGTTCCATAAAGATTTAAGGATTGCTTTTTTTTGTTTCTGTGTGAAATGCTATTGGAATTTTTATGAGGATTGCATTGAATCTGTAGGTCACTTTAGGTAGTGTGGACATTTTGACAATAAGGATTTTTCTGATCCGTGATCATGGGATACCTTTTCATTAATTTGTGACTTCTTCAATTTTTTTGTCTTTTAATCTTTATACTGGAAATATAAGTGATTTCCATACCACCTTTAAACTATTAGAGTAATCTGATTTTGACCGTATATTTACATTTACCACTGAGTTTTATATTTTCATGTGTTTTCATGTTGTGAATTACCATCCTTACCTTTCAGCTTGAACAACTCTTTTTAGCATTTCTTTAAGGTAGATCTAGTTATGTGAATTTCCTCAGCTTTTGTTGGTCTGGGAAAATCTTTCTCCCTCCCTTTCTGAAGGATAGTTTTGTTGGGTTAAATATTCTTGGTTGACAGGTTTTTTTTTTGTTGTTGTTGTTTGTTTGTTTCCTTTCTTTCAGCACTTGAAATATATCATCTCACTTTCTCTGCTGGTCAGAAAAGTTTCTGCTAAGAAGTTCTGATCATAGCTTTATAGAGTTTTTTTTTCTTTGTGGAGTAGATCCTGACTACTAATATTCTAGGGCTACAGTAGTTAAATTTAACTACAAGAAAATGCATTTAAACATTAGGTTGCATTTTAATATGCCTTTCTTGTTAAATTTAAAGAAAGGGGGTAGATACAGCCTTCTCTGAACAATTATTTATGCTTTTGAAGACAAATAGCTGGACCAGATTTTCTTTCAAGGCTAATTTTGGTTTTCTAATTCAATGAGCATTTTCCTGTGAATAAATGTTCCATTTTCATAGCTAATGCATAGCTAATCCTGTCAGGTAGATCCTAATTACCTTAGATGTCAAGAGCTAACCATTTTAGGACTGAAGTACTCATTTTCTTGCCCTCTGTATTCCAGGGCTGCTCTCAGCTCCTAGAGGCACTATCATATTCTGGCTCCATGATTCCCTCCATCTCAGCAACTGAGAACCTCTCTCTCCTGTTTTGAATCTCTTCAACTGCCTCTACTGCTATCAGCTAGACAAAACTCTCAGCTTTTAAATGTCTTATGTGATTAGGTTAGGCCCACCCAGATAATCTCCCTTTTGATTAACCCAGGGTCTTTTAACAAGTGATCTTAATTAAATCTATGAATATCCATAAAAGGTAACATAATCACAGGAGGAATATCTCATCATATTTATAGATTCTACTCAGACTCAAAGAGAGAAGACTGTACATGGGCAAGGATCATTAGAGGTCATCTTAGAATTTTGTCTACTACAAAGGACTAGGGAATCTAGACAAGTAATAGAGGTTTCTGAAGCTATCTGACTAACTGTCTTATCTTCTGTTCTCAAACCAGCTTTCTTCCCAACTTCCATACTTCCATAAGTGTCATCCAACTTTAGCAATAAGCCCCATTGACTAATCTTTCAAATATATTTTATATTTGTTCTTTGTACCATTACAATTTAGTTATAATTATGTCATTCATATACTATTGTAGCAGTTTACTTTCTACTCTTCCTCAATCTGAACTCTCCCTTCCCTCTAGGACTGAGTTCATCCTGAAAACAATGATTTTGAAGAATATTTTGCTACTTAAAAAACAACAAATAGGATCTCTTTTCTAGCATCAAAATAAGCCTTCCTTGGAGACTTTGAGGGCCATCAGGAATATGGTCTTATCCATAAATATCCAACCTTATTTTGCTTTTCTATCCAACCCATACCCCCTATCTTTTGTTCTATCCGGGAAGATTCATCCACTTCCTCACAATACAGTGTTGAAATTCCTGCCAGTTGTACCACTCTATCTGAGATGATCCTTCGTCTTGATTTTTTTTTCTTCTTCCATGAAGGTAATGGATGATTTAATGCCTTCTTGAGACTTTCCTTTATTCCTGATTTCATTCAGAGGTACATGGTAGTCTTCTCTCCCTCATTAGATTACAGTCCATTTCCCTAATGACATTATAAAGTATTCAAGAGTAGATATATTTGTATTTTATAATTTCATGCTGATATATTTGTCCCTCAAAACATACATGACAACTACTTTCTCTTAATAAGGAAATGATCAAGTCAAATCAAAAAAATACTAGTGAGAAATATGCTTCTACAAAATAGAATTACTTGAAGTGTCTGCTGTCCATTCATTAACATAATGGAAAATTGAAGTATTAATATTAAATACCTTTGCCTCAGATATTTGGGTAAACTCTAACAAAATTGTCAATTACTTGGCCAGTTGCAGCCAAATTGTTTTAAAATTAATTATTCAAATAGTCCCCTCAATTTTCTCTTCCCTTTTACCAAGAGAGATCCTGGAAGCATTACTCAAATTAATCCCCTATCTGAATTTATAGGGAAAATATCTGAAACTATATTTACACCAAAGTTTGTAGTTTTTGAAGCAGTCTTGTGTTGAAGAAAGAAGTGCTCTCAGCCATGATCGATCTTCAGTCTTTCTCTCATAAAACCTCTGTGTAGATTTTGGCATTGTTGGTCACCAGTTTGTTCTTGAAATTCTCTTCTTCTCTGGCTTCTATAATACTGTTTTCTTCTGGATTTCTTCATATAACTCTGGCCACACCTTATTAGTCTCTATCCTTCTCCAGATATACCATTAAAAGAAGTAATCTTCAAGATTCTGTCTTTGATTTTACCTGTATATACTTTTTAATTTTTATTGTTGCCTAAAAAATTTTATTCATCCCTGTGACTTTAACAATTAGTCATATTTTAATGATTCAAAATTTAGGAACTGACCTTTTCTTGGCCCATATTCCTATCTCCAGTTAACTATTGTTAATTCCTATATAGATGTCCTTCTAACCCCTTAAACTCAACAGTAAATCCCAAATTAAATCCATAATATTTCATTTCTACTTTCTTTTATATTTCTCACTTTAGTTAATGGCTTCACAATTCTTTTAGTCACACAATCTAGAAACTTTGAAAACATCTGCCACTCTTCCCCCATGTTTCACTACCCACTAACTAAAATTTCTGTATTTCCTTTCAAATTTGTCATTCTGCCTGTAATATCCTGCAATTTCCTGCCTGCAATTTCCACTGTAGAAATTGATCCATTTTGTAGGTCTAATTTTATTAAAACGGTCAGCCATCCTTCACACCCTCCATATTCATTTGTGAATAAAAATTACTCAGACATTCCTGGAAACTTCCATAGCATCATATTTTTTTTTACTTAACTTTCAATATGATGATTTGTATATACATTGGCATCCTTCCACTGGTAACGAGTTCCTTAAGGGAGAAAATCATGTCTGTGCCTCTATACTTTAGCTCTGTGTCTTTAGCATGGTACATGCTCAATAAATGTTTCTTGAATTTTCTGTGCCCTTGCTTATATGACAATATGACTTTCTTAAAAAGCAATCCTATTTTCCAATCTTTTACGTTACCTGAAGTAACATTTTCTGTCAAGAGGCTTTTAAAATTTGATGAAATTACACTTTTTTATAGCTTTAAAATTCTCCACTGGGTTTACCAGACAAGATTGATGATTTGCCTTTAAAATACAAAAATCAATTCTTAATTAGATCAAACTTATGAAGCAGTCTCCTGATCATAAGTGCTAGCGTTCTCATCCCTTCTTTTTGAAGTGAAGTAGTGTTTTATTTTTCAGTTTGTCCTGAATTAGTCTTAAATAAATCAGAGTCTTCACAAGTTCCCAAGAGAAACTAAATATATTTCAACAGTAATAAAGCTTCAGATGCTTTTAAAAAATTTTTCTCTTAAAATTTAAGAATGAAGCGTATCTTATATGTATCTTAATACTATCTTTGATCTTCCATTGTGACATGACATTACTTCCTTTAAATATTTACTTATAACTTTAAGGAATTTTTGTGTTCCTGTTGTGTATTTTATAGTCTTCTTTCATAACAGAAAAGTATTTTATGTTTATAATATCTACTTTCCCAGCCATTATGTCAGGTGTCCATGATCATGGAATAGATTGTCCCTTCCTGTGGTAATATGGGGAGTTATGAAAATATTTTTCTTGGTAGAAAGTCTCCTGATGATATATCCCCTTTAAGATATATTTGAGATGAAACTCAAGCATATTCTTGTCCTTGGCCTTGGTTTATGTAAACATGTTGGCTTCATCAGTCACAAAATTTTATCAGAATCTTTATTTTTATTTTTATTTTTTTAAAGATGAGTTCATGCCCTGTTGCCCAGGCTGGAGTGCTGGAGTGTGATTATAGCTCACTGCAACCTCAAACTCCTGACCTCAAGATATCCCCTAACCTTGGCCTCTCAAATGCTGGAATTACAGACATGGGCCACTATGCTCAGCCAGAACCTTTATTTTTAATCCAGTATATTAATTCATCCTATTTTAGAAATCAAATAAAACATATTTTTGTCCCGCTCATCCCACTTGATAATACCATAATGTTTTTCTTTATCAAAGTAACTTTAACAACAGGAAAAAGATGCAACTTGATATGTTTAGTTACAAAATTTCACTTTGCATTTTTTAAAGTCAAGACTATGTTTGGAGTATCATAGCTATCATTTTATTTTTATTAAATAAATAATAATGGATATAGTTCTTGCTGGAATTATCTGTATTTAATGGACATTTATCTATAGCCATATCTTTATTATCACTTTCATTTCGGGACTTGTGGTAATATTTTATACCCGGGGTAAAGATTAGTAGAGTGTATCTCATATATTTCACTCTCTTGAATTGGTATTTACAAGGCACCTCACTAGGAAGAAATATTGGGCTGGTGAGTTTGATAGGAGACACACGGGGTTAGCATGTCCCTGGGGGCCATCCAGCCTAATTTTGCACTGCACAGGCCTCTTCTTTGCTCTGTAAACACTGGAGAAAGTGACACAAGAAAGTGACTCCCAGTGCTAGGAGCCACTTGAAGTCCACTTGTGTCCTTGGCTTTGTGCAAGAAAGAATTCGGGAGCTAGCTGACAGTATAAAGTGAAAGTGAGATTTATTAGAAACTATGGAAAAATCTCCACAGAGTAGAGGCTAATTCTCCCTGCAGAAGAGAACCGGCCCCCTCCTTCCTGTTGTCCTTGTATTTAAACAATGGCTTAATTATAGGCTAAGCAAGGGGAAGGATATTGGTGGAGGGGTGATGTTTTGTAGAATCAGGGTGACACCCTCCATTTCTTTTTCTCTACCATCTTGGTTCTAGCCCATTGGAACTTGCCCTGACTCCATCCTGTTTTGAGGGTAATTTGAAACTTTGTTTTAAGAATTTCTGACTCAGTTAATGCTGCAGCAATGCCCAAAGCAATACCTAAGGCAATGCCTGCAGCAATGTCCAAAGCCATGCCCAAAGCAGTACCTAAGGCAGTGCCTGCCAGTTCCCTGTCTCAGAAGTACCATCAGTTGTAGTAGCATCTGATCCTGGTGGAGGGTAAGAGATGAGCATTTTCTACCCCAGGTTAAATAGATGAATTTATTCATCCAAATATTTATTAAACAGCAATAAAGTGCCAGTCACTGTTAATCAGTAATGAATAATATAGCCTATATCCTAAGGGCTGTGCTGTCTTTTGAGTATGATTTTGTTCTAACACATATGTTTTACTCTACACCTTAAAACTGTGAAACACAAAGAAACTAAAATGGTTCCTCCTGACCAAAATTGTTCGTCTATTCATAAATTGATGGGCATTTGGGTTAATTCCACATATTTGCAATTGTGCTGCAATAAACATTTGAGTGCAGGTGTCTTTTTGATAAAATGACTTCTTTTACTTTGGGTAGATACCCAGTGCGGGATCAAATGGGAGGTCTGCTTTTAGTTCTCTGAGGAATCTCCATACTGTTTTCCATAGAGGTTGCACTACTTTGTAGTCCCACCAACAGTATATAAGCATTCCTTTCTGTCTGCATCCCTGCCAGCATCTATTGTTTTTGGACTTTTTAATAAAAGCCATTCTAACTGGGATAAAGTGATAGCCTTTAAGTAGCCTTTTAAGTGCCTTTGAGTAAACTAACATCACTCAGACATAGTTAGAGGAATTCAAGTTACTAAAGGAATTATCACATGGTCATTTCACTTGTCACCTCTTATATCAAGAAGCCTGGGGGTTGGGCACTACAGAACTCAAGGGAACATTGTTTACATAGATTAGGATGCCAGGGCAGTGGTTACATACTTTATAATCTGAGTGGCCAAATGCTACAACTCAGAGGGTACCTTTGTCAGCCATCTCTTTTATGGCCTTTCAGGAATAAGAGTTACCAAGTTGTTTCTTCATTTTCATTTCTTCAGTGCTTTTTGAGCTGCTGGTATGCTCAGGACACTTTTCTTGGTGAATTAATCGAGATATACAAAGATAAATAATATGTAGAGTTTAATAGACATTAAAGTCTAATAATTTCCGTTAGGGACTCTAGATCCCAATGAAGGCACAAAGAAGATAAGTTAATAACGGCATCTCCTTTCTCAGGGATCCTATCTTAACAATTGTGTTCAAGTTGGCCAAGAACTGGTGATGGCGTTTATTTACTGAAAGCCATATGGAGAAGCTGTGCTCTTTCACTAGGTCACTTGGCAAACATTGCCTTTGTGCTCCCTTGGTGCATCCTGATTTCCAGAGTAGCAGACCAGAAGGAACCCAGATCGCTGCTTTCCCCACTTCCTAAGGAGCAAGCTTGACTTTATCAGCCAGGCTGCAGGGTTGAGTAAATTCACAGATTTCAGGATGAACTGGCTTGAAGACACAAATGGTGATTGCTTTTCTTAAAGAGTTGCAGTGGCAACATTGATAATTAAAACAAGCAAAATGAAAAGTGTTGGCATTCTCTCATGGCCATCTGTGACTTCAGTGTGCTGGTACTTAGTGTTCAGAAGGGAACTGAGTGTTTGAACTGGCTCTCAGTTTTACAGTGAAAAGTGAAAGAAAGCATTCTTGTGCTTTCGCCTGTTTGTTTTATTTTTTCCTCATAAATAACATCATTAGAAATTATGATATTAAATCATTTTAAATTCCATTGTCATGTCACATTTTATTTCATATATTTAGCACTCTGAAATGTGAGATTATATCATAATTTAATTGTAAAATTAAACTTGCTATCTCAGTTCATGTGTTCTTTTATTATAGTGGTAACCTTAAATGTTTCAATTTTAATAGGATTCACAGATTTTTATTTTTCTGTGAAAAGCTATGAAATATGATCTGACTTGCTTGGTTGAGTTCCAACATTTTAACATGAGTATTATAGAAAGAAATAAAAGTGATTTTTATTTCCTTTAAGATTTTATAATAATTGTGCAACTTGAACATAAAAGAATATGATATTCATGACTGGAATCAAAGATTACAAACATTTTAGAACATGAATAAGTAATATATAAACACATAAAATCATATTTATTATGTTGAATCTCATGAAATTGCTATTTTTGATAGGATAAAAATGATTGCATTTTAGAAATTTTTGTTATCAATTTGGCAATCAACGTATATTTGTTAGGTGATTCTGCACATTTCTGTTACCTAGTTTAATTAAAATTAAATTACATGGTAGTTAACCCTAAATGAGTCAACATTTTATGGATTGTCCAAACAAAATACCAATTCTTCTCTCTTTTGATTTAATGCCTGCTTTCAGGCTTACTACTACTCAGTAAGTCTATCTTAAGTGGTTATGAATGAAATAATACAATATAAACAAATTCAGATACTTAGAGTAAAGGTACTTAAAAAATCCAGAAGTAAGGATGAAGGAGTGGTTAAGACTGAATTAAACCATGTCTTGAGGATTATCTGAATTTATATACATGTGCTACTCCGTCTCTAATTACCATATATAACAAATTTTTTAATAGGCTCTAAGATAAGTATGTTTCCATCAGATGAGATCAAAACGATATTATATTTTTGAGAATTTCTGCAGATTTTTAGCTCAAGAGAAAAAGTGGTCTCCTACAGGACGAGTCCTTACTCAGTGTCAGTAGATCTAAATTCTGATCAGTTCCATCACTGGCAGCCTGTGTGACACAAGCAGGTGCCATCATCTCTATGGAATCATCACCTTAAAGCCAACATCTCAGTGCACATATGAATGCACACTTTTTTTTTCTATATAAATTATTTTTATTTTTTTTTTATTTTTTTTATTTCAGCATATTATGGGGATACAAATGTTAAGGTTACGTATATTGCCCCCTCCCCCTCCCCCCTCGAGTCAGAGCTTCAAGCGTGACCATCCCCCAAACGTTGCACATCTCACTCATTGTGTTTGTATATACCCATCCCCTCCTCCCCTCTCCCGCTTGCCCGACACCTGATAAATGTTATTCCTATATGTCTGCTTAGGTGTTGATCCATTAATACCAATTTGCTGGTGAGTACATGTAGTGCTTGCTTTTCCATTCTTGAGATACTTCACTTAGTAGAATGGGTTCCAGCTCTATCCAGGAAAAGACAAGAGGTGCTATATCACCATTGTTTCTTAAAGCTGAATAGTACTCCATTGTATACATATAACACATTTGAGTGAATGCACACTTTTTAAGCAACAAGTCGATGATTCCCAGGAGCCCATCCCAGAGGTTAAGAGAGGTTAGGATTAGAAAAGCTCTTTTAACCCTTCTTGATCTCACATTCTAATTCTTATTCATCCAAGAGGTATTAGTAACAACAGAGGAAAAGGAAACAACTAACTGGGAATTTGAAAACATGATAGTGAAGAAACTAACCGCTCAAGCTGATAATTATGTATGAGCTCTTTCCATTTGACTGGTGGCCAGAAACCAGACAGAGTGGAATTGATGAGGCAGTGTGTCATGCTGGCGCTGGCTGCAGCCTGGAAGGAAAATAATCCAGATAATTGTTTAATTGGATACCACTTAAAAAGAAAATCTGGACCTCCCCAAGAAGCGTGGTCCAGTGTAAACATCTTTTCAACCATATTGGTTAAATAAAAGCCCAAGGATGGTGCACTGATGGCCCGCATCCATGAAGTTCCATTTTCACTGTCACAGAACTTCCTTTCAATTGTACCCTGTCAGCCCTTGTCAGTCTCTGTCAGCTTTCCTTTTCAATGTTACATACTTCTGGATAATTTTCCAATATTATAGTGAAAAATGAAAATAATGAAATACTAGCTACAAGCTATATTCAGGTAATGTTCAAGTGCTTGCTACGAGAGGCAGTGTGGTGCAATGGCTATGAAAAAGACTGTCATGAGTCGGCCTGGGCTTGAACCATTGTATATCACTTCTACCTTATATTTTATATAATTTGCAAAGTCTGTATTATAAGTTAGGTTAGCTTATTTATCTATGACTCAGTTTCTGCACCTGAAAATTAAGGCCACCCTCAATTGTTGAGGGTGTTGAGATCATAGTAAATATAACATGAGTTAATTTTTGTAAAACGCTTACACCAGTACCTGGCATATTATAAGTGCCATATGGCTGTAATAGTAATTGGCTATTATCACTATTTCCTGCTCATTTTCACATAAAATGACTGTTTTTATATAACCTAACTGAGTCATGGTTATTTCAAACTGGTGGTTTTAACTGAATTATCATAGCATGGTAAAGTCTGTCAATTTGACAAGAAGTGACTCCGAAAAACAAACTGCATGTAATGCATTTGCTTTTGCAGCTATACCTATATAAGATACTGAGCATAATTTTGGAGATAGTATGACCAAGTAGTGTATTTCAGTCCCCCTTTTCTTTTCTTTTTTCCATTCTCTTCAGATTTTATTTTTGGAGCTTTTTCTCTGAGCTGTATGCATTCATATTTAATGATTGCCATTTTTATTCCTTTTGTAGAATTAAATATTAATATATCAGACAGAATACCTCCTTTAATTTCCCTTTGGAGTCATAAAATATTACTCGTAACTTTTTCCTGAGATCTGTAGCAATACCCTTCCTCAAAACAGAAGTGTATAATAAAGCCAGGAAAACACTTATGAAGAACTCTTAGGAAGAGTATTATATATTGGGTAAATTAAATGTGTCAAAGTAATTCCAAGAGGTGAATCGGTGCTGATATGGTCTCAGGATACTCTCACATAAAAAGTGTTATGATAAATTCTAATTACCAAGGTGCTTACCAAATTATAACAAAAAGTTTTATGATTAATTTTAATTACTTTATTCAAAATGAGATTATTAGCATAAATAAGAGCAACTCCTTTTTTTCCAGCTTTATTGAGAAATTGTTGACAAATAAAAACTGTTTATGTTTAAGATGTACAACATGATTGTTGTTTATTTGAGATCTTTTTTATTAAGGTATGCAGTTATTGTTACAGAATGCCCTCTTAGAGCTGTGCTTGCTGCATCAAATCAGCTTTCGTATGTTGCATTTCCATTTTTGTTTGTCTCAAGATATTTTTGTATTTCCCTTTTGATTTCTTCTTTGATCTATTGGTTGTTTAGGAGTATGCTGTTTATTTTTCATACGGTGGTGAATTTTCCAAAATTTCTCCTGTTATTGATTTCTAGTTTCATATCATTATGGTTAGAAAAGATCCTTGGAATGATTTCAGTCTTCTTAAATGCTCAGCTAATTTCTCTAACTTTTTATAGAGTTGGGGTTTTGCTCTTGCTCAGGCTAGTCTTGAACTCCTGGCCTCAAGCAATCCTCCTCCCTTGGCCTCCCAAAGTGCTAGGATTACAGGTATGTACCACCATGCCTGGCCTGATTTTCTTTTCATATTAAGTTAAGAACTTTCATCTTTTTACTTTAAAAGATAGCACTTTATGGCTTCTATTTGGCATATCCAAGTTGCCAGTATCACTACCCTTGTGTTTGGGGCCATTATTAAGTAAAATAAGAGTCACTTAAACACAGCCTGCAATACCGTGACAATAGATCTGATAACTGAGATGGCTACTAAGTGACCAACTAGTGGGTAACATACACAGTGTGGAAATGCTGGAAAAAGGGATAATTCATATCCTGAGCAGGGTGGAGTAGAACAACATGGGATTTTATTATTCTACTCAGAATAGAACACAATTTAAAACATAAATTGTTTATTTCTGGAATTTTCCATTTAATATCTTTGAACCATGGTTGACTGTAGGTAACTGAAGCCATGGAAAGTGAAACCACAGATAAAGGAGTACTATTGTAATACATCTTGGAAAAATCTTCTTTGGATCTATCCTGCTTTAGATTCTTGAAGCTTCATGAATCTGAATGTCCATATGTGTCCCAATATTTGAGAGGTTGTCAGCCATTATTTCTTTTATAAACTTTCTGTTCCTTTCTTTCTCTCTACTCCTGTGTCATCCATAATTTGTATCTTTGTTATGTTGATAGTGTCCATAGGTTATAATGCTTTCTTCACTCATTTTTATTCCTTTTTGTTGTTCCTCTGATTGGCTAATTTCAAATGACCTGTGTTTGAGTTTAATAATTCTTTCTTCAGCATGATCAAATACACTACTGAAGCTCTCTCTTGAATTTTTCAGTTCTATTATTGTATTCAATCCAGGATTTCTGTTTGGTTCTCTTTATGGTTTCTATTTATTTATTAAACTTAAAATTTTATTCATACATTGTTTTTCTGATTACATTTAGTTGTCTGTTTCCTCTTTTATTTCATTGATCTTCTTTAACATTATTGTTTAGAATTCTTTGTCAGACAATTCATAGATCTCCATTTCTTTGAGGTTGTTACTGGAGCTTATTCCTTTCTTTTTTTGGTGGCATGTTTGCCTGATTATTTGTTATGTGTGTAGCTCTGTGTTTGTGTCTTTGCATTTGAAGGAATAAAAACCTTTTGCAGTCTTTACATATTGGTTTTGGCAGATAATAGACCTTCTATTTGGTTCTCAAACTGATAGATTGCTTCTGGAATCACAGTCAACTGGGATTTTAACTGGGCCATGTAGCTGCTGCTGGGTCTGCAGTGAGGTCTGCAATTGAAGGTCCTCTTACCAGGAGCAGAGTGCGTATGTATCCTGTCTGGTCCCAGGGTGGATTGGACTGCATTCAGGATTTAGGGCAGTAGAGCTGGCACTGGGACAAGGATCTGCTTCAGAGTCCGCAGTTGGGTCTACAGATAGTAGGCCTGTTACTAGGTACACTAGTGGGGTCTCTCACTCTAGGTTCTTGAGAGGGCCCCCAGTGTGTGACTAGGTGGGTCCCTGGGCAGGCAGAACTGGTCCTGGAGCATGGCTGAGAAGGGCTGGAACTGAGTCACAGGGCTGCTTCAGGGTTCACAGCTAGTTCAAGGTTGTTAAACCTCTCTCCAAGGTCACAGAGAGATGTACCTCTTGCTGGGTTCTTGAGTAGACAGAACTGCCCCTGACTGTGACAGAATAGGGCTGGAGTTGGGTCATAGGTCTGCTTTAGGATTTTCATGTGACCAGAGGTCAGCCAGCTTGTCTCTGAGGGCATGAATGAACATGTTTTCTATAAGGTCTCTTGATGGGCAAAACTGCTCTCAGACCACAGCTGAGAGGAGCTGGAACTAAGATACAGGGCTTTTTCAGGATCTGCAGTGGGACTAAGGTTGGTGGGTCTGCTGTTCGGGGCATGAACAAGTATATCTCCAGGCAGGTCCCTGTGTGGGCAGGAATGTTCTCAGACCACAGCTGAGAAGGGTTGGAGCCAAATTACAGGGTCCACAGTTGGAACTGAGACCTGCAGTCCTGTCACACTAGGTGTGGGTAGGCATGACTCTTCCCAGGTCCTTGGGTGGATGGTTCTGGTGGCAGGATCAAGGCCAAATGGGGGTTGTAGCCAAGTTCATAGGGGGATGAGGCAGTTTCTGGATCCAGGACCCCAGTTTACAAGCCTTCCAACTGAGTACAGGCTTGTCCTCTCAAAACAGCCTTGCACAGTCTTCAGATCCTCCTGGGTTTTTCATCCTCCTACCTGAATCCCGAAGCTCCCACAAAGCCACTTTTGTCAATGGAGCCAAATTCTTATTGCTATCTGAAGATATGAGTGGGGGACCTCCTATTCTGCTATCTTGTTGGTGTTACTCCTAGAATAGCTCCTTTATAAATGTTATAGAAGAGATTCCTAATTGATCAGCAGACACCTATTC
The DNA here is from genome assembly GCA_008086735.1 of Cheirogaleus medius. Lineage (NCBI taxonomy): Eukaryota > Metazoa > Chordata > Mammalia > Primates > Cheirogaleidae > Cheirogaleus > Cheirogaleus medius. The sequence goes on along the minus strand of VBSM01002616.1, from coordinate 24,543,228 downwards.
CAAACTCCTAGATTTTACACCTAAAAATGTGCCCCTGAATGAGTATTTAATTTTATGGTATAAGTTTATATATTTAGAACAGTGAAATAACATTAGAGTATTAACTCCTATGCAAATCAACTGTCCTCACTGAAGGCGTTTCAAGGTGAAAATGCAGTAATGATATTAAAAATATTAACCTGTAGACCACAGGCTCCAACCAGTAGAATATAGACAATGGCCACGGAAGAGGAGTGAGGTGCTAGAGTGTACCCTTGCTTCACCAGAGGTTAACTATGCAGTGCTGGATGACAGGAAAGTTCTGTGAAGGAGGCTGGGGAGGCAAATACAGGTGAACTTGTTGAAACTGGGACCCCAGCTATTTACTAACCTGTTGAGCCACATGGGTGTGACTGTGGAAGTGTATATATCCATAGCATCCTTGCAGGAAACACATTTGAAAAGCCAAACATGATAAGAAAATGCCCTTATTACCAAAAGGAACTTTGAAGAAGAATCAATATTGATCTATTTTTCATGGAGATTGTTATATTCCTTGTTGAAAAAAGAAATTGTGGTGATTTCATTCAGATTTGATTAAAGTTTCTCAAACTCAAAAAACAAAAACAAATTGACTTAATCTGGAGAAAATTTTGTTTAAATTCCACTATGCTTGTGTTTGATTATATATTTGCAATTTCAATCTGTTGAACTATAATAATTAGGATTTATCCTACTTACTTAATTCACTTTAATTTCTATGTTCAAAGGTATTCTAAACAATAGCAGGAGGCAATGTGTACTTTATGCAATATTTTGGAGTTAATGAGTCAATTCCTTTGAGAATTTGTAATTTTAGTAAAATAAATGAGTTTTAATAGAAATGTTTATTTTCCAAAATTTAAAAAAAATAATATGTCTTTTCTATTGATGGGGAGAAAAAAATATGAGGAGGATTTCATTCTAGTCATTATATCAAAGTATAACTTGCTCCAAATAAGTTGTAAATAGGAAACCCAAAATTTTGGTTTAGAAACTTATACTTTGTACAATGAAAAGAGACATCTAGGAAGATTCATATCATTCTTTTATGGGTGCCATTTATTATAAGTCATTAAAGGCCAAAAACAGTTTGTTAATTGCCAAAAAGTGTAAGTGTTCTTCTATGGTGTTATTTCATCTCCATATTTTTTCTTCTGTTTTCCTTTATTTTCTTCTTTTCTTATGTTTCTTTTTTTCTGATTAAATTTATTTCAAACTCATTGTGTGTTTTTTTCTTTTTAAAATTCCAAACAATATCCAGATACCAATATAGCCCTGAAAGCAGAGGCTGAACTACATTATGGACAATCTTCTGGCAGATTAAATTTCTACTACCCACTTTTCCAATGTACTTTAAATGTCAATATTCAAGACTAATTTAAGTATTTTTTATTTTTATAAAAAACCTTAATTTTAACAAACTTTCATTGAACTCCATTTGCATATAAGTATGCAAGATTTTATGTGAGCTACAAAGATTTATAAGGGAAAACTTCAGCCTCCTAGTATCTTATAACACGTAATGGATAAACTGACATGGAGAGAGGTCAGTAGGCAACGAGCCATCTGTGATATGTGTGCTGTGAGAACAGACTACATTGTTGGCATTTAGAGACGCTTCCTTTATGGGACTTGTCAGGCCATGAGGATGGTGATGAGTGTGGTCTAACTATGCCTCTTTGGAATCCAAAGACTTGCTTACCTATTCACCATCCGCCTTATTCTTTTACATATGCATGCCCGCTACCTTCAGTAAACAATGTACATGTAATTAGAGCTACACACCAATGTTTTCTTTGGTACACTTATTGCACTAGCCAAGGTCATTTGTAATATTTTTGTTCCATAATATTTGTTCCATTAAATATTTGTTCCATTAAATATTTGTTCCATAATCATTATCTTAATGTTCTTTAGGGAAAATCTTGGAAGAGATGCTATCATGACTTTTTCTAATTACTTTTGAAAGAAAAGCACTTAATTTATTTCCTTTTTACATCTTCCTTTTGGTGAATATACCTTAGGGTAGGTACTTGGCAAAGAGCAGGCATTTAATATAGCACAGATAACATGCACTCTCCAGTGTGTTTATTATTATGTCCAATGTTCTTCAATGAGTGTCTTATTCCTTTCAGGACGGTTCTTTTTACTCTGACTTCTGTGGTTGTACTTGTCATTACAACTGACTGGATCAGCTGGGACAAGCTGAACCGGGGATTTTTGCCCAGTGATGAAGTTTCCAGAGCATTCCTTGCTTCTTTCATCTTGGTCTTTGACCTCCTTATTGTGATGCAGGTAAGTGTCTTTGTATTTCCCTGCTCTCACTGAAGCTGCTGTATGTTCTGTTCTGTATAGCAAACACCATACAACAACAGTCTCCATAAAGCTAGAGAAGTACATAGTTTACAATTGCTATTAATGGGGCCTTGTCTGTTAATATTTATAGCAATTATACTGGGAGGGAAAGCCAAATGGACTTTTATGAGAGATACATCAAAAATTTATTTTATGAACATTGCAGCAAGGTGGGCCCCCAGAAAATATATGGCATGTTGGTCTTTTCTGCCAAGGCTTGGGGGAGGGGGAAACACAAAAACAAAACCAAAAAAAAAACCCCTGTGATTTAGTAAATGGAAAGCTGCAGACAAGAGAAGGATATAAAGCCAGCAAGGCAGGGAAAAGCAATTGTCAAAGCAACTCAGGGTTTTATAGCAGTTGAAATGGAGTGATGTAAAAATATTCTTTCTGGTTATGGAAATTATCACTTTCTTTCAGTATTCACCAGAGATCAATCCATTTTCATGTAAACAATATTTCTGCCCTGCTTAGCAACAGATTTTTTGCACAATAGCATCATGCTAACCAATGTTATTCATGTAATCTTCTGGTGTGAACGTTTGGGGTTTTCGGAATACGCCTCTGAATGGGGCAGAAAGAGACATTAGCTATTTCTTGGCACTTTATCTTGCTCATTAAATGTCCATCCATTTGCTAGACATTTTCTTATTGCTTTTGGAAGGCAATTTTGGTTTTTCTCCTCCTGAGGTATTATAAGTCACCAGAACAAAGGCTACCATTGCTGAAGGGAAAGGAAACTCTATTGTATTCTGAATTTATGTGAGATTTCACAGCATAGCAGATTGCTTTTCTCATTTCTGGAGGCAAAGAGAGGCCTTCATGAGAGATATTCTGAGTTGTCTCAAAAGATAATAGTAGTTTATTCATTTTTTTTTAATTTGTTAAATGATATATCTTGGACATTAGGTTAGAGATGGTTCTTAGAATATATTACTGTTTTAATGGATGATATTTTAAAATACATTATAGTTTTTTAAAATTATATGGAGACATAATATTGAATATTTTATCTCATCTAAAAATTGATGCATTTCTTTTTTATTTCCCGGGAGATAGTTTTGCACAATGGGGAAAGCCTTGGATTTTGAGCCCACGTTGAGTCCTATGGGCCAGTTTCAGATCTGCCTCTCACTAGATGTAGGGCCTCCTCTGAATATCTATGAAATTGAATTCTTAGCACGTATGCAATAATGTACCATGAATTACTTGTGTAAAGGTCATTTTTATCTTCTTCCATCTCCTAATAATATAGTTCCTAATGTAAAATGTCCACTTTGGCCAAGTAGCCTATTGGTAACTCTCTGAACCCATCTTAAAGTCAAAGGTGATAGTAGCCAAGCAGACTATTTTCTCTTTGAATTTGCTTACATTTATTTATGTGAGAGCATAAATCCCCTGACTGTCCATTACCATCCTCTGCCTTCTACCCTATTTATGTAAGTTTTAAGTATTCTTCCAATAAGTGCACAAGAATCAGGCACTTCAAGTGGGAAAATATAACATTGTAATTTACAGATATTATGGATTCACTCAAAAAGTACTTAATAAAGACAGATGGAAGAAAGAAAGGGAGAGTCATGATTTATACGTGCAGAGTCAGCAGAACTGGAGAGGCAAAGATGTTCTAGATGAAAAAATGGCATGAAAATGTAAAGTGTCAGTAAAGTGGTGAAATGCTCAGAGAGTAGCTACAGCACCAATTGACTAAAGATGGGAAGTTTATGCTGGGGAGTATATCAGTCTGGATCAATTTGGCTACAAGTCACAATAACTCTGCCAAGCTAATTTAATCAAAGGGGAGATGTATTACTGCATTATAGGGATGTCCTACCCAATTGAAGAGGAGGGATACTGTTGCACCTAGGGACACATGAGAACAGGGACCAAAATGTAACAAGGAATTCAGACCTAGTCTTCATTCTCCATCTCTTGTCTTTTTCTTTTCACATCTGCTTTCTTTCTTTCTTCCTTTTTTTCTTATTGCAAAGCAGCCTTTTCAGTTTTCCAGTCCATATGGAAGAAAATAGCCACTGCCAACACGTCAGAGGGTGAGCACCTGTCAGGCCTGATTCCACATTCCCTGGGAAGAGATAGCAAGGACTGGATTGACCTGTGCCCATCACTGAACTGACCAGCTCAGTGTGGGAGGCTGTGGGGGTGGGGCAGTCCCCACAAAAAGGGAGGAGATGTTGGGCCTCAAAAGCCAAATTAATAGGTATCTAATATAAAGAGGAGTCAAAAATGAGCCCCAAATATAGGTTTCTTAACTTCTTCTTTTCTCTCTCCCCTCACACTAAGTCAACCAGCCAGGCCTATGGATTCATCTTTCTCTATGCATCTTGTATCCTAATCCTTCCTTCTCATTTCTTTGCCATCATTTCAGTCCTGACTCTCCTCTGTACTATTGTAAAGTAATCTCCTATAGAACCTTCTGCCTCTAGACGTCCCTTATACCATATGCCCTATCCAGCTCGCCTTCATAACCTTCCAATCAGAAGTGTCATATTGTACACATTACTTCTCAGCCCCAAATATTATCAGTGACTCCTCCAAGAGCTCTCTGAGTGCCCTCCATGGTCTGGCTCTGGCCCCATCCTCTCCCAGACCAAAGGCCCTTGCTTGGCCCTTGCCCACAACATATATATTCTCAGGATGTCAGAGATCCTCTTGTCCCTCTTCAAATTGGGTCTTTCCTGCTCTACTCATCTAAGATCCTACGATTGAAGACCATTTCAATTACCCCTTCATTAAAACCATGTGACAACTTCCTCTTCGGAACTCCTGTAGCATTCTTTACCTGGACTGCAAATCAGCACATCAGTTTTTCCTGACAACTCTCCACAGCCCTGGAGCTTCCCTAGTGAACTGCCTTACATGGGCAGGAGCAGGCCCAGAGAAATAACTGCTTATGGAGGATAAAGAAGTACCAGTTCAGCACTGAGTCTCGGGCCAACAGTGTCCCACTTTGTGAGCATAATGTAAATGTTCTGAATTAGTGCATGTGATAAGAGTTAATTTAAGGAAACAGAGCCTCAGAAATCATGTGTAGTCAAGACATTTGAAGTTATATAATACAAATGTTCTAACAAGTCGATAACCAACTAAACTCTGGTCTAATCTGTCCCATATTTGCATATTTCAGATGAAAGACAATTAAAGAAATAGCAAAATTAATAGAAACGGAAGTAGATTCACTAAAAAGCCTGTCCTCGTTAGAATTATTTAAGTGATTTAAAAGCAGTTGACTCTAGGCTTTTCTAATGGTAGGAAAATTCCAGTTGCACTCTAGAAAGGCATTGTAATGTTTGGTTAAAAAAAAAAAAAAAAGAAATCATCAGAATTTGGTACCGTTTCTATAAAGATTTTATTTTTAACAAAATTAGTAGGCCAATTGCACATATGTTTAGAGAAAGTATCCTGCATTTTTATGAATATTCATGAGATAGGATTTTTCAACATGTATTGTTTAAACTATTTGTTGTGTCACATTTTTCTGTGGTTTTAGTAAAGTCCCTAGGACTAAGACATACACAGATGCCAGCAAAGTGTCCTGTGGCTCACACAAATCACACATACTACAGGGCATGAGAAGTAAATTGTAAGGAAAACTTCCTTTTGAAGAAAATATTGTCTCAAGTTTTATTTGATATTTGTAATTATGTCATTTGATATATATATATATATATATATCCCTTTGTTTCATTGAATAAGAATTGATCTGCAGTATGTACCACCCACCTACCTTCTCAGTTATGTTAAGGAAAAGACATACCTAAGACATATAAAAGGTAAAAAGTATGTGTTGTAGAGTAAGCAAAAGAAAAAAAGAGAATCATAGGAGTTCGCAAAAAAGGGAGATCAACACAGAGGAGAGTACAAGGGGAAAGCTTCAAGGAACATATGAGACTAGATGGGCTGTTAGAATTTGAAAACATGGAACAATGAGCAAGCACATCTTTCCAGCTGGATGTAGAATTATAATCATCAAGGTAAAAACTCAGATTTGTTCCATTAAGTTTAGGAAACATATATCGATTCATTCCTCGCACACATCAGATGCACTCGGGACAGAGCATGGTGGAAAAGGAGTTCGAAATCAGTAAGACACAGTCCACAGGAGTTTGTAGTTGTATAGAGGAATTCATAATTTAATAAGAGAAATAGGAGTAGAAAAGTGGAGAAATTTTAGAAAGACTGCCTTGTTTAGAAGAATTCTTCAGGTGGAAAGTGGGCATCTTTACCGTGGTCACTTTCTAAATTCATTTCCCCCACCCTGCCAGGATCTGGAGGCATTAGAAGAGAAGAAGTTTGTTTTCATAAGAGAAAGAACATTCTGTGCTTCTGTGCTTTTTTTTTATGAAACAGGAAGGGAGAAAATAAAAGAGGAAAGAGAGAAAAAGGAGGGGGAGGAGGAGGGAGAAGAGGGAGGAAAGGAAAAGAGGTATGAGGAGCCAGAAAGATGGATATAGGTGAGGATAAGCTGAGGAGCCAGTAAAATCCTCCAGTGTGTGTGTTGGGAGGTGGGGCTGGGGTGAAGGGCAAGATTAGGTAGTGGTGATGAACACAGACTGATGGAGTTATGTCCATTGTGAAGTTGCAACTATTATTCATCTCTTGTGGATGCTTTACGTAATTTGACTCTAGAGGATTGGTGTTGAGGAAGATTGAAAAACAGTTGAATTTTATAGCTGGATCAATGTAGTTTAGCACCATGACAGCATCAGTTAAGTGCCCAAAAGGCAAAGGAAGCTATAAGAAGGCATCTTTCTATTTCTATGAATTTGTAGCTATCTATGAAAAGACTGTGTACTTCCACAAGCTTTGCAATTAGCAAAGCCCCAAGCCAACTATGCTTAGTTACCTAGCTGTCATCTGGATTTAAAAGCAAGGTAGTTAAGTGTATTGACTCTGGAATCAGGCTTTCAATGTTCAGATTCTGGCTCTGGCTCTTACTAGCTGTGTGACTTTGAGATTAGTTACTTAATTAGCCTGGGCTAATAATAGTATCTACTTCATGGGGTTGGTTATGATTTAAAATTGTATAGAACTGTGCCTGACACATAGTAAATACCACCAAAATGTTAACTAGACTCAACAGCGAGTGAGAATGCTAACATGGTTGCATATGAGTTTTAATATTGTCAAAGGTGGCAGAAGTAGATGAAAGCCACGTTATAGAAGAGCTCGGAAAGCTCTCTGAAGTCTTTGGACTTTATCCTAAGGGTAATGATGAGCCAATTACAGTACTAAGCCACAAGTGCTAGAAACTAATGGTTATTTTAGAAATTTTACTTCAAAGGTTGAAAAATTATGTAGAAGGAGGGATACTAGGAAGGAGTTGCATTTGCATGGTAAATGTGGTATTTTAGGTACCTGACTAGCATTGTGACAGTAGAAATAAACACAAGAAACGTATTATTTGAAAATGGAAATAACAGGACTTGTTTACGCATATGCTGAAGTGAAGGGAGAGTTCCTCAAGATGACTATTACAGCATCATTAGCTGTTGTTGTTTTCCTTGCCATTTTGTGAGTTCCTTGAAAGGAGAGTCTTGTTTTTTATATATTCATCGCCTTGTACAGCACCTTACAGGATCCCTGCGATATAATACATAGCTTTAAATGTTTGTTAAGTAAAGGGTCTGCTACAAGATTTCAAGCAATAAATTGAAATAATGGTGGAGCTATTGACTAAAGCCAAGAAGTGGGAGAAAATATGTAGCTTGAGAAAGAAAAGCAAGGAGTCTGGATTTAGGCAAATGGAGCTGCCATGAGGCAAGACATCCACGTGTGGAAATGTGGATGGGGAGAGAGGAGAAGTTAGCCAGAGGGTACAGAGTTCAGTGAGGCAGCTGGAATACATTTTAGGGATCTATTGCACAGCTTGGCAATTATAGTTAATAACAATTTATTGTATATTTCAGAATTGCTAAAAGAGTAGATTTTCAGTGTCTAACCACAAAGGAACAAGTATGTTATGTGATGCATATGGTAATTAGCTTGATTTAATCATTCTGTAATGTACACATGTATTATATCATAACATCACATCATACTCTATAAATATATATAATTATTTGTCAATTAAAAATAAAATGAAATTTAAAAAATAAGGAAAAAATTGGAATGTAGGTCATAGACCCTGCAGAAATATATCTGTATTTCTCCAAAGATATATATAAATATATGTGTCCATATATGCATATATATACATATGTATATATGTAATCTTAGATTTATGTACAGCAAATACTCATTTTATAAGATCATACTTCAGTGAAAATGACCTAATGCAATGTTATTGATGGTTCTTTCTCCTGCTGTTGATAAACATTGTGCCTCTTAAAAATCATATGTTGATTAAGAGAAGCCATCTAGAGAAGAAGCTTTTAAAAAGAAGAAATGTACAAGGATCAAGTTTTGGTGCATCCTCATACTATTGACACATCTTTCCAAAACTTCTCTTTCTTGTGATTTATCTACATACCTGCCTGTTACCTGAGTTCATACACACTTGTAATGTGTAAGCTCCTCAAGGACAGGAAATGTTTTATCGGTTTTTTCATTCCCACAGCATGTTTAGTGCATTACAGTTTTGTCATAAATATTTTGCTGAATGAAAGAATAAATAAAGGAAATAACAACAGTATTTCACAAAAGCCAAAGAACAGATGATTTTTTTAGAGGCAAAATGCTTATCAACAGCAGGAGAATGAACCATCGATAATATTACATTAGGTCATTTTCACTGAAGTATGATCTTATAGTAATTAAATATCTTTTTAAAAATCTGAATAAACTGCACTATTAAGTGTTAAAAAGCACTCTTTGGTATAGTCAAAAGGCACTTGGAGAGAAGTGATATTTCCTGAAAAGCAATTCTTAATGCACTAAAAAAATAATTATGAAAATTGCATTCTACAAACATTTCACTGTGTTACAGTTTTAAAGTGTGTTTGTTTTCTGTTTCGTACATGTTTCTCAGAAGTAGGTTGACTAGTTAAAATATAGACATTATAACTCTTGGTACACTTTATTTTAAAACCCCCTTGACTTGACTTTAGTTGGGCACTTTTTTGAGTTCACAGTTGTAGAAAGTGGATTCAGTCATTTTAGAACATGGGGCAGAGTAACAAGCATTAAAATAGTTTTCTATTTTAATTAAATGGTCATGTGTTTTGACAAGGTGGAAGTATATTTTCAGGGTAAGTTATTCCAACCAGTTTTGCTTACAGGCTACTTAGAAAGAAGAGTTTGTTTAAAAGTCTGTCAACTAGACTTAACATGTTCTTGAGCTTTGGGAATATTTTATATAACTCCTTCAAAGTATTTTAAACTCCTTTTTGTACTTGTTTTACATCTTTGTTTTTCTTACCCAAGGGTCACACTCCTATTTCAAAACATTAACAGTGACTTCTGTTATAAATCCCAAGTAGTGACATGGAGAAAAGGCCTTACAATGTACTTGAAACCTGGATTAATCATATGTGCCTCCTCCCTTCATGGTATGTGCCTACAGGGTTAAATTTCCACTTTATTTATTGTCACTATTTTGCCCTTCCCTTATCACTGCTGGTCCAGTGGGGGGACAGACTGTTCAAGGAGAATCATAAAGGGAAAGCTCATTCTACTATTAGCAATCCCGCAACTGGTCTCCAAGTAGTAGAAAGACTTAGCCACACGGAGTCGCGTCCATGCAGCATTAAGAAGTCCAGCCAAAGGGGCAGTCTGCACGAGATCCTGGCAGGTAGCCCAAGCTATCAGGGAAATTTGGCAGAAGATAATAGGTGAGCTGGAAGCATTGGGGTTATCAGGCAAAAACTTTTAGGATTCAATCATGGGTACTGGAGTGACAAACACATTCACTTGAAAATGGAACTAATAGTCTGGTTGGCATCTGATATAGATCACAATTTTGAAACAGGCAGTAAGTTCTGTGAAAGATTATTGTGAGCAGAAGAGATCATTTGAGTCTTTATGTATAATGTGAGAAGAATGTAGAGCTTGAAGGAATTATAAGATTTGGTTAAGTAAGTGGAAAATAGAGACATTCACGTTTTATCCCAATTTAAAGTAAAATATTTCAGTCCCTGAGGTATTTTCTTAAAAGAGCTTGAACATGATTAAAAAACTGGAAAGATATAAATTCTATACTATTGCACATGGGCAGTAATTTTTCAAAGCCATACTGAGGTGTCCAGATATAATTCCATTGAATTTGTATTTTTCTGATGGGTGTGTTTTTCCCTATGATTAGTGTCTGATCATAACTTTGAAAAAATATTCCAGCCATATTTCTCAGTCTCATTTTCGTATGTGTATCATGGATGGCCATGAAAGTCCTATGTAGCAGTCGCTACTTGTCATTGTCCCACTTACACATGATAAAAAAATGCAATGTTGAAGGCTGACACATTCAGTCATGTCATTAGGCCCCCAAACACGGAATATGGCTATACTTCAGGTCAGAATCAGACACATGTTGCTAAATGCAAGCTCTAGTGACAGACATTCATCTCAAAAATCCTTTGCCCTGATCAAATGGACCAATCCTTTGTAACTGCTTTTAATGGATAATGTCATGGATATGAAGTATTCCTATGAGCATTTGGGAATTGCTATGAACTTTTTAAAATACAATGATAAAGCTAAGGAACAAGTTACAAAAAAAAATGTAGGCAATGAGAAATCATGGAAACTAGTACAACAGCCGTCTGTAATTCACTGTTCATTTTAAACTCATGTCTAAAATAAGAAATGAAGAAGAGCTATTTTTAGACAGACCAAGTTCATTTATATCATAAAATCATGGAATTTTAGAGCAAGAAGAACATTTAGGATCGTTTTTTCACATCTTTAATTTTACAGCTAAAGCCAAAGGAGGTTCTGTAACTTGCCTGAGGTCATAAAATTAGTCAGTGGCAGGGCTCAGAATTACAACCTGGGTCTTCCGAGCCACAACCCACTACCCTAACAGGTAGTTTCTAAGTCAAGGTTTATTAATTCTGGAGTTGGATATGAAAAGAGCCTTGAAGAATGTTGTCCATCAAGTGGCTCAGTGACTAGTTCAGTTAGATTAAAGGTGGGGTCCAATACCAGGAGACCATAATGAGAACCCTTCATATTGAAAATGAGGAACAAGCTACTAAGAAGGGCAGAACGGTGCAATGAAAAATAGAGGGAAAGAAACAGGCAGAAAGAATAAACGGCTAGCATCCATTGAGCACTTACTATAATATGTGCTGGGCACTGTTCCTAGATGCTTAGATATATTTTATTTCATTTAATCTGATAAAACCTTCCTATAAGGATAACATTATTATATATAATTTTACAAATGAGCAAAAATGAGAATTTCCCAAGGCACACAGATAGGGTCTGGATTCATCAGAAAAAGGATTAAAAAACCAGATCTTTCTGACTCCAAAGCCCATACATTTTTCATACCGTGTTGTATTGTTGTGCATATCAAATGAAATAATATACTGTGTGCAATGTCAACAATAGCGCTCTTGACAGGTGACAGGAAGCCTAGTAAATGACGGGGATGCTCCTGCCAGAGACTAATGACAGGGCTGCACTTCTCAGTGGCAGTGTGACCTTGGTTAATTCATTACTAGGAATCCATTTTCCCATTTATAGCATGGCATTTTTTTTTCTGACCTACATTATGAGATTTTTGTGATGATCAAATAAAAAAAGTACTTGAAGTATGACATTTTTGCATATCAAAATTACATAATCTGGATAGAAAAAAATTAACTTGGTTGGAAAAAGTTTTAGAATTATTCTTTGCATTACAATGGATCATTCAGATTTCCTTTGGTTTTAGCTAAGGAAAACTGTAACGAAGTGATTATAGATATAGAATTTATAGTGTAAGAAACAGTGCATGTAGCCATACTCTGCAGATGGAAGTATACACTACAGGAGTGACTCTCACTGTTACTTGATCATAAGAATCGCCAGAACCTTTACAAAGATGTGGGTTCTCTGGATACAAAATATCTCCAGGAGCAACTAGTGTAGTAAGTGTGCAGTGGTGCCTGGGAATATGTTCATTAACAGCATTACAGATGATTCTTGTGACCATAGTTACCTGCATAAGAATCACCTGGGTACTGCTTAAAAATGCAGATTCTTGGGTCTTCCTCTTACATCTAGTAGTGTAAGAATCACTAGGGGATTTGGCCTGGAAATATGAATTGTTCATTAACCCAATCATGATTTCTCTTAAACTCACTGCTCTCAGGTAACACTGGGAAGAAGTGAATGTTTGCTGTTGCTTTGATTCAGATGGCTGTATGGAATAGAACCCCAAGAAAATTCTAAACTGCCAGATGGTACTCTGAATTTATTGCATTTGGTGAAGTTTGGGGAATTGTTCAGAATTTTGCATTTCTCCTATAAAACTACATTGTTCCTATGGCACATATTGTGAAAAGCTGAAAAAATAAAACTAAATATGTACCCGGTATACTTTTTTCCAATTTTTGATGAAAATACTTTGCACACACACACACACACACACACGCATCTCCCTTTGCTGAAAATGATAGCCATTTATTCAATCTTTGTTTGATTTCAATAGCTGTGTACATTTATTTGGCAACAAGAATAAGATCTAAAGTATAGGAATAGCATGAAACCAACAAGGTATGTATTTTTCAGTTTTATAACTAAATAACTTTATACACAAAAATACGCATCTAGGAAAAAAGAAAGAAAAGCAGTTATTTATAATCCCTTTCATCCTTTCCTGAGCCTTCTAAAGAGGGTGGATGCCGAGGAAGATCCTTTGTTCTACTGAAGGGGGTGGTGGGTCTGGAGGCAAAGTGGAGGCGCTCAGGGACCTAGATGGCTGTTCCTGCTTATGCAGTAAACAGTAGGACTCAGAAGGATGAGAGGAGTCATTGTGGGGAAAGAAAGAGAAAAGACATAGAGGTGAAACTGCTGCAGCTAATAGAACTTGGGGCAGAGAGATTTTCAGAGAAGCTTGGCTCTATCATACACAATCTTATATCCTACATCCAGCTTTCCAAGAAAATTTCAATTAAAAAATTCTCCAATTCTTTTGGCATTATTTTCCCCCCAGTCTCATCCTCGCCTTTAGATTCAAGATGAGCTTCTGGGCAAGGGTCAGGGGAAGGACACAGTCGTGGAGGACAAGGCACATTCTGATGACACAGATATGAAAAGGAGTGGGTTCTTACATGCAATGAATGAGTGCTGAAAGAAGGTCTGGTGGGTGCATTCACTTTATCTTATGACTGCTGCTTGACTCAATATTTGAAATTGTTAGTGGTGGGGGTGGAAGAAAAAAAAGAAATTGTTTTCCCTTTGGTTTTCATGAAATTGCCTCGTTTTTCTTGGCTCAAAGCCAAACCACATGTCTCCTTTTTTTCAATACAGTTTGTCAAATCCCCTTCTCTAACTTCCCCCTAAACATTCTCTGTAGTTCTGCCCTGGGTTCCCTTATCTTCTCATCCCAGTTGTTTTTTTGTTTTGTGTTTTCATTTTTTTTCAGGCAGTTTCATCTACTGCCATGGCTTCAAGTCCTCCCAATAGGCTGGTCTTTCTCAAATCTTCCTCAAGTCCTAACGCCTCTGCTGAATTTTAGACCTAGATATCCACCTGCCAACCAGCTCTACTCACCTAGATGTTTCATGTGCATTTCAGGATCATCAGTCCCTCAAACTGGTATCCATCCAGTCACTCAAGCCAAACACAAAACAACCTGGAAATCCATGATTTCTCCTTCTCACTTACCTTCCAGTCACTCACCATACCTATACATTCTTCTTGCTAAATATCTCTTGAATTTGTCCCTTCTTTAGACCTTCATAACCAATGTACCTTAGTTCGGGTTACCACCAACTTTCATTTATATTAGTATAATAACCTTTCTATTCTTTTGAACTTACCCGATTTCTCCAAAGTGTTCTTCTTAACATAAAAATCTGATCCTCAAATTCTTCAAATAAAAATTCCTTTGCATGCCATACAAAGCGTTTTATCATCTAGCCTATGCCTGGCTGCTGCCCTTCACTTCCTAGCCATCACCATCACCTGCCCTCTCCTACCCACCCTTGACATTTTATACTCTGTTAATTATGAAATGCCTATTGGCTACCTAGTCATGCCTTTTTTTTATGGTGCAGGCTTTTGCACATATCATAAAAGGGGCTCTTCTCAATGTGCACGCTTGGTTGCCCTCAGCCATCCTTCAACCCTCAGCTTCATTGCTGTCCTCTCTGTGAAGGCTCACCTGCCTCTCTCAGATAAACTTCAGTGCTTCATTTCTTATATGTCCATGGCAATTTCTATATTTCAATTATAGTTATTTCAGTGTTGCATTGAATTTGTCTGTATGTATATAACTGTCTTACTAAAAAGTTGTGAGAATTGCATGGAATACTTCACATGAAACACAGAGAATATTCAATAGATGTTGGTTAAACTTAGACTGGCCACCTACTACCTACCTGGCAGGTCACTGGGACTCAATACTCACCTTTTAAATGGAAGATTTTAGAATACTGTCAACAGGGAGCAATTTTATTTTTTCAATTTTTTTAGGGTTTGGGATCATGTACTTTTTATGAGCTACTTTTTATAAATTTTCTATGTGATAATCATATTTGAATTGATCAGAAACTGAAAAGTTTGTTCTCACAGGGCTTATATAGGTCCTATCAATATTAGACAATGTCTATACTAAATTTAGTGTAGGTTCTAGGAGTGTTTATTATGATCTAATTCAATTTTCTTCATATTTTGCAAAACATAAACATCATAGATCCAGAGCAGATGCTTTGCTCTGACTCTTCCATGTATCCCTGAGCCAGCTTCTGTTCAGATAAATTCTCTTAATTGAAATTGGTATCCTCCACAAGTGCCACTGGTGTACCTCTTAGAGACAGCTGCAAAAGAGGCTACCAGAGTGGCAAAACATGGGTGTGTGATTGATCTTCCCTGTATTCAGAAGCAAGCTAGGAAAATTCTGGATGCAAGGTCATCAGGAAAAGATTCTGAGCATGGCAGACCCTGAGCACAGTGCGTTCAACATGTAATTGTTTTTAATTTACCTTAAATCTAACAATCTTTTTCTTCATGATTTCTGCTTTTTATGTTATGCCGTGGTCACTGTGTTTCAAAAGAGGCACTGCAAAACTAGAAAGCACATCCAAAGGCCAAGAACCAGGATGTCAGAAGACCCAGAGAGAATCACAGAGGAAATGGGGGTGTTTAGCTTGAAGTGTGCACGTGGGGGAAGAACAAGCTAACTGTGATCATGTATTTCAGGGACTGTCTAGTGGAAGAGAGAATGTAGCTATTCTGCGTTGCATCAGAAAGTCATATTAAGAGCAGTGTGTTGCATCAAATTCATCTTCCACTGTGAGTTTTCCTTTATAAAACAGCTCTGATCATGTCATTGCCCTATTTGGAATACTTCTGTGGCTTTTTGTTGCCATTAGGAGACAACTCAGTGTCCTATGAGATCCTTCACAATTCAAGCCTCATTGGGCAACCTCATCAAATTACTCACCCAAGGTGCTGCCCAAACGAATGGTTTGATGTTTCTTGAAACACAACAGGTTCAGGCATTTTCCCCTCTTCTCAACTTCCAGAGTTTCACGAGCTATCTGATCTACTAAAGTCTTCTCTCTAGCCAGAGCCATTTGTCGGGCTTCGTCAAAGCGGAGGCCCTTGGAGTCACCTTTATCATGATCCTGTCTTTATAATGTAGCCGGTGTTACCTTATCCAGAAGATACATCATTGAAAAACTGGGCAATGTATTTATACTTGTATGTACTTACGTATATTTATATGTATTTAATATTTGTTAGCTGTGCTCAAGCTACTGGGGTTACAAAGATACATAAAATACATACCCTCTCTTCTAATATCCTCAATATCCCAAAAAAGGGTGACAATATAATGGGAAAGATCAGTGAATATTTAAAAATTGAAGAGGGGGTCACAACTATATGTCACTCTTCAGCTGTCATGGAATTTTGAGTGAATTTATATACATTCAGACATAAAGCTATCCTCAGTAATATAGTGTTTAGGAGGATAAATAAAAAGAAAAAAATTAAACTTGTTTGAGATGTATAGCAGGACTGTGTTTAGAATCCAAATGCATAATTTTTTCCAGGATGATTAAATGGAAGATGTTTATGCTTCCGTTGAAAATTTGATTGGTGTTATACAGTATGTTAACTAAAAGACACGCTCATTTTTACTTGCTTAGGAATCCTGATAATGTTCCATAAAAGCACCTGCATGTTTTTGCATAACCAAAGAGAATGTGCATAGTTAATCACCAAATATCTTGGGATAATGAGCATGTTATATGTTTTAACATCTGTTATATTTATATTTCAACGTGGCCATTAATGGATAATTTTCCCTTCCACTGTGTAGAAGACGACTTTTTTGTTGTTGTTGTTATTGTTACATAGCAATTTGAAGAAGGAGCTGTAGTTTTTCTAGCAGCCAATTACTCAAGTGTATTGCATTTGGACTCAGTCCTTTCGGTTATCAGTGTGCTGTGCAGCTCAAGTTCTGAGTCGGAATTGCGAGAATTGCCAAGGTCAGAAGCCCCCAATATTTTAATTCCATATCTCCACACTTCCAGAGCTGGCTAGTGAGCTGTCATGGAATGCCCATTAAAGAAAATGCATCCCGCCACATTACACACAGCAAGTTTAATGTCCAGACCCAGGCTTGAACTTCTGTGACAGATTACAAATGTGTTTTTCTCTGTGGAGCAGTGAGCCAGTTAAGTAATTTCTAAATAGTAGACTTGTCAACCAAATGCAGTTTGATGTTATCTCTAGTTGATCAAAAACCCTAGCTTTTTCTCAAGTTGATTAATGACCCTTTTATTCTCTCACTATAGAACATCTTGAGAGTTGATACTAATTGTATTAGTGATGGCTGATTTCCTTTGGAAGTTCTAAAACAGTGTATAACCTACTAGACTATGAACTCCCTGAAGGCATAGCCATCGTATTTATCTGAGTATCGCCACCATTTGGCCAGTGTGTTACATTAAGCGTTTCCAAATGTGCACTGAGTTGATTTAACTTTATTTGCCATGGATGATAAAAACTACCAAGAATTTCACCACTATTAACACTGTCATTTCTATTTAGGGTATGAAGCTTTACAGAGACAGTGCATTTTATTCTGCCAGTGAGTAAATAATTCTTCAAGAAAACTATTAGCTCTTAACCGTTCCTTCATTCAGCTACTTTTGGAAAATTAGTGTCACAGACCAGCCACAGCAGCTAATTCTAGCCAGACAAAGCAAATGTTGCACCAGTGTCATAATGTATAACTAAAGGATATCTTTGGCTGGAATTTAGACTTATTTTTCTCAAATTTAAAATTTCTCACACCTTAAATTTTTTTCTGCCATTTGTTTGCTTCTACAGAATTCTAGAATCTTCCTGCAGCAGAAAGATCTTCTCATTACCAGGGAGGCCAGAGGCCATTAAAAAACCCAATGTAATGAGGAAAAGGCAATGTTCTGAGTAGTTGTTAAAGGATAGATTATGTAAATAAAGTCTCCTGGTATATCAGTGACTCTTGAAATCAGAATGAGACGCTTCATAAATTTAGGGACATGATATAATGCCAAAAGTAAGAAAACATATCTTAATAGATCAAGACACAAGTTATATTTTTCAGAGCACTTACTTTCACAGAGATGCTGTAGAGGTCAAAGGAGGGGCAGGCAGAGACCACAAAAGGGCCAGTGGGCGGGAGGACTACCCGCCGAAAGTATAACACCTTTAATTTTATTGCAGATTCCTATAAAATATCTCTCAGAGTTTCACTATGACAAATATTTTGACTAACACAGCTCTCTAACAGTGGCACAAATATAATACGTAATTACATAGGAGGAAGTGTGAGGGCTCTGAATAATCAAACCGCAAACATATACAGAATACAGGCTTAAATTTGTCTTAAGGACAAGGTCCTTAACCTTGTCAGGAAATGCAAATCAAGTTTTCAGAGTTTAGACCATGAGAAAAGCAGAGAGAAATTCATGATAGGTAGGAGCCATAACTTTTTCTTAATTGTGGCAAAAAATACATAAGATAAATTTACCATTTTAATCATTCGCAAGTACACAGTGCAGGGCCGGTAAGTACATTCCCATTATTGTACAACTGACAAAGACTCTCTGCTCAACCAAACTGTAGTCAGGCTCCTCTGAGCCCTCTTCTCCTTTAGGCCTTATCCTTGGGACTTGCTCTCAAGCCTGCCTAGCCCAATTGTAGCAAAAATCCTGCTAAATCAGCATGTAGAGAATCCCTACGCCTGAAATCTGATCACTCTGGCCTGCCTTCAATAAGAACCCTGTTAAGTTGGTTTAGCAAGAATTCCCCGACCCTTGATGTCTCCTCTTAGTAATTTTCCACCCACCAAACACTATCCCCACCCTCACTGTGCTCTTGGTTATAAATCTCCAGCTGACTTTACTGCATTTGGAGTTGAACCCAATCTCTCTCCCATGTTGTGATAGTCTTGACACCAATGGCAATAGTCCTGAATACAGTCTTCCTTACCGTTCTAACAAGTGTCACAGTAATTTTTTTTTTGTCGTTTAACACAACTGTCACCTCACCACTCATCTCCAGAACTTTTTCATCTTGCAACACTGGATCTCTATATTCATTCAACAATAACTCCCCATTCCCTCTTACCCCCAGTGCCTAGCAACCACCATTCCACTTTTTGTCTTAATGAATTTGACTACTCTAGGTACCTCATTACAAGTGGAATAATATAGTATTTGTCTTTTTGAGACTGGTTTATTTCACTTGGTGTAATGGTTTTAAGGTTCATTCATGTTGTAGCATGTGTCAGAATTTTCTTTTTTTTTTAAAGCTGACTAATATTCCATTGTATGTGTATACCATATTTTGTTTATCCATTGATCTGTCCATGGACACTTGGGTTGCCTCCTCCTTTTGGCTGTTGTGAATAATGCTGCTATGAACATGGGTGCACAAATGTCTGTTCAAGTTCCTGCTTTCAGTTATTTTGGGTATATACTCAGAGTGGAATTGCTGAATCATATGGTAATTCCATTTTTAATTTTTGAGGAATTGCCATACTGTTTTTTGTAGCGTCTGCTCCATTTTCCATCCCCATATCAATGCACAGGGTTCCAGTTCCTTCCTGTCCTTGCCAACACTGTTATTTTCTGGTATCTTTGGATAACAGCCATCTTAATGGGTGTGAAGTGGTAATCTCATCATGGTTTTGATTTGCATTCCCTAAGGATGAACCATACATTTTTTTTCTTTAAAATTATGAACTTTTTATATCAGTTAAAAGAAAACCTTTGTTTCTAACTGAGTTATTTGGAGCTGTGCCTCCTAATAATCCTAGGAACCTTATAACCTCCTAAATTCCTGTGCTTTAAGGCAGCTCTGTCCAATGGAAATACATTGTGAATCACATATGTAATGTGTGTGAATTTAAGTTTTTTAGTAGCCACATTGAAAAAAAGAAACATGTAGCATTAATTCTAATAATATATTTTATTTAACCCAGTATGTTCAAAACAGCATTATTTTAACCTGTCATCAATATAAAATTTACTAATGAGATAATTTACATACTTTTTTCATACTAAGTTTTAATGTACATTTTATACTTATAGCACATCTCATTTCTGACCATCCACTTTTCAGGTGCTCAGTAGCCACAAGTGGCTAGTGATCACCATATCAGCAGTCCCCAACCTTTTTGGCACCAAGGATCAGCTTCATGGAAGATAATTTTTCCACGGATGGAGGGGTGGGGTGGGAGTAGGGTCAGGAGTAGGGGAGGAGGCGGAGCTCAGGCACTGATGTCAGCGATGGGGAGTGGCTGTAAATATGTAAATACACTCGCCCCTCCTCCCACCAACCTCCTGCTGTGCAACCCCCAGTTTCCTAAATTTCATGGAAGACAATTTTTCCACTGCCAGGGTGGGGGTGGGGGTTGGGGGAGTGGCAGCAGCTCTGCAGCCCGGTCCCTAACAGGTCACTGACTGATACCAGTCCACCTCCTCTGCCCCCCAGGGGCTGGGGACCGCAGGAATAGGTCTAAGATCTTGGTTTCAATTACTCATTGATGCCATGAGAAATTCTAAAGCAAAAACAACCAATTATCATATGTGATTTGCAGAAATACTATGGACATGGGCAGCTTGTGCACAGATGAGGACACGTTTCCCCCTCACCACGATCCACACGCTGCCCATATGTACACACGCTCACCATGGCAGGAAGCCTCCTTCTGGACAGCAGCAGAAATCGGGCCTCACTGTTTTGTTAAATTACTGGAAAGTATTAGTATTGTTTTATACTATTTTCTATGTTTTTTAAAAAAAACTTACAGTATTTCCACCAACTGCAAGTTGAAAACATTGTTTAGCTAGTCTGGAAACCTAACCGTAGATGCTTTGATTCCCCAGTAACCAATATAGAAACAAACATTTTAGAAACACATTTATGAACTGGCCAATTTCTGTAGAGGTGACCGCTTGAATATTTTATTTAGGGCCCAAATAAAGACTTTTAATTCAGCTCTAATATTTCTCCTAGTGGGACACTTTTAAAAAAATTCTTTTTTTCTCCTTTTTTTCAGCATAGGTGAGCCACATAAGTGGTACCATCCAAACTCTTTGATCTTCTAAGTAACTTTTAAGTGAAGACACTGTAAAGTATATAAAGCACCATGGGTACCAAATCAGAAGTTGTCACATGGCAGATTAGATCCTCTGAGATCTTTTTCAGTTTTAATAACGGTGTTGTTTCATAAGCCAAGAGTCGTCTGTGGGGCCAGACCGTTACTGATAACCATTAAGTTCAAGCACGTGCCACGGCCTCTCGGCTTGTATATTTGTTTCCTCTGTGTACAACATTCATGCCAAAGAGTTAAAGAGCTTTTAAACAATTAAGAAGGAACTCCTTGTCAGCTTAAGCTTCAATGTTGACAGTTTAGATCTCAGGGTAATTGTTCATGAATTAATGATGCAGTGAAGTTCATTGAAATTTAATGGACAATATTGACGATCTTTCCAAGCTTCCTGTAGAATTTAACATTTTTTTTTTTTTTTTTTTACTGTTCAAAGTGTCAGATTCCCTTTCTTTTTCACTGTATTTTTCCCTTGCATCTAGAGAGTAGCTCCCTGGGGACTGGATCTGTGCCTACTATCACTCTTGAGTACCCAGAGAACCCAACTCCGCAGCAGTCTCAGGGACACTTGCTGATCCACTCACTGATGAAGAAAACTTTTATCACCGTAGGCACATACATTTTAGCAATACTGCCAGTTAAGTTCATTAAGATAATAAGATTTATTAATAATTATGTGTGAGTGCCTACCAAGCATTAACTCTGTGCTAGAAGCATCACACTTATTAATCAATTTGTCACATAAATCAGGCACATTTAGATGGGGCAGCTACTTTTCTCTTATAGGTATATAAACTGAGTCCCTGAGAAGACTCATCCTCGCTGCACCATTTACCAGCCCTGGTACACTGGCTATGTCATTTAACCTCTCTGAGCTTCAGTTTCCCATATCTATAAAATGGAGGCACTAAAGCTAAATGTTGCTGTAAGAAATAATTATATAGTTTTATTTTAATAACATTTCTTCTTTTCTTCACTTTGCATAAATGGAATTAAATTTGTGCAAAGCATTTCGCTTTTTTCTATAAGGTGAAAAAATATCTCCTCACTCAGAATGATGAAGCTGGTTTTTTCCTGGGTTATGCCAGATTGCTCTGTATCAGACAAAAAATTGGGCCAAAAGAAAAGAAAACCAAATGGGCTTATTTAAGGCTACCTTTGAATATTTTATAATAATATGACCACTGATAAAATTGTTCTATATCGCTGTTGTAATCTAAGTTAAAAGTTATAACCCTGACATAAATAATGTTTAAGTGCTCAAGCACCATGAGCATAATCTTAGCAAAATTTTTAGGCAAAATTTTTTAGGCAGAGCCAGCTTCCAGCTAGGGGCTTATAAAAGCAAAATTCAAGAAACAAACTCTATACACACACGCACACACACACACACAGAGAGAGAGAGAGAGAGAGAGAGAGAGAGAGAGAAATGCCTGACTAGAAATAAAATATCCTAAATTAAATATTAGTATTTCTATAGTAAGTTCAACTTTATATTTGTGTGTGTGCACAATTTTGTCTACTACTAGAGAAATGAAAATATCTGTAACTTTAAAACATCTTTTACTTTAAAATAATTTTATATAAAAGCTATACCTAATCAGTTGTAACTGATACCAAGAGATTTAAAGTATCTTTGTACATTGACAGTTCTTTAACACATTATATATTTTATTATAATTTGATAAGAAATAAATGATTGTTGAAGAGTGTTTCTTACTATTTCAAAACTGATAAATGACAATTGTTGTCAAAATTGCCCAGAAACTGTGCAGGTCTCTTACCAGTTTGAGACTGCATTGTTCTTACATGAAGTGCTGTTGATCAAACACTCCTAAGTTTCTGGCTTCAGACTGCATGGTGTAAGTGTCATTCATTGGATAAGTGCCTATGAAAAACCAACAACATGCCAGGTTATGAGCATAAAATGTGGTGGATAAAAATGGCACCTGCCTTTCAGAGCCTGGAATCTCATGGCAAAAATGAGATCAAAACATCAAAAAATCATAGGAATAAATATATAAGTACAATATATAAGTACAAGCTGTGGTGATTTCTGTTATGGAGAGGTACAGAGAGATATGTAAAACACTAAAAAGGGGAGACCTGGCATGTTCTGGGGAACCTGGTTAGAGATCACATCTCTGACTAGTCAACCCAGTGAAGACAGTGATGCAGGGAAAGAACATAGGCTTTCAGTGGAGCTTGAGTTTCAAATCTATCTATGGTATCCCAAGGTAAGATGCTCAACCTCTCTGGAAACTCTGTTCTCTCATTTATAAAATGACTTATTGTAGTTACGTCAATAAAATTCTTGGAGACCGTAAAACAGATTGATTGGTGGCTGGCACTTGGTGTGCACTTAGTAAACAATAATGTCCCTTCTCTCCATCGCTCCTTTGATGACAAACTTATGTCTAATGCCTAATAAGACTGTATTCTTCTTCTTAAGTATTATTTCAATATCCATGCAGGTCAAAGACTATCAAGACAAATAATTATAAAATTGTAGCTGCTGTGGAAATACTGATAATCAATTTAGGACATTTTATTTCAAATCAAATGTTTGACTGGAAATGTAATTAAGGGAGTGGATTCACTGACTTTAGGAAAATACCATGCATCATGTATATCATTGGCTTAGACAAGTCAAGTCATATGACTTAATGGAAAAGCTACTGAACCAAGAATTAGAAGTACATGATTGTCACTGAGGCTAATGAAAAGGCATGGTGTAGCTCTGGGCCTCAGGTGAGCCTTACAACCCCCTTAGCTCAATCATCTTGGGAAGCTGAACATTGAGGTTAGAGCTCATCTCACCTAGTTGATTGATTCCTATTCTTTCTGAGATTCTTAGCTTAAGAGTCCCCTCCTCTGAGAAACCTGCCTTGACTGCCTAAGGTTTGGGTTATGCGTCACCCCTTTGGGCTCCCCTAAGGAGGAATCTTGCAACTCTTTACTGAATTTCTGCATAGGTCTGAATTCTCTACTGCACTGTGCTATCCAGGAAGGGTGGAATAGTGCCCACCTCGCTCCTCAGCTCTTAGCATAGTGCCTGACATTTACAAGGTGCTGTATTTGATGCATGATTGAAAACAGAAAAAAATATAGTTGTAAGCTCAGAACTATGAAAATCTTCTGGAAAAGTATATAAAATGGCCTTTCGCTGTAAAGAGATTATAATTTAATAATTTAAAATACAAACACACAAAACAATCAGACAACATAAGTGGAGCATCATAACATGAAGTATACTCGATAAGTTCTTCACTGGCTCCAGGGATTGTCATGGAAAATTTTGGATTTTGAAGACTGGAAGAGAATTCACTAAGTGAAAAAGAGAACAGATTTGACTCCTCGGGAGCATCATGAGTGAGATATGGAATAATATGGTGATGGGCTAGAAAAGAGCAGCAGAGTCAAGTAGAAACTAACAATGGACAGGTGGCCTGAAGTCATGTTATGGACGACTTGAAAATCCACAGAAGTGCAAAACTGTGGGGTTAGAAATGTGGAGCCATTGGTGGCTTTGAGCATGAAACTGACATACTCAGAATAAAGTTTCTAGATATTTAGTTTAGATTTTAGCAAATGAAACAAATCTAATCCTATGAATAGAATCATTTCAAAATAATACTTTAAATAGTACTTCAAAATTTCTAACTCACTCCCATTTCTTTTATTTCATTGATCATCATAGCAGTTCAACCAGGTAAGATAGTATTTGTATCTATTTTACAGAGGAAGAAGTATGTGCTCACAGAGGATAAGTAGTAACTAGTTAATTAATGGCAAAGCCACGATTAGAAGAAAATATCCTGAATTTTAAATCTCTATCATTAAAGTTAAAATTAAAATTTGTGTAATGGTAATTACTATATAGTTCATATTTTCATGTATGTTGTCTGAAAACATTTTATAAAAATAAAAATTCAAACATAAAAGCATTATTACATAATCTTGAGAAAAAAGTGTGGAGATTTTTGCTGGTGAGGTTTCTTTGGCCTTTAGGTTAATAATATATGCATGTTTGTAAATCCATACAACAGCATCGAAGAGAATTAGGCAAATTTTGTTGTATTAACTTAAATTTATAATATTCTAGTGTCATAATACTCAAACAGTTATATGCATTAATTAGTAGATATATCGGCAATCAGAAACAATTCTTGCCACAAAAACCACATATATCACAGTCTAAAGAGGAAATATTTTAACTATAAAAAACAAAATAAGAAATTGGGATTCATTGCAAAGGCTGTTATTTTTTTGTAAAAGAGACATGATACATATTCTATAAATAGAGCCAATTTAGGACATGGCAAGCAACATGTTTAACTTTTTAATTTCCTGAGTACTGTTAGTTGGTTCATACGCCTTGGCCACATAATAATAAATCAGATCATTTATTGCAAAATGCTTTGAGGGTAGGCTGTGTGTTGTGTTTAAGAGGACAGATTTTCTAGTTAGATTTGCTAGGCGCAAACCCTGGTCCCTGTATTTACTAACTCTGTGATCTTATACAAATTTCTTAGCCTTTGTAAGTCTTATTGTCTTTATCTGTAAAGTGAAGATACTAATTCGGTAAATTTTATCTATGATTTTTTTTAAAATAGGGAAAGAATAAAGAAATGGACTGATGGTAAGGAATAAAAAGTTCTCACGCCAGCAAAACTACCATTTTGCACCTATTTCATGCATAGATACATACACGCATATATTTCCTATTTTCCATGAATTACTAATTTGTATTCTAGACCATGTCTAACCCATTCAGTTTTCTAACCCTTCGCTGTGTAAGTGTCAGCATTAGATTTGCAGGAAAATGGAAAGCAAGCTTTTATGACATTTTACTGATTTTTAGTGATCTGTGGTGATTAATGAAGCTTTATGGGAATCCAGAAACAAATAATTCCTGGATTCCTGGTTTTATGTTTTAGAACAATCCATTAGGCATTGGAAAAATGCCTGAAGATTGCATTTAAAGGCTTTTTTATGTTTTTTTTTTCTGAAATAAGGTATATATGTAAAACATAGTATCAGTCATAGAGTAAGTACTTTATAAATGATTCCCTCTAGATTTTTCTTCCTTGCCCTTCTCTCCACTCATGCTGCACTCTACATCTGTTACAAAATTATTCATTTAACCATTTCGGTACCAGCGTTCACTATAGTCGACAGCCACAGATGAACACGCACAACGACTTTAGCCGACAGCTGTGATATGACTTTTCTAATTTTTCATTTATCAAAATAAAATTGTGAACATTTAAAAATAATGTAATGAAAACATATATGTATGTTACCTATTCTGATTTACATTACAAGTAAAGCTGCCTATAAAGTAAAACAAGCTTTCAGTGCTTTAAAGCTTTCCTCATCACACAAGAGCAAAACGGATCCGTCGTCAATGCACAGCACAAACTATCGTGCGGACTATGAGTGCCGGCTGTGGGCAAGGTTTCGCGGCCGAAGTGGTTAACATGATGTGAGTAAACTTTATTAACCAGACAGACCCACTGTGGGCTAGAGCAATTTCTAAAATAATAATAATAATGATGTTAATAATAATGATAATAAGTGAAGCTGCTGACAAGGGTAGTATTATGGTGTCAAATATGTAAGAAGTAAGACTGATCTTCTAAAATATTGTTTAAACTCAATATCTTCAGTATCTTTCTGTTGTGTGTAATATTCCTTTGCAGCTGTAGAAGCTTATGGAAAGTACCTATTTTAGTCTGTTTGTGGTGATATAACAAAATACCTGAGACTGGGTAAGTTTTAAGAACATAAAGTTATTAATATTTCTCATGGTTCTGAAGGGTGGGAAGTTCAAGATCAAGGCACTGGCGGTTTCCGTGTCTGCTGAGCGCTGCTCTCTGCTTCCAAGGTGGTGCCTTGCTGCATCCTCCAGGAGGTAGGAAGGCTGTGTTCTCATATGGCGGAAGGAACAGAAGGGGCAAGCCGGCCCTAATCCCTAATCTGTTTCTGAGAGCTTTGCCCTTATGACTTAATCACCTCCTAAAGACTCCTTCTCTTAATACTATCATATTGGCG
Source organism: Cheirogaleus medius (assembly GCA_008086735.1). Taxonomy (NCBI): domain Eukaryota; kingdom Metazoa; phylum Chordata; class Mammalia; order Primates; family Cheirogaleidae; genus Cheirogaleus; species Cheirogaleus medius. The sequence goes on along the minus strand of VBSM01002616.1, from coordinate 24,516,077 downwards.
ATTAAGTTTTCAACAAAAGGGCGGGGCTCTATGGCTCACGCCTGTAATCCTAGCACTCTGGGAGGCTGAGGCAGGAGAATTGCCTGAGGTCAGCTAGTCTGACACTAGCCTGAGCCAGAGTGCGACCCCATCTCTACCAAAAAGAAAGGAGGGGGAAAAAAAAACCCAGCCTGGTGTTGTGGGCACGCCTATAGTCCCAGCTACCCAGGAGGCTGAGGCAGGCGGATCGCGTAGAGCCCAGAAGTTGGAAATTGCAGTGAGCTACAGTAAGGACTCCACTGCACTCTACCCAGGGGGACTGAATGAGACTCTCTCAACAAAAACAAACAAGGCAACTGAGCAGCCCTCCTCACAACCCCTCCCCTTCATAAAAAAAAATTATAAAGTTTTCAACATAAGAATTTTGGAAGATACATGCAGACCATAGTGGCACCTGGTGGCATTGGTCGGGTAGGAATGTCTCACAGCTGCTCTGAGGGGAGAAAGATATCCAAGGAGATGAACAGGTGATCCTGTTTCAGTGACTCCTGCCCTTCATCCTTCAGGGACAACCTCTGCTATAGACGGACAACCTAACTCCATATTTCCAAAGGACTAAATCATATAGCTGTCTGAAAAGAACAATAAATGAATGTTGTACCTTCTGATTGAAATGAGGATGACCAACCTTGCAAGAGATCCTTGGGAGTTAGTGTGACAGCAGGCAGGCCATTTTCACACACACACGTTTTCACATCAAAATCCATCTCATTTACAATAGTCCAAAGTACCTTGGCATTCATTGAATTAGGACTGTAGAATACTTTGGGCAAAAACATAGAAATCAAATGCTCATGAAGAAAATTGTAACCTGACGGTGTTTCTTTCCTTTGCAACCCATAGGACAGAGGGAGCAGCAGTGAATGACTAAGAACCACTGACCTATGGTGGGGAAGTGCTGAGCAATGGTTAAAGTAAAGAGAAAAGCACAATTCATTTCTGATTTCAAAGGATTATACAGGCTTTATATTAGAACTAAAGCATGCAGGATCTTGTTTTAAAATATTTTTATAAGAAGTATTTTTAAAAGTTCATTAAAACAGGATTATTTTTAAAAACAGATGTTGACCCTCTAGGCAACTGATGAATTATTTGAGAAGTTTAGCACAATATACAGATTTAAATTCGGGTAAAGAAATATGGCATAAATTTGAGTGTAATTTGGTTGATTTGGAACTGATTGAAGATTATACCTTTAAAAGGCTAATTAATAAATGCATGTCAGTCTGTAAAGTGTTTTCTAAAGGTTTACAACAGGCCCTTATTTTTAGTCCTGTCCTGTTTAAATTTTTATTTTTAAATAAATTTGTATTCTGGTCAAATTTACGGATAAAACAACGCTAGTAAGTATAGGCAATATATTGGATTACAAAATTCTAGGCCCAATCTAAGACGATACAGTTCAACAGAAGTAAATTGTGGGTTCTATCTTTAAAACACACACATATACACAAAGGATGGTGGAAAATAAGCTTCAAAGTAATATGTGTAAAACATTTTATAAATAGTGGATTTCCATTATAAAGTTGCCATCACAGTGGGAAATCAAGGTAAACAAGGGGGGGACTCATAAAATTAGAAATGAGAAGGGTAAATATCCATGGATATGGAAGAAAGTAGAGGAATAATTTCAAAAGTGTCATCCAAATATATCTGTACTCATGCCAATTCAAAAACCAGCACCATGCTTAATGGTGAAATATTAGAATTATCAATATATTTTGTTTAAAATTAGGAACAAGATAAGGATGTTCTATTAGTTAGAATTGGTTGCAGATAACAGAACCAATCTAGCTAGTTTAAGTAGAAAGGGTCATGTGGCAGAATCGATTATGAAATTATTGGAAAAGTTAGTGGAGCAAGCTCTGGCATTAGCTTCCAGGTTTGTCTCCCAGAACATTAGCCTAGAAATGGCCTGCTGAGAGAGCTGCTGCCTCTGCTGTGATTATGAAACCAGGGAATCTGGCAGTCACTGCCCAGCTGTTGCCGCCATGACCACACCATCTCAGGTAAGACCTGTGGTAGCAAAATGAATACCCTACCCACTGCTTCTCAACACAATAAAACTATGCAGTAGAGATCCCCTATCTTTGCTATGACTAAGAAAGCTCCAAAACCTCTCTGGCCATGATCCTGGTTTGCATAATCAGTAGACTACAAACACAGCCCAATTTATCTCACTTCTACCCTCTAAATCTCATGAGTAGGCATCTGCTTGCTATAAACTAGATTACAGGTAGAAGCCAAGCTTAGAGAAATCTTGAGAAATGTAGTCTTTAGCTTTTCAGCCTCTAGCAGGAGATAAGTAATTCTAAAAGAAAAATGAAATGTCCATGATTGAAATGATCTACAACATCTGCCATATCATAATCCTTAAATCTGACATTGCTCTGGAAGTAGTATCCAATATAATTAACCAAGAAGTATAAAGCAGGGAACAAAATTGCAGCTGCTATGGTCCCATACTCAGAAAACCAAAAGAATCACCACAAGTACTATTAGAAACAATTAGGCTTCAGAAAGATAGTGGTTATAACATTAATATATGGTACACAAATCAAATAGCTTTTCTATAAATAGTAACTAATTAGAAAATACAGTGAAAGAAGTTATCCCATTGAGAGCAACAAAAAAAAGATACAGTAGCTGAGATAAAGTTAACAAAAATATATGGGTTGTATGTGAGGAAGCCTTTTAAAAATTCTGCTGAGTTGACATGCTTGAAGCTCTGACTTGGGTGGGGCAAAGGCAATATATGTAACCTAAACATTTGGACCCCCATAATGTACTGAAATAAAAAAAATAAAATAAATAAAAAATAAATAAATAGAAAAAAGAAAAAATATAAAAACATACTTTGCTTTGAATTGGAAGATTCAATATTATCAATATTTTAATTTTCCCTAAATTAATCATCTATATGATTTTTTATATATTATATACCAAAATATACATATATTAATATATCTAAATCAGGAGAACTTTTTTGAACCTTACAATTGTACATTTAAAATGAAAAAATACACATGCAAAATTAGCTATGAAAAGTCTGAGATCACTGCCAGATATTAAAATATATTGTGAAGCCACAACTAAAATAGTTTTTGCATTAAGAAGAAATGGAAGTTCACTAGATTAAGGAAGAGATTTAGAACCCTTCTAAAAATACATACAGAAATAATGTAAAATAAAGGTGGTATTTCACATTATTCAGGGAAAGATAGACTATTCGATAACTATTGAGACATTGACTAAGTATTTGGAAAAAAAATAAAGTTGTATCACAACCTAACTCCTCATAGGAAAGAAATAAAGATGACATAGAGGAAGCAAATGTATTAAGGTAAAAGGTGAGTAAAGAATATGAAAGGAAAATTGATACATATAAATGGTTAATAAACTTCTCAAAGGAAGTTCAACCTCCTTTATAATTTAAGGAAAAACCAATCAAAGTAAAGTATATTTCTTTTTACCTATCAAATCTGAAGTCTGCAGGACCATGTTTATAAACTCTGCAATTTGGCTGTGCTGTCTGCATTTCTGGGAAGGTTAGCTGGCACTACCACAGCTCGATCCTCAGTCACATCTGGGGAGCCTGCCTGCTCTCTTTTCAGCCAATCTCCAGCTATAAAGGTCCTTTCCTCTTAAAAATATATGAGTCTTGGCTGGGCACAGTGGCTCAGGCCTGTAATCCTAGCACTCTGGAGGCCGAGGCGGGAGGATTGCTCAAGGTCAGGAGTTCGAGACCAGCCTGAGCAAGAGCGAGACTCCATCTCTGCTTAAAAATAAAAAGAAATTAACCAGACAACTAAAAATATATAGAAAAAGATTAGCCGGGCATGGTGGCGCATGCCTGTAGTCCCAGCTACTCGGGAGGCTGAGGCAGAAGGGTTGCTTGAGCCCAGGAGTTTGAGGTTGCTGTGAGCTAGGCTGACGCCAAGGCGCTCTAGCCCGGGCAACAGAGTGAGACTCTGTCTCAAAAAATAAAAAAATTAAAAAATAAGAGTCTTGGGGAAGAAACACCTCAGTCTCCCATGCCAAACCATCTAACTACTTAGCTACACACATCAAGAATTTGATTTCTTTAGAAATCCAAATTCTTGTTAGGAAAAAAGAAAAAGAGAAAAAAAAAAGAATTTGATTTCTGAAAGGATGCCTAGTTGTTAACTTTGGAAGAAGCAGGGTGGGGCTGGGGGTCATGGAGGAGGGAAGAAAATTGATTTTGCGTTATAAGCATCTATATGCCTATAGGCGTATTCGAATTTCTGGCCACGTGAACATTTTCATACTTTAAAAGAGACATAGTTGCTAGAACAGGGTTGGTGTTAGTCTCCTGAGGTGGTCAATCTGGCCTGGGATTGTTTTCAGAGGTCATTTTAGGAGAAACGTAGCCAGGATATGAGAGAATTTGCAGTGGCACCAGAGGACAAAAGGATGCAAGCATCTGAATGGGCTATATAGCTGGGAAAGGAGTAATTGGGATAGAAATTATAGCAGCGTTCACAGAAAGAGAGTCTAAAAGAGGCAGTAAACATGTTGGCTATGGGCTCAAGGGATATGTTAAAGGAAACAAGTTTGGATTGATGAAGGAGGAGCACGCTAAGCAGGGAGAAGGCTGCAATGGCAAGTTGTAAGTTCTCTCGTGGTGTGAGCTCTTCAAAACTAAGCCTATTGTCGGGTTAAATAAGGGGAATGAAAGGGTTAGAGATCAAACTCTGAGTTTCTTAGAGTCTGTCATATCCTTGCTGGTACTCACTGTTAGTAGGAGTTCCCAGACCAAAAAAATAATAGTTCTATATAAGAAAACAAACTTAAAGTATGTTATAACACTACAAGTCCACCACCTAGTTTCTCAAGAACAATTCCAGTGTACTGGCTGTGTAAAACGGAGCCATAGCAGGTCATTTGTCATGTCTAAAGGCCATAGGACCACTTTTATTACCTTTCGATTTGGCTTTGCTCTGCTTTTTTCTAAAGGTTAGCCAGCGTTACCACGTCACAGCTCCCAGGAAAATCTAGGGAATCAGGCCTCCCTCTTGTCAGCCACTTTCCAGCTGATGGATTCCAGGCACCTGCTTGCAGACAGCGAGGGTAGGCGTGACCTTGGGGTGAAGGTGGTAAAGCAGCATCGGCCTGACCTTTCCTTCCTCACAGACCACCAAGTCCTGAGAGGGAATGTTTAATGCCCCTGGGAAGAATTCTGGCCTCTGTTGCAAACAATTACTGAACTCATCTAAATTACACAAACACAGACCATTTATCAAGGTCAGCCTACAACAATTTGCATATCTAGGCAAAGTGTTCCCAGTACAAAGGGTGAACCAAGGATAAGTAAAACAGAATGAGTTGCTGATTAGTTAAAAAAAAAAAAAAAAAAAAAAAAAAAAAAAAAAGACTCATTAAATAGCTAACAGTGGGAGAGTTTGCAGGTTGGGTTACATGAATGATTATTTTATTAGCATGGGACAAAAATGCATTTTTTCTTCTTTTGTGACAACCTAAAAGAAAAGACTACCTTGCAAATTTAGATGGAGGCATTTGACTTCAAAGGATTTTAACATTCTTCTTGACAAATAAGGAGGAAGCAAAGGAAAAGAGACTTAGCATAGGGAAAATGGTGATGGAGAGAATATTTCCAACCCAGGGACCAGATACAACTCTCCCTTTCAGGCTTTATTTCCTACAGAAATAAGCAAATTCTCTAAAATCTACTGGCTGTCTGTTGACGCCCCTAAAGGGACTCTCTAACTCTCCACACTTACCTGAAAAGTTTACATCAGAAGTTAATATCAAATAAGCCAGTCACAAAAAAAACAAATACTATACAATTTCACTTACATGAGGTCAAACTATATGCGTAGTCACATTCATAGAGACAGACAGTTGAATGGTTGTTGTCAGGGGCTTGGGGGAAGGGGAATGGGGGGATGTTGTTTAATGAATATGGACTTTCAGTTTGGGAAGGTGAAAAAAGTTTTGGAAGTAGTTGGTGATGAGGTTGACCAAAAGGTAAATGTACTTAAAACTATTACACTGTACACTTAAAAATGATTATGGTGGTAAGTTTTATGTATATTTCACCACAATTTAAAATAAAATAAGTTAAGATCAATAAATTTTATTCATAGACAAAGGAATGTTAGCGACTGGACTTTAAAAATCCAGTTTTACATCCTTAGTGTCAGTCTCCTGTGGAATGATATTTTGAGTTGGGGGAGCTTGGCAGAAAGCTGATCGTCTTTGAGTGTGTTCGGTTGGCACTGAAGTGGATCGTGAAGTAGGGTCTATGCCCATGCTCATGGCAGGGTGCTGGGAGTCTCGGGGGAGTCAGGCAAGTGAGGGCAGCTCATACTGGTAGATCGCGTGGCTTGTTCAAGCTGGGCACAAAGGCTATGCGGAGAGAATGTCCAAGTTGGTCTTACATGGTTGAGAAGTAGGGAGAAGCAAGTTTGCGTTAAAAATCACACCTACCATGTCAGGGAAATATAGGTAACTTATTAATATCACCTGAGAACTGTAAGGTATAATGAAAAGCAAATGTCTACTGTTTTACATATTTTTGGTAATAGAGACTTCTATGTTTTTCACATCTCCTAGAGGAAAGTCAACTAGGAGTATGGTTTTTATCAAGTAAAGACCGAATAGGCACCCAGAGCCAGCTTCATAGTGTGCAACTTGGGGAGTCACACAGGGTCCCATTCTCAGAAGGGCCATATACTTGATTTAATGCTCTGCTATTGCCCTCTTGAAATTTTTAATACTTTTTAAACAAAGGGCTCCGCATTTTACTTTCTGCTGGGGACCTCGAATTATGTACCCAGTGCTGCTTGCACCCATAGGAACATTCAAACTACTGCCCAGGTTGAAATATCAGGGTAATGTAAGGAGGTGGATGCACAAGCCTACCTTGGGAAGATATGGAGTATTAAGGAAAGGACTTGGGGTTGGTACAGACCACCCAGAGGGAAATGTTAATTGGGAATTTGGGTGGAGTTGGAGAAGGAACACAGAGAAATAGGTTGTCCTGTATAAATATGGGCCTGTCAGTAAACTGCTGGGAGATGGAGCTCTGTGGTCCATCAGCATCATTTTATAGTCACATAGTTACATATCCACATTGCTTCCTTTTTCTACTCTTGCCACCATTGCTACATGATGGAGATCCTGGATGGGAAAAGGCCAAGGTTGACCCAGGATTGTAGGGTCTCCTATGCCTCCTACTGGGATATCTCATTGCTGGTGTTGCTTTTACTGCCCATGCTATCATCGTCCATCTTTGTCCTCCCAACAGAGTGGACCTGCCTACAGATGGGTGCATTAGACCAGTCATGGAGAGTTACAGCCTAGATTTCAACTAACTGGGGGCTCGAAAGAGGAATGGGATTTACAAGATGCAGTCTGAGACTTGGGGGGGTGGGGTGATGGGCCAGAGATTGGCCCAGAAGGGAGAGAGTTGGGCTCCTTTGGCGGAATATAAGGACTGTTGTTGAGGCAGAGTCACTGGAGCTGAGTTGTCTGGAGGGAATCTTGAGGGAATTGTGTTGGCTCTGAATTTCTGTTCATTTCCCTGGCTCCCATTTCTTTGGTGCATATTCCCCTCAGTTCTTTCTTCATGTGGGATAGTGGAAAAAGCAGCACCTTGATTTAAGTCTGATGCAAACTCAATTCCTGGAATTGTCACTGAGTAGATGGGAGACGTTGAGTAGGTTACTTTGCCTCTCTGAGTTTACATTTTCTCATTTATAAAACAGCAAAACACACTCTCATAATATTACTGTAAAGATTAAATAAGATAAAACATGTCACGTGTGGAGTACAAAATAGATCCCAAATGACTTATATCTATTATTAATATAATCAGTGTTGTAATTATTATCCAAACAGTGAAGTAATAAAAATACACCAAACAGACTAGTACAAAAATCTGCAGAGATTAAGGTGAATAGAAAGTTAATTGCTATTCATTTACAGTCAACATATCACTATTATTTATTTATTTTCCGATTGTTATTATTATTTTATATGTGTAGATGTAATTAGTTTCACATTTTAAAATTGCAAATATATAACTAAATAGTGAGGCCTGGTGCTGTTAGATTCTCTTTTATGGTTCTACAAATGAGATTGTAATTAGGGGCAGTGTCATCTCTTATCCACCACTAAGGTTGTTTATTTTACTTCTATAGAAACAAAATATTCTAGAGCTTCAAGAGATCTTACAGGCCATCTACTAAAGTTTCCTCTTTTAAGAAATGAAGAAATTGAGGTCTGCTAATATATGTCTTTTAAAGTATGGGATTATTTCCCCCTGAAGTTCTATCAGTTCAATAAAAATAAAATCATTTTATTTGTTTAATTTGGTAAACTTTAAGTAAGTTAATTTAATCATTTCAATGTAAGTCTTAGCTGGGAAATAAGACTTCCATTATTTATATCCACTGATCTTCTTTTATTAAGCTCTTAAAATGATAATTTTGGACAAAATGCTTGGTAGTATATTTAATTTATAAGTGGCATGTTGCTTTGGTAATGGTGTGTACTACTTGTGATATTCTAGAAAAGTGGGTCTAAATTAATTTATCTGTACAGCTCTCCATTCCTGCATAATGATGCCTATTCTATGTCAGCTGTTAATAAAACAGATAAATGTGGTTGTCTTTCATCCTGCTTCAAAATACACAGTGTGGTTGTCCATAATCTCTTCCTCAAAACTATACAGGCAAGACGCAGCACACTCAATACCCAACAAAGAGTCTTTTTCTCTCTCTTACTCTTGCTCTTGCTCTCGTTCTCGCTCTCTCTCTCTTCTTTTTTTTATAATAGGAAACGTACTTAGTGAATCCGTTTGTCTTTTAGTCTTTTGCACAGCCTGTGCGATCCCGCCGTATAAGGCAGCAGGACACGCTTTTTTCCTTGTTTCCCGGACTGTGTCACTTCAGCATATGTTGCCAAGTTGTTCCTCGTTGTGTCAAATGCAGCTTGACCAATTCCCTTCAGAACACAATTTGAATCAGCAGAGTGATTTCAGAGCCGAGTGCTTACTGTGTATGTGGATTCTAACTGATGAGTTTGCCAACACAGGGGAAAAGATGCCATAGGCCAAAATATCAGTAAAATCTTCAGCTCACTGAAGTGGCATAATGGTTGTCCCTTTGCAAACGGTTATATTAAGTAAGCATATTATTGAAAATAATGCCCCTCTGAGGGATGCCATGTGAGAAGAGATGATTTTTCTGGGCCAATGAATTAAGTTTAATCACTTTTATTTTCCTGATAAGGACACTGATTTGCTATTTGTTTAGATAATTGAATATAATTCATTTGTAAATCTCCTCCATCATAATTTCTATTCCGTTTGGTTTTTTACACATACACACACACACACACACACACAGAGCAAATTAGTTAAAAGATACCTTTTTTCCATTATCTAATCTTCCAATTAAATCAATACTACTTATCCTGTAATCTTTTATTTCCTGGGGAATAGTTTTCTAGATTAAGAGTTTGGAGTTTTTCCCACAGGTAACAGATTCTGGAAGGACTTCAAATGCCATGCATTTTAAACTTCTACTTAGGCTACAAAGATGTAGAAATAAAAATTAGTTCTAGAAAATTCACAGCCTGTAATAGAATCATAAAAATCTCAGATGTGTTCCCAAGAATACTCTAGGGATGAAGGACAGTTAAGTTGTAAGAATTCACAGAGGACCCAGGTATTAGTTTCTCTGAATCATTTCTGTTTTTCAATATGACCTTACAGTTTCAATGGTATATATATGTTTTGTTATGTAATAAACTCTCACATTATAAACCTGAAGTCCTCCATATATGAGCATAGGAGATCTCTATGAGATAATCATCAATATAATTAATTTTCTTATATCTGACACTGTTCTCCCCCAAATTTAAAATGTTGATAATCTTCAGGTGAGATGTTCCTTTTCTCTAGAAAGTCTTGTGTTTTGCTTAATAACGGAGGTGATTCTCTTAGCGATTGCCAGATCAAAGTGAGATGATAGCATTTTTAAAAAATCAGGAAAAAAATTCAAAGACCACTAACTGTATGCTATTGTTAGTGGCCTCTGAGTGGAGGTTTTTCCAAGTTCCTGGTGACCTTTGGGAAAAGAATTTCAGGATGCACCATGTAAGCCAGGCAAGCAGCTTTGTATTGAAAAATTGAAAGCAAAAGTACACTCTGAAGAGAGAGAGAGACAGCAGGCAGCCTCAAAAAGAGCAGCTGCGCTGGGAGGAAGTGGGGTTTTTTTTGTTTGTTTGTTTGTTTGTTTTTGTCTTTTGAAGTCTTACTAATTGGGGGGGGCATAGTCAAGGCTAAGGGGTTGGCTTTTATTAAGAATTTGGGTAGTGGTTCCTAGAATTGGGTTCCCTCCCATTTTTATACTTTAGATGGTCATCTCGGAACTGTCATGGTGATTTCAAGAGCAGAGAAATTTTAAAACCATAATGTAAACGATATTATAATTAGCCAAAGTTCATGTAAGGTGAGAGAGATAGCTGACAAGGCAGTCAAAACCGGTTCTTGCCTGTGGTTATCAGCCCCTCTAGTTAGCTCTGCTTGAAAGTTGTTTACTTTAACACCCACACCCAATCTGCAAGCCCCTGCATCTGGTTGCAGAATTGTCTCCTAGTCTCCTACTCTAATACTATCATCAGAATTGTTCCTGTCTCTCAACCTTTTCTTACTCAGCTTGTAGAGCAATTGTTTCAAGTCTGGGTGCACATCATAATTTCGGGGCTTTTGAAAAATGTCTATACCCAGGACTTGCTGTTAAGCAATTGAGGTAACTTTCTGAGGGTAGAACCCAGTGAGTCAGGATTCAGTACCATGGCCTTAGAGGATTTTGTTTATGTGTAAGAGGGTTCACCAAAATGAGTAGTGACCAATGGAGTAATAGAAACTAGTTAGCTCCTAGTTAGAGCCCTACCTGGACTTTGTCATAAAAATGCTGAGGGACCTTGGGGGTAGATTGTGTTTCACTTCAGGAGGATGTAAAAACTGCTATCACAGAGATCTTCTTAAAATACCAACATCATTTAACATTAAGAACATCTCAGAAATTAACCAAGTTTGACTTTAAAACAGAACACATGAGATAATAAGTTCTTAGAGCCTAGAAGGTGATGGTGTTAATTATTGTAGGCTCAGATACATCCATTTAAACACTTTTTAAAAAATATTTTTCTGTGTTTATATCTCTTAACATTTTTCTTAAATTTTCTTTGGAAAGTTAATGCTAAGCCTAGTTATATTAAAAAGACTAAAGGGAAAAAGGAATCTTGTTTCATTTGTGGTTTTTGTCTTTGGACTCAGACAAGGCATATTCTACCTTGGGGGTAAAGGGTGGTGATGGCAGGAAGGATGAAACTAATAAACCCCCAAGACATAGATAGAAGCTTGAGGGTAAAGAACTGAGACCATTAGTATCCACCTTTTTTCCCCCACCAGAGTTTATTTTTCTCCACAGGGTTCATTTTCTCATTCTTCAAGAGTATTTCTTTTGCCAGAGACATGATTCCTTTATACCTTAGCCTGTATCCCCAGGCTTAAAGTTCTGTACCAGTGAGATAACTAAAACAACAATCTTTGGTTAAAAGCCTTTCCCAACCACAGTGAGTACTGAAATTATATTATTATTAATCAAGCATAAATTTTTAACAAAGATCCACTGATACCTGCGTTCAGACAAACTGCCTTTTTTGCCTTTCTTGAAATACTGCAGATTGATATCAATTATGTATTTCTTTATCCTTTTCAAAGGCTTAGATTACAAAGTATGGTGGAGTGTGTATCGTCAAACTTTTGGAGATGTATGTTTGATTTTCTTCTGTGAAAGTTAATAGCTAATAGACCCATTTAACTCATTCTCCAGGGCCTCTGTTACACCAATTACTTCCTATTTTTTAAATAAACAATACATCACATTTTTTTATTATAACCACCTGTTAAAACAAAGCCACCCATTCAGTAAAATATGAATGAGGTAGTTATTCTAACAGCTATGAAAACTTGAAACAAGTTGGCTAGGTACTTTAGCAGAATTCATAATGGAGGAAATTAGGCTTGTTTGGATTGTGTGCTGGGAAGCAGTGCAAGCTGCTCCTCTCTGAGTGTTTGTACTATCCCTCCATTATTAACCACAGCATGACCATTGACAGTCCTCTCAGATCCTCTTCAAAGTGCTGATTGCCCATCTATCACTCCATGTGAGAATACATTCTGGAATCTGCATTTTATGTTCCCAGAGGAGTGCTGAATATTCTGTTGAAAGTAGCATCCTTCTCACCCTGAGGGCTTCATCTGTCAACTTTTCCTAATTTCGGAAAATGCAACTGCCTTATGTTGAAAGAATGAATAGGTGAGTGAGTCATATACTTACTCACCTATTCATTCTTTCAACAATGTCTTACACACGTGCTATATTCCCAGCACTGTACCAGGTACTAAGAACATAAAAGACGAGTAAGACATAATCATTGCCTTCAGGTTACTCACAGTCTAGAGAATGAGGAAGACAAAAATCAGCCAACTTGCCATATGAGAAGTACACCTAATTCAGCCAGGAAAGGCACAGATGGCATCCCAAGAATATAATGTCACGCTCAGCTTCAAAATGTCAATTCGAGGAAATGAAATACAAGATGGAGAGTCAGAGAAGTGGCCAGTCAATGGATTGTATTTTCTGTTGACCTAGTTCTTATGCAAAGAATAAGCCCATCTCATTGACATTTTCTTAAATATCCTGAAAATTATTTTCTCTCTTCTAGAAATAGTTCATTGCTGGGAATAGCCTGGCTTCGTTAGGAAAGACTTGCCGTACATACTTTTTATTCATTCAAGGCCTACAAATAAGTTCTGATTCTTATACAGACATCTGCTTTGAGTTGCATGGAGCAAATTCAATTTTGCTTATGGGTTTTTAATAAAAATATGTAGAAAACTCAAACCAAACTATTGCATCTGCCAAAATCCAAATGAATTAGAGCAATTAGAATACAGATCAGAATATTTCTGATAACTCATCCTGAGTGATTTCTGAAAACTGAACTGTTTTTAGGATGAAGCTCCTGTTCTCTGCACAGCACTGGCATTGCTAAATACATCACCATGACATACAAAGAGCTGAAATTGCCTTTCCCAGCAATCGCCCTCAGTACAGCCTTTCCTGCATTGCGTTCAGATAGGATGCTGCTGAACAAATTTATCTTCCTTTCATTTTATTCACTTTTCTTGCCTTTCTCCCTTTTGTTTCTTCTCTAAGACAGATATGTATGCGCAGTAACTAAAAGTTGTAAAAAGAACATTTCACCGAACAAAAAGTAGAGTGCTTTTATTTGGGAAACAATTTTTAGTAGTATTAAGCTGTAAAAATTAGTCACAGGAAGAAATTTTGCCTGCTAAATTCTTTTGAAAATTCTATGCAGAACCATAATCACTGGGAAAAGCATGTCATTAGAATGAATCTAACCAGCAAACTCATAATATATGGCTCTTTATTAGTATTAAAAATAATAAAATCAGCAGACCCAAAGTAAATGGATATACAGTACTGTGTTTTTATTATTATTTCCTAAGGCTGAGGTAACTAAACTTTCATGCATGAGGTTGTAAAAATTAAATGATGCACAGTAATTTGAGAAATGACTTTTTCTTGTATAAGTTGGCCTTTTCAACTCTATATATTTGTTTAGAAATCTATCCAACTTCTGGTTGATATTGCTTAAGACTAATCAGATTTCTGGTTTGAATTAAATGACGAGTTAGTGTTTTGAGTTTCTTAAAATAAAAGTCGAAGACACAGATTTATTCTTTTTGATTTGACACTTCCTTTCCATTGGCTACTTAGAGGTGACATAGACTTTATCTTGGTTATTCCTCTTGAGATACGTGGCATGACACATAATCAACCAAATCAGTATTTGCTCATATCCAACCACAGATAAGATCAGATACATCTGGAGAGCCCTAGAGGGTTGGACTGCCAAGAGTCCATTTGCATGATGGACTGAGGAGTATTTTGGGAAATAATCCGTCTTACAGGAATAGAGAGTTGACATAGAGAAGCTTGATATAAATCTGAAGCTTTGAGCATAAAAGGAACCAAACCACAGATGACACATGGCTCATTCTGCCACCCTCAGAAATATATGTTGGGTCCTAGGGAGAGTGTGTTGACGATAGACTCCCAAAACATCCTTTCCAAAAATTTTTACAGAAATTTTGGAAACACTGAGGAGTTCTGCTTTGTAGCCTATATATCGCACCAGGGAAAGAGGTTGCATAGAACTGAGATAGTGACTGCAGCAGGAGGCTGAATCAGTCTGATACCTGACCCAGAGAAGAAGTGGGACAGGAAACACCGTTGGCAGTAGTTAGCTAGAGGCAAAACCAGCAATGCTAGCCCTGGAGGGGGGTGGTTTCATAAAGGCTGATGGCTAACTCAGTGGCTTTCCAGCATTTTCCCAGCAGGTTCATGAACATCGTCTTCTTCTTTTGCAGTGGATATCTGTTTAGAGTCAGAAAAGAAAATGGAAAAGGCAGATGCTGCTTGGTAAAAGAGAGATCTGGGTTCTGATTATTTTATTTGCAGTTTTTTTCAGCTTATTTCTAGGTCTGACTTATTTCTGCAGATCCACATTTCCAGCTGTCTTCTGGACATTTCCCCCTGAATATCCTATAGTAGCCTCATACTTAATAACTCAAAACTCATTTTATTATCTTACTAGTCTCTCCCCAATTGCTCTGCCTCCTGTATTTTGTTGTTGTCGTTGTTTTAGTTGTTAATGATGTCACCAGCCATTCAGTCTCTCAAGTAAGGAAAATATATTCACCTTTTGCTTCTCCCATTCCTTTGGTTCCCACGTCCAATACGTTGACATCAGTTCTCAAATCTCACTCCTGCCTTTCTACCACTGGACTATAAGCCCTCGTTATGTCTTGCCTAGACTTTTGCGATAGCTTCTTAACACAAGACTCTCCTCACTCTAGTCAATACTCTACCTGTGTTATTATAGTCATCTTCCTAAGGACAAATCCGATCATGCCGTCTTCCAGCTTTGTAATCCTTGTTGGCTACATTGTCTGTGTCATAAGGCCCAATCTTACAAGCATTGAAAATAAGACCCTTCACACACTGGCCCCTTCAGCCTCATCCCTATCACTGAGATTCAGCCACATGGAACATCGAACCTGGCCTGTTCACATCTATTTTTATGCTCTTCCACAGTTTCTTCATTTGGCAAAATTTTAGTCATCTTTTCAACAGAGGACAAAATCGCTTCCTCTGGGAAGCCTTCTTGAATGCTCTCGGGATTAGTTTCTTCTTCTTTTCTGTCCCTTGGTACTTTCCTTCCCACCTACAGAGTGGCACTTACTGCAGTTATGATCATTTTTCTATTTTGGTGTCTGTGTCCCATTAGGCTGTGAGATCCTCAGCACAGAGAAGTGCCATAATCCTCTCTGTGTCCCCCGGGCCTCATGCAGGACCTACGCTGTGGCTGTAGGATAAGCGTGGACTGAATGAATGGATGAAGAAGTGCAGTGAAGTGACCAAGTCAGAGGGAGGACACTTAGTTCAGCTTCAGAAAGAACCACAGATGGATAGAGTCTGGCTAAATGTAGAGCAGAACATTCTAAGTGTCGGAGCTTTTTAAAGAAGTAGCAAGTGTCCCTTCGTTAGAAATGCCCAGAGTGGGCGACCACTTGTAAACAGCTGGATAGGGATTTGTGCATGAGGTAGCAGTTTTGAAGTGCTCAGTGACCTCTGATCCAACTGAGAAATTATGTTATTCTTCATTAGTACACAATCCCTTGGGTCGTCTGATGACTTCCAGTAGTCAGTGATATCTGCCATTTCACCCTGGCTCTGTAAGTTTATCTCCCATAAATAGACTGGGAATGCAGTCAGTTGGAACTAAGCAGGGAGTGGGAGGTGAATGAGAAAGAAAATGAGAATATAAAAGAAATATAAATGGCATACTATGATTTTTAAAAGACTGTACTTGAAAACCAAAATATTCTATTTTTAACATCGAGAAGAACTGGGGCTTTATGTTTTGGTATTTTTAAGTGCAGGGAGGGAGAAGGAGCAACCTTTTCCCACTCCTGAGAATTTGGTATGACGGAGATTGCCCAGCCTGCACTTGGAGTTAGTCCAGCCCTGTCTACTAGTGCTAAATTGTAACTCTAAGATCTCTGTGGGTTTAGTAATAACATATAATTATAATGCATTGTTTTTATATAGCACCTTTCTCTAAAGAGCAGAAAGTGCCATGTAGACATAATTCCATTAAATCTCACAGAACTCTGGAGACATTGAAAGAAGGCACTTTATAAGAGATTAAAAATATAAGAAGATATTATATCCCCTTTGAACCCAGAGCTGAAAAGGAATTCCTTCAACCAAAAGTAAATAAAGGCAAGGTAGAATAAAAGCAACATTTATAAGAGGATAAAAGGTTTGAGTTTAAAGGAAGATATTGACTGTTAGAATTAAAGGGAAATTAATAGCCAAAATAAAAAAAAAGAATTGCTTTGAAAATTGGGAAAGTATCTGGAGTGTGTATATAAATATGTATGTGCACAAAATTAAAATAATATACAAACACTTTAGAAATTTGAAAAGAAAGATTATTTTGAAACATCTATAATTTTCGTACAATAACAAAACTAATTAGATATATATTATCTTATATCTTTTGCTAGTTTTTTGTTTTGTTTTCACTGTGATTCTGCAAGTTTCCCACTTAAAATTAGAGCATATATTCAATTTTGTATTATGTATTCTTCACTTAACTATATATCATAAAGTTTGCATAATTATAATTCTAAGTAGGTATAAAATTTTCCATGAATGATATACCATGATTTGTGTCACTCTTTTCTATCATAAAATTTTTTTCATGTTTTTGCCATAATAAATAACAACAGCTTGAAAAATCTGTCTTTATATATCTATATATCTTTATTTTTAATTTTTAAAATTATTTCCTGAGCAGAGAAGATTTCTAGGAGTAGAATTACCTGATTAATATGGATGTATAAGTAGATACTGTATATATATACTCCCAAATTAACATAAGTGAGAAAAAGAAATAAGAAAATTATCAAAAAACTGATTGTGTTTACAAGTTGACAAAGTAGCTATTTTAAAAGCAAAAATGTTAACAATTGTTTTTTTGTGCACAAACAAGTGGTTTGATTTTATTTTCTATAACATCTTCATTTAATTAAATTACTTTGGGAGTATGAAACCAGATAAAAAAGAAAACAGAGACTCAAAGAAAACATAAATTTGTACCTGATTTTTAAAAAGTATATTTACCTAGAACAGGTAATTTCTCTGTCCTCTTACTTTTAGTTTACATGGTCAAATGTTTTATGAAAATAATTAGGAAAGAATGTGTGTGTGTATACCAATACCTGAAGTCCTGTTTTAAGAAAGTAAATGTGATTGCAAAATTTTCCTATTAATTACAGAGGCATTGAAGAAAATGATATGTTCATAACTGTTTGCAGTGATAGGTTGTTATATAGTTTTTGATTTATGCCATAGTCATGCACCAAAGTAATTACCACAAGAGTCAAATATAAAATATATTGGCTTTGGTTAAAAGAAACAATAAAAACATATTGAGGTGTAAGTACTGACCAAGGAAACTCCCAGGCCAATGTTACGCCAAATGGCCATCAATCTAAATGATGACAAGAATATGTACTCAATACTAGCTTATATATGGATAAGGCATACAGCCTTAACCATGGACTCAGGAATCTTAAAGTTTCAATCACTTGTCTCAATATTATTCTTGCCGATCTTAAGCCATATGCACATTTTTATCTATTTTACGGTCAGAAGCAACATTGCAAATTGACTCAGGTTAGTATGGGATGCCAAAACATTTTTACCAGTTTACAGAAATTTTGCAAACCTTTCCGATTTTTACTGCTTTAGCATTCAAATTATATGCATTGAGCATTGTAGCAGTTCTATAGATTGTGTTTTCTGTTTTACTACATAGTTTAATAAGCAGGACCTATCTTGTGAAAAATAAGACTTAAGACAAAGTGTTATAAGAAAAGAGGGTCTGTGAAAAGGTGATCTTTAGCTAACTTAAATTTTGGTAAAACAAAGTTACTCATTGGGAAAAGCTCGTTTAGTCTGTTTAAAACCAACTCTACGAGTTATAGTGAAGATGAGCGATTTATATGGCTACATACTACTCCTTTAGCATAGTGATGATCTACATATTCTCAACAGCCTGTGGTAACCATGAAATGGAAGATGAGAAATGATTGGTTAATTTATTCATTCTCTCACAGCTTGAATGAGGGATTCCTTCCCCATCAGGTCTGTGGGGAACCTCTTTCAAGCCTCTATTACAATGCTTCCACATTATCCTATAAGTATTGTTTAATTTGTCTGCCTCTTCTACTAGAAAAAGAGCTTTCTCCAACTAGAAGGAGGCAGGAATTTTGATATATGTCTTTAGTATCCCAGGGCCTTGCACAATTTCTGGCACGTAGTAAGCACTTAGTAAGTATTGGTGAATAATCAAACAGTTGAATGATTTTTACTTCCTACTGTGCACTGACCACTGTACCAAGGACTGAGAGAGATGAGAAGCAGTGTACCTTCAAGGAGCATATAATTAATACAGAAATGTGAAAAGTTAATGAACACCATGCAGTAATCTATCATGGAGCTGTAACAGAAGATTCTTTGGTGCTGGTACTGAGGAAAATAGCCACAAAGAGTTAAACGTAGGAAAAAATTATGACATTGTGATTTATATAATAGTTAGGTGAGTAATGAATGGGAATGGCCATGCAAGTTAACCCAGAAGTGGTAAGGTCTGTTTCCATCATTATTTGATTAATGTCCAACTCCCCTCCTTGACTGCACATTCTAAGAAGTTGGGTTGTGCATGGGCTTTTGTTCACCATTATATTCCTAGGACCTAGCTGAGTACCTGGCCTAAAGCCAGGTAACTGAGTACTTGCTTTGTTCAATATGCTCTACTTCTTCTATGGCTGGATCATGCTTAGCCCCATTTCTCAGCTCAGGTGTTGCCTCTTTCAGGATTCCTCCCAGAGTGCCCTCTTTGTTATTTCCTTTCTCAGTCCCTAGTCTATTTCATTTGTAGCATATTACCATTTATTTCATTTATTTGGCTCTTTACTAGTTCTTTTTTATTATTTCAGCATATTATGGGGGTACAAATATTACGGTTATGTATA
>VBSM01002616.1:24446263-24496680 GCA_008086735.1 Cheirogaleus medius | reverse complement strand
CTAGTTATCAGCCCTTTGTTGGATGTGTAGCTTGCGAAAATTTTCTCCCATTCCGTGAGTTGTCTGTTTACTAGTTCTTTTATCTGTAGCTCCCACTAGGCTTGCTGGTGGGGACTCTGTCAGTCTGTTTTGGTCTGTGTTGCATCCATAGCACATAACACAGCCCCCAGTACCTTTCACTGCAGAGCTTCTAATTTCATAGAGATCTTTTCTAACCCTATCTAAATTACCTTTTGCCAACCCCTCATCCTGCTTTATTTTCTATCACTCACCATTTTCTGAAATTATTGTGTCTGTGTGTTTATGCTGTATTTTATATTCAAACTGTAGACCCCGTGAAGGCAAAACCTAAAACTATATCTACCTGGTTCACTTCTATATTGCCAATGATTAGTGGAGAGACTGACACAAACAATTGTTGAGTGTACAAATATTTAGCAAATAAAATATGATGGCACAAATTAAAAAAATAGAATTTTTTTGAAAGAAGAGCAAAGAAAGAGATTAACTGTTAGCCAGGATAGTAAAACAAGTGTTAGCTTAGAATGCAAGATCTACTTTCAATGCAAAATTATGACCATAAAACAAAGACATTTGGGAGTAGAGAGAAGAAACAAGCAATAAAACAGAAGAGAAGTCTGAAGACTTTATCTCTACACAGTTGTGGGCAAACATCTCTACCCGATGCAATAGCTTCTTTTGGGGCTCAATGAGAGAGACAAAAGAAACAATGGTTAGACCGAAACAGTCATCTAAGGTCATCGAGAGCCAGGACAAGCTGAATTACTTGTTTCCATCAGTGTAATATAAAAAACACTTGTTATGGGACTGGGACAGGCTTAGGTTTGGTTCCAGCTCTTCTCTTTATCAGCTGTAATGTAGTGGGTAAGTCAGGCACTTTGAGCCTAGGGTCCACAATTGCAAAATGGGAAAAATGAAATCTACCCTGTAGAATTGTTTTAAATATAAAACAAGGAAATGTATGTGAAAACCTGTGCTTGGTGCAGAATGTATTTCCTATAGGAGCTCACTGAATGGAGGCCATTGACAGAACAGTGCATCAATTACAGCACCCAGCTGGAAGTGTAAGAAGCAGAACATTTAATAATATTGTAATAGTAGAGGAAAATTCATTTCCTTTAATTTAAATAACTTTGGAGAACATCTCTTTATTTTGGGTCATAGCATAAATAACCCATTGATCATAGTATATAATTGTCAGTAAAGGCATGCTAAATCATAAATTATTATCTTGAAAAAGGAAAAGAGAAAAGGCATTAATTATGATAATAATATTTATTATCTCACATCATATATAGTTGAGGCTCAGGAAGTAAAATTGAAAAAAATCTTTCACTGATTCTGAGTTCATTAGCATACTTTACAGGTGCTTACGTTAAGACACCCAAATGTATTTTTCAGAAAGAAGAGATTTGAAAAAGTCCCCATTTCTGGCGAAGGCTAATTGAAAGGCAGACGATACATGATTAGTTGATGTATTTGATCTGTGTATGTAGCTGTTAGAGTAGATTTATCATTTAAAGACAAATACAGTATTAAAAGTCTAGGAATCTCTGAGTTGGGAATTGGAGGTGGGAACCAGTCAACAAATCATATGTTTATAAAATAATTTGGAACCTTTTTCAGAGAGCTGATTTCTGAATAGTCTATCACCTGAACAGTTTCATAATGATGTTGGTTTTCCAACTTCTCCTCTAGTGAGAGGGAATGAATCAGTTGTACCTCAGTTTATATAAGAAAAATCACATATTAATTGATTTATGTTTATAACATTGCAGATATCCATAAAGCAAAGCCTTTGGCAACTGGCAAATGTAATAATTTCACATTTGCCTATGGCTCACCAAGTACAATTCAATGCTTGAAGGCAAAATTTTATGTTTCATGTTTAGTTTTTATGATTGCTTCCATATAGCTTTTCTGTGCATTAAAAGTCAATTTTCAGAACCATAGGCTTACCAATTTTTATGAGTGAAAATTTTATAAGATATTATCCTGAGGTAGCATAAAATTATTTTCTGATAATTTTTACTACCTTTCAAAAGTCTCCTATTACTTTGTTTCCACATATGCCTGAGGATATTATTTGTAATATTTCCAAATATGACACATTTCATTAGAAATGTGATATATTACACAGAGATGTCATATGAAGCTTGCAACCTCATAATAACATTACAGATGTAGTTTTTAATGTTGGTTACACTGATTATTTTGTTTAAAATCAAATATAAAGGACATTGGAAAAAAGTATTAATGATTTTATATTTACAGACATTGTGTCATCTTCTCTTAATCATAATTATGAGCAAGAAGAATTAATCCTTGAAGTGAGAGACTCCTTGTAACACAATAACCTAAACACTGCATTGACATACAGAAAAAGGAACACTTAAGATAAAAGTTTGTTAGATTTCTATGTAAAAAAAGAAAAAAATAGTGTTACCCATAGAAATCTTTCTTGTGTTTTTGCTCTTTGCTCTGCCTCAAGTCATGTACATAAAATAAAAGTTTTTCCATTTAATGATATGTGCAGCCATAGGAGCACAAATCTTACCATCATACACATTTTGTGTTGGATAAAAGTTGTGTCTACTGAGCAAGTTGCAGAGTTTGATAGCCATCACTAGTGGGCACTAAATCATCTCAAAAGCCATCCTGTTTTCCCATGCAATGATATAAGGATCTGCCATCAGAGTGCCTAAGCATAATGAAAAATATCCTCAGGTGAGAAAACCAAAGTGCAAAGAAGTTAGGGAGATAGTATTCATTGCTAGAAATATTCTAAGTTTAGACCCAAATCTATGTGTTGGCCGTAAAAATTCTAAGATGGCTATAAACCATCTAGAGTTAAATGCATATCTCAGCCTGCATATTTTGTTGGTTTTATCAATGACTTGCAGGATAAACTTAGAGCCACTGACATTCCTTCACTTTGCAGTGAATGTTAGACAGGATTCCCTCCCCATGTGCTCCTGGTAGCAAAATAATTCTTAGAAAATATTATTTGAAGGTCAGCTGCAACATACTACCGAAAGGAAACTTTTCATAACAGATATAATTTAGCATCAAACAGAAAGGCATAGTGACATGACAATTGGCTTTAAGGTGGGTAGATAATTGCAACTTTAAAGCCTAATGAAAAAAAAGTCATGAAAAAATTTGATATGGTGGACAAAAAAGACTTTGCCGTCAGACTGACCTGGGTACAAATCCTTTTGGTACCAAATGTGCAGCACTGGGCAAGCTATTTGCTCTCTGAGCATCAGTTTATACTCATACAAAATGCGGAAAATCCTACCTACCATATATATATGCATGTGGTTTATGTAGATTAAGTATATCAAATGTCTGGCACCAACCAAGTTCATGATGAATGTTTGTTTGCTTAGTCTGAACAGAATGTGAATACATAGTGTAGAGGTGAGGGGAAACTTACCTTTTCCCCTGAAAGTACACTGAAAGATCAACTCACAATTAAGGCAGATTAATAAGAGAAAGGTTTATTTACGATGTGCATGCATAGAATCACAGAGTGATTACCCAATATCCCAATGAAGTTCAGATATTTTTATACATGTCTTTTAGAGGGAAGGGAGGAAAAGGAGGAGTATAGGTAATTCTTTTTAGGGCTGATAAATGATTGCTAAGGAGGATGAAAGGATGGTGGAAACAGATTAACCTGTAAATTAACCTGAGAGACAGGTACTGTGTTTAAAATAATTTGGGCCAGGTCTGGTTGCATTCTGCAATATATTAAGATAACAAGGAGAGGAAGAGAAGTCAGTTGCCCCGTTTAATCTTTTGATTGGTAAGTCCAATTTATGCAGATAGAGGGAAAGCCCCCTCCAATGCTTTGTTGATCCGAAGGGGCCTGCAATTCCAAATACTCTTTATAGCAAAGAGTCATATTAAGGGGTGAAATTTCTTGAGCTCCTTCAATAGTCAGTCTCCTAAATATAATAGTATTTTCTTGAAGAGTCCCCAGTATCGTGAAGGGAAATGTAGTGGAATATAATTCCTGCTACTGATTGAACATCATCTGGCCTCTTGTCTACCAGTAATCTGTTGGGTGATATGGGAGGACTCCTGTAACCTCATTGACTGTCACTGTCTATAGCTGTAAAAGGAAGAGCTTAATTTATTTCTTTACTTGTTAATATTATTTAATATCCTTTAAGAATAGATGCTTTGCATCTAGTGGTCATTGAATAACTGTTGAATTAGTTCAATGACGTTGTGATGCCATCCTATGGGGGACTTGAGTATATCACTGGGAACTTCTGCAAGAAATATAGACTTCACATTCATTCTATTGGTGCTATGTGGAATCTATAAATCTAGCTCTCTGTAGCCACCTCAGGCTTTTCTGATTGGATTGTGTCAGTATAAAGACAGGCAACTGCTGACATGCATGTAAGGTTGTTTACCCCAGCATGTAGACTTGCTTTCCAAAAGGACCCTGAGGGTGATAGAATATCCTTCCCATAGGTGTCCAACAGGAAAACAATGTATTTTAGACTTTTCTTGGCCATTGACCTCTGGACTAACAATAGTTTCAGAAAATTTTTCAATTTACTGAGGGTATAATTCTCAAAAAACAAAATGTATTTTATTCTTTCCATCTCTCTAACCTGCTCCAATATATCTTGTTTTCCTAGTCTTTGCTCTCTTACATGAGGGTGGATAATTTTTCTCTAGAGCTCAGAGGATGAATACTCTTGACCTAAAATTCATTGAAGAAAGGCATGGAAAGTCTGGCAGTTCAAATCCATTGCTCTAAAGGTTTTCCTTTCTGTTATATGTTATCACTGAGTGTCCGTAGGGGTCAGAGACAGAGGCTCTGTGGTTGCTCCTGAACCTGAAGTCTTTGCTGAAAAAGATGAAAACAGATGGAAACCACACTGGGTACAGAGCAGTGAGGATCCAGCCTGTTGTTTCTAAAAGCCTGCTGCATTCAAGACACAGTGAACTTAGCCTGGTTTTGTTTTGTTTTGTTCGGAAAAGTAAAAAGAGAATCTCATGTTTCAGACTTTCCTATTCTACCCAAAATTCAATTTATTTTATGCTACCAAAATTATTTGAAAGTATTTAATAACATTATAGTCTGTCTCCAATTACTGCCTCTTTGTCCTAACAGCAAAGCTCCTCCTCCTAAGAGTTCTATATTTATTGCCTGTATTTCTCACCTCCTATTTTCCCCTGACCAACTCTAATCAGGCTTTTGCCCCCGATATCAACTTCCTTGGGAGCTCAAAGATCTTATCAAGATCAACAACCCCTGTATTGCCAAATCTTATGGTTAATATTCAGTCCTCTTCTTACTCGAACCTTCAGCTGCGTTTGACACAGTTGATCACTCCTTCTTGAAACACTTTTGTTTACATGACTTCTGGGACACCACTTTCTCTTGTTAATCTTTTAATGCATGTCATTCCTTTTCAGTTTTCTTTACTGGCTTCTCTGCTGTCAACATCTAAAAGTGCATCAGTGCTCAGTCCTTGGCCCCCTTCTCCTGCCTTTCTATACTCCCTTTTTAGGTGATTTTATCCAATTCTATGGCATTAGATCAATTGATACACCAGTGACTCCCTGTTTAGATCTCCTGCCTTGGCCTCTCCCTTAAGCTTCCCAGCTGCCTCCACAGTACCTCCCCTTGGATGTCTAATAAGCTTTTCCATATTAGCATGTTCTGAACAGCTCTCTGATTTCTTACCCACTTCCCTATTTTCTACAAGTATATTGATTCCCCAATCTACCCTTTCTCAGTCAATGCTATTACCACTTACAGTTGCTCCAGCCATTCAGAAATTCAGTTGGTGATACCTTCAGAATACACTGTAATCTGACCACGTGGCCACCCTTGTTTAAACCACCATCATTTCACACCTAAACTTCTGCAACAGTCTCCTAACAGGTCTTTATTCCTCCTACAGCCAGCTTACCACTCTCCACATCACTCCCCCTCCCAAAACCACTGCAACTTTGCTGTTTCTTGAACACGACCATCTTATTTCCTCCTCTGGGCCTTTGCACTTGCTGCTCCCTCTAACTGATGTGACCCTTCTCCGGAGCTTTGCATGGCTTGCCCTCTCATATCAGTCAGTACTCCACACAAAGGTCACCATCAGAGAAATTTCCTTTCTCCTAATTAAAATTGCATCCATATCCAACTCACTACCCTCCGTCCCCTTTCCCTGATTTATGTCCTTCAGAGCACTATTTGACATTGGGCTATACTGCTATTTGCTCATTTACAGGTCTCCTTCCCCAACTGAAATATATGCTCCATGAGACATTCCTGAAAAAAAATTATAAATATAGAAATGAAACCATTGTATCAATTTTAAACTCTCCCCATTATTTTTGAAGTGAATATTTTTATATTGAATCACATTTTCCCAATGACCTCCACCAGCATGTTTTTCATGGAGAAAAATAACCTCAATATTAAATAAAAATTTTACCAAGGACAATAATATCTACTCTCGACAGTATGCAATTAATTTTCCTATGTAGCCCATAGAAGAAATTTAGTCATTCAGACAATTGACTGTGACCATTGCTGGCAGCATGTGTAGAAACAGAACAGATACTGGAACAGTGACATTTTGCACCAAATGTGCAAATACAATAAAGCGCAGAATAAGCAGTGATTATCTGGTATTGAACCGCAGCCAGAGTCTGAAAACTAACACAAAAGTGTGTTGTCTAACAACTTTCTTCCACTAGATTTTACTCTTTCCTTATTAGAGGAGTTCTCATTTGAGTAAAAAAAAAAATGTTCATTTATATAATTAACATTCATTCTTCTTAAGAAGTGCTAAGTAGGTCGTTGTTTGATGACTGATGGAAGACCATCCGAAATGACCTATCATTGGGTGCGTTTCTTTAGACTTTGCACTAACTTTAGTTATTGGCAACTCTTCATAGCCAATGGTTTGCACCCCCTGCCTCCTTTCATAGCCATCTTTAAGATGTTTAACACTCTTTCCTTGTGCACTGGTGACCTGTATTGCTCTAGTGAAGGGTATTGATTTTCCATTATTCCTAGATGCCACATGATACATTTCTATTAGTTGTAAACACTTATAAGACTGACTTCTATTTTGTCCTTCATCACATCAGCCTGCTAGGACAGGAGATCTTTAAATGAGGCCCAGTGCATTTCATCAGACACGTTTTCATCTTGGCACTTAAAGGAATGATGCTCTCAAGGTGTCTAGATGTAATGAAGCTTGTTTTTTAAAACCTGCTGCTTTCTTGCCAGAGCCTCAAGGCAAGGCCTCTTAAAAGTAACAGACTGTACTTGCTTTTCAGACCTATTCTGGGCTTGACTTATTTGCTTTTTCTATAGGCACTAAACTCTTACTTGTATCTTATTGATCTATGTTGGCTTCAGAATTAACCAGGAAGATTCATATTGGCCTCTGCAAGTAAGGAAAATTACTGATGAAAAAAAAAAGATATAACTTTATAAAATTGACCCTCAAGATAAATTAGATTGTTTGGACAACAACAATGATGAGAGTTCATTGGTGTTTTAGGATACACTAAAAACACATTAAAGAATCAAGTTTTTAAAAACATTTCAAGTAAGGGTTTACAGTTTGTCCTGGATTTGTTTTAGTGATAAATGTGGTCTGCCACCTCTACTACTTGTTGACAAAAGCCTACTTCAACCAGAAAGCCAAGATTTTTCCCCAAAGGTTTTAAATTTTTTAAATAGCATATGTGTCTCCTGAGAGAAAACTCCAAAAGGTTACAGAATCTATTTGCCCTTAAAGGGAAAAAAACAACAGTGAATATTAAGAAAAAATGAGAATATAACATATGAGAAAAGGGTAGTTGTCAGAGGACATCTAAGAAGTAGATGCTATCTCTCTTTTGTACACCCCTCACATTTTTTGTAGGGCATCTCTTACATTTAGCCTTGCCTTAACATTCCTCCTGCTGTTATCTATGGTGGAAAATGGTC
The DNA here is from genome assembly GCA_008086735.1 of Cheirogaleus medius. NCBI lineage: Eukaryota > Metazoa > Chordata > Mammalia > Primates > Cheirogaleidae > Cheirogaleus > Cheirogaleus medius. The sequence goes on along the minus strand of VBSM01002616.1, from coordinate 24,488,681 downwards.
CCCCCATCTTTATTTTCTTATCACATATTGATTTAAATTCGCTTTCCTTGTTCTCTGTCTTGGTTGAACATGTCTCATGAGCTTCTTTTCATTTACATGGTAACTAAAAGTGTGACTTGGATCACCCCAACAAGCATTTTTAACACTTCCCAAACATTTACTGCCTCATCTCACAATATTTACACTTGACCTCCACTCTCTTTAATTATCCACTCCTTTCCTCTGAGGACTTTGGCAAATGGCTCAGTCTATGTGTTACTCTCTGCATGATTCCAATTTACCTAGTTTACAAGGAGAAAAACAAAACAACCATTTTTTTCCTAATAATCTTATGTTGATGTGTAACATATGTTTAAATAACAAGTATTTATTGTGTTATTGCTATTTACCTAAATCCATCCTGTTTTTGCATTTACATGAAACCAAAAAGGAATTGTTGTGTATCTTTAAGTTTCAGAGAGCTTCATTCGTCAGTTCAACAAATATTTGTGTTCTCACAATATATTGAGCATTATTTCAGCTATGGAGAGTACAACAGTGAACAAAACAGGAAAAAAATTCCTCTAAGCTCCCTGGAGCTTACATTCCAGTGGGGAAGACAGGCCATAAACAAAGAAATAAGCAAAATCTACTGCATGCCAAGGTTTCCAAGGATTTATTCAGCCAAGTGATACTATGGCAACTTTGCCAATTAGAAGCACAGGGTTGCTGAAAGACATCAGGCCCTTGAGTTTCTTAATAAGAAACAAAAATATCACCCAGCACATGAGTGCAATTCTTCAGGCCACCACTGTTCACTGTCATCTAAAATCCGGTTGCTAGGACACTGCTAAGCATAGCAAAGCTAAGGACACTTTACAAGCTGGGGAAATTTTTGGTAGAATGATGTTCTGACATTCATGGATCTAAATTCAATTATGAAATATGGAGCAATGGAGATTAACAGTGAAAGAAAGAAATATTTATAAAGTTGAGTCTTTAAATCATTTGAAACTTAATAATCTAATGCCTATAAAGAGGAGATATTCAAATAATTACATTGAAAAAGTATTAGTATTTTATAATAGCATTCAAGAATCTATTGTTAATTCTATTCTAAATGGTTACCAACTTTTTAGGAAAATCTAATCAATCTTTTAATTTCCTCAAAAACCAGGCGGCTATCTTTAGCCCAGAAAATGTAACTTTTGTTCTAATACTACGGCTTTAGTTTTGCAGGGTAATCAGTGTCATTATATTTTTATCCTCCAATGCTTCTCTAAATAGAAATGAGGTCTCTTCATTTGATTTGGGAAATTGAAGGCCAGTCAGGGAATTCAAAACAGTGTTGGTTTCAAGCTTGAGTTCTTCTGAATAGCACCAAGTTCTTTTTCTTGAGCCTGAGGCATGGATCTCAATGAAAAAAAAGTTGGGAAATGATGAACCCAGGATGTCCTGAGATTATCTTGCCTATATACTTAACATTGCCCTGAAATTCTGTCCTAATGTAGCCCATGAATAGTAGGGATCAGTAACTTATTTTTATTGCTATGGCAGAAGTAAACCATGTATGTAAGAAATAAGATGAGATATATATTATGACACTGTTCATTTATTTGCACATAGGAAATACACTCATATAAATGAAAATTAACTATTTCTCATATGGGAAGCAAAATGTAAAGTTGGAAGTCGTTCACACTGAGCACATCACCACAAACTGATGTGAACTGGAATAGTGTAACACCATGTGCCGAAATTATTCTCATATCACTGAACCACAAATTTGATAGAGCTCTGCAGTTATTGTTAGATTTAATGGCAGAGAACAGTCAGAAAGCTTTGAATGACCAAATACTGATAACATTTCTTGAAGAACAAAATAAATGAACATTTCATAATATGCAATTCCAGGATCAGCCTGTCTACATTGGGCTTGGTAGCTGAACACATCTTGCCTCATCCTTCCCTTAATTCAACATTTTTATCTTGTGTTTGAAATATATATTTTACTTTTATGCAGAAGGAAAGAGAGCTATGACTCTCACAACACTTATATACATTCTGTGTATAAAACTGGGCGTACATCCGTAGTTAGGATGCCAGGAGAATGTCAGTGTTTGCCATCAATCGTCTTACTCATCAGAGTCTGATTAGAAGCTAACTATCCTCTGGGACGGCTGTTTTGTGGAGAAAGTGTTAAAATTGGTCTTCTTGCTCGCATTAGGGTTGGATGAATCAAACGATATAGCCCTATAGGAGGAAAAAAGTGGGTTAAAGCCTCTCAAGGGAACTGGCTTTTGGTGATGACTGCCACCAGTGATTCTCAATTAGAACAGACGGAGAGGTAAAAATAATTCCAGTTCTGAATTAAAAACACGAAGTGACATCAGTTTTCATGGTTACAGACAGCATAGCCTAACAGAAAGTGTGTATTGTTTGGAGCCGGACCAAACCCGGGCTCTGCTACGTGGCACCTACACCACTTTGGACAAGTGACTTCTCTAAAGCAATTTTTGTCATCTGTATAGATGGATATGTTAATTAGCTTGGTTGTGGTCATCATTTCATAATGCATACATATATCAAGACATCATATTGTGGCCTTATTTTTATACCATTTTTATTTGTCAGTTATACCTCAGTAAAGCCAGGGGGAAAGCTTGCAGGATCGTTCTCTGTGTGTGTGTGTATATATATATATATATGAATGTACAACCGAGGATGATACGAGAACATTGCAAGAGCTCAATAATATATAACACAAATGTCCACAGATTTCCTCATCCTTTGCTTGCACATATTGCTGGCTCATGCTACTATCTGCATAGTAGCAGTGTCCCCTGGCACTGTTAAAGTCCCCCATAGTTATTTCTGGAAGTCACCACAGTGTGTCCCACATTGCATGAGAAACTAGTAAGTTTCTCTTCTTCTGTCTTCCTCGTGAGGACACTACTCCATGCCTCTGAGAGAGGCACCTTTCCCTACAGCCCTGCGCCGGGAGCCCTCTGGGGTAACTCTGCTCTGACTCAAGTCCGGGTCAGAGGCCTTGGGGTGAGTGCTGTGCAAAGGATGAAGGCAGAAAGGAGAGGATGGTCCTCTTCATTTTTCACCTGGACCTTGAAGCAGCCAATGTGTGACCCTCTTGAAAATAGACTTATCTTTCCTCTACTTCACCCTCAGGAAAAACATGACCTTAGAGTCAGGCTGGGAAATAAACTGATCTTGTCCATTTACCTGTCTCTTCCCTCTGTCTCCAGAAGCGTGCTAGTTGCTATCCAGGTGTTAGCTCATCCTCCCAAGAAGCCAGTGACGTTAGTATGTTTAATATTAATTTCCAGATGAAGAGACCAAAACCTAGAGAGATTCAGAATACCATCTTCCCTCCTCTTTCTACCTCATTTCAATAACTACCTGAGGTCTTGCCAGCCTCAGATGTTCGTTTTCCATTAGATGAGCCCCAAATGTCCCCAAATGTACCCAAATGGTAGCAATTATTATTATTACTGTTCCACTCCAAGTCCGGATTCACACTGACTCAAGAATAATGAATCTGAAGAGATATGTCAAGTGGGAAATGAAGTGCAAAAATTAGAGTAGTAGAGACAGAGAATGGAGGCAGGGGGATTGGAGCTTAAGTAAAAGAATCTTTGTGCATGTTTGTGTGTGTGTGAGGAGAGAGAGAGATACAGAGAGAGAGAGAGACCGACCTGCTTTATTGTGCTGGTCTGGAATCAAACCCACTAGATCTCTGAGGAGTGCTTCTACATTCAAAAATTGAAAAATCAAAATAGTAAAAACAGGAGTGTATCGTCTTGCTCTTCTCTCTACCTCGCCTGTGGGGTGCCCCCTTCTTCTCCCACCTTGGGCATCTGCTTTTGTTTGTGTATTTTTCTAGGGTCTCTTTATATACCATGGAGTACTGCTCAGCCATTAAAAAGGAATGAAACAATGTCTTTTGCAGCGACTTTGACGGAACTGGAGGCGATTGTCCTAAGTAACTCAGGAGCAGGAAGCCAAATAGCACATATTCTCACTTATAAGTGAGAGTTGAGCCATGGGCATGCATGTTCATACAGAGTGACATAAAAGAGTTTTGAAAAGCCAAATGTCATGATAATAAAAATAAAATAGAAGGGGTGGATCTGAGGAACTTTATGAATAAGACATCATCTTTTATTTATCTTCTTTTAAACAATTTCTTACATGGCACTAGCTACTTTTCTCACCCTTCACTATGCTACAAGCCCCAATTTTCTTCCCTTTCTTTAAAAAAAAAAAATAAAGTAAAATAAAATCATATTCCAGATAAAGACCAAGACTTTCCTTTCTCCTTCTTTTCTTTACTCCTTATTTCCTTAACTCATCTTTCTATCTCCAAGTACAGGTGGGAAATAATTCAGGCACTATTTTTTGGTGAATTAGATTTTGATCATAGTCCACAAGAAATCTCTAGAGATTGCTTTCAAACTAAAACCAATTTCATACCCAGTGGAAAACTTAGTTTCATGGAAGAAAAAGCTAAATGGGGACATTCAAAAAATGTCTAAAAAGAAGCCAATTCTAAAAATACTTGCCCAGTTACTACCAAGAAGCATTCTCTTCCTTAAACCAAAAAATACAAAGAGAATTGCTCTATTGATAACGCTTTGTATCATTTATCCAGGGCAGGGGAAAGATATTCTGGTCATCATTCCTTTTCTTTGCCAACCATAATTTTTCTTCAGTTACAGTTTAGTGAAAGACTAAATTTAATGTTAATTCTCTTTGCAAGAGTCTTCCAAATAACATGGAAAGAACAAAGATGGCATTAGTGAAAATAAAAAGCAAATTCATGTTAATCTCAGTAATAGTTTACAGATATTATTACCAATCCATTTTCTAATAATTTGGACCAAAATGTTCGCAATTCATTCAGCTTGAGTGCTCTGGGTTTTATGAACTTCCCAAATTACAAGTCTGTTTGCTACTGATGTCTGAAAAACATGGGGAAATTAGATCAACAAGAGATTTACACACATAGAAAGAGATGATATTGCATCATTCCATTTTTTTTCTTGTATATTTCTTTCTTTCTTTTTTTTATTATTTTATTTTATTTATTTTATTTTTTTTTCTTGAGACAGAGTCTCACTTTGTTGCCCTGGCTAGAGTGCCATGGCATCAGCGTAGCTCACAGCAACCTCAAACTCCTGGGCTCAAGCGATCCTCCTGCCTCAGCCTCCCGAGTAGCTGGGACTACAGGCATGCACCACCATGCCCAGCTAATTTTTTCTATATATTTTTAGTTGGCCAATTAATTTATTTCTATTTTTTAGCAGAGACGGGGTCTTGCTCTTGCTCAGGCTGATTTCAAACTCCTGACCTTGAGCTATCCTCCTACCTCGGCCTCCCAGAGTGCTAGGATTACAGGCGTGAGCCACCACGCCCGGCCTATTTATTTCTTATTTAGTAGCTTGAAGTGATCCATAGACTAGGAAGCTGATATACATTGAAGGTTGTCCTGGTTACCACCACTGACATATTCTCCTTCCTCAGTGTCCATTCTCCCTTATCCAGAATTCTCTGCAGAGAGAGGAGTGGAATAGACAAAGAAACCCCTAAAATGTTCAGGCACTATCAGCTGCATATGTAAAAGTTTTGGATAAATTTAACTTTCTTACATTGAGATAATGGATTAGAAATTAATATTTTGTTCATGACTTTTTCATATCCACGTTTTTAAAAAATAGTAACTAAACATAGGACTGATCAGTTGGTAATTATTTAGTAATTAAAAGTGAAAATGTATATATTAATGCCTATGGATCTATTTCAGATGTTTCTTCAAATTTGGTGTAGTTTTTCTTTACATGTTAGTTTATGAACCTTAATTTGGTGCCTCTATCTAAAAACCAAGAGCAGGTGAGACACCTGAGAAATTCTCATTTGCATCTGTTCCCCTTCCTTCTGAGAGGGTTGTCCCACCCAATTTTGCCTTGACAACAAGGAAATAACTAATGACAATTTGAGAATTAATTCACTTTTGATCTCTTATGTTACCATGTCAGGTCTTCCATCATTTGGCTCAAATTAATGCTGAGTTGCAGGAGAACAGGACAGGAGTCTGGCATTTTTACATTCAGTACAGTTGCTAGCAGAGATGATTAATAAACATCCTTTGATATGAATCAAAGAACTTGGTTAAGTGAATTCTATCCTCTTTACTTTGTCTTCTTACACAAAACATGCTACTATAAGGTTCCTTTTTTTTTTCAGTAGTGAAACTAAATATAACAAATTTACCCCATATTTATTAAACATGGATCACTTCCTTCCTATAAAAATTTAAAAGTTCAGTTCTCCAGAATGAAAGAGATAAACATGTGTAGACGCAAATCAATTCTGTATTGGTTTCTTATTACCACATTAAAAAGGAAATCTGAGGATGTAAGTTATGGCTTAATTTTGATTTTGAATCCATTCTGCTACCTAATGTACATAAAATAACCATCACAGAATGAAACTGATACATCTAACAGCTGGATGCATTTAAATGATTTTAAAATAAGTGCTTTATAAAAAGTCAATTTTTGGTGTTTTGCTGCTTAGGAACAAAACAAATCACAAATTTGTTTTTATTTGATTTTCTCCGACAGGACTGGGAATTCCCACATTTCATGGGAGATGTCGATGTAAATCTCCCTGGGTTGCACACTCCTCACATGCAGTTCAAGATTCCTTTCTTCCAGAAGATCTTCAAGGAGGAATATCGTATTCATATAACAGGTACGTTATAATGTTGAACACAATTTGATTGTCTTCGTATATTAGGGTAATGCTAGCCGTTGTAAGGAACAAAAAAGCAAACCATAATATTTGGGAGGCATAAATATGATTTTATTTCTCATTACCTTAACAGGACAAGGTGGTTCCAGGTTGGCTGGGAACTCTGTACCAACATTTTGGGACCTAGGCTCCTGGTAGCTTTGACAATTTCAGCATTAACATCTAGCAGGCAGATGGGAATAAAGAGACTGGGGAAGATGATTAAGAAGGCTCACCTGTTTCTTAACCTCCTTGGCCTGGAAAAGAAACTTGTCACCTCCCCTCATATTCCGCTGGTGATAACTAGTAAACGGTAGATAGAGTCAAGGATAGCAGAGAAATGTAGTCCCCCGTTGGGCAGCCGCTTCAGGGGTTAGGTCTAGTGTTCTGGTGTAAGATTATCAAAGGGGGAAGGCAACTCTTTGGTGTGGGTAGTTATCCTGCCATACCACTCCACCTTGATCTTGCTCACTGGGTGGGTCTCTTTTTCACAACATACAGCTCAGTATATATTTTCAACATTAATACTCTTTGTGCTTTTGTTTTTCATTTGTTGCTGAGATCAAAACAATGGTATCCTAGAGCTCCAATCAGAACATATTCCTTTAGGGAGTTAGGCCACTTCTCATTTGATTTCCTAAAACCTTCTTCTGTGGCAAAGCTCAGGTTTGTCTCAAGTGGTTCTCTTGTGGATCCCCAGATTATTTTACTTTCAGATATTTCCTGCTTTTGAAATGGCTAAAATACAATTTATTATAATAGTCTTTCATGACATCTCAGTCGTTTTCATCTAAAAAAGACTTCCTGGAGTTATGTTTTATACCTTTTTTTTTTTTAACAACAACTAGCAGACAACTGAATGATCACAGATAAAGGATAGCATTAGTCCCAAAGCTGTTCAAATGCAGGTAATGAATGTGCGTCTGTTTTAAGGACAATGGCCTAGGATCCCACACCTGCTATAATAAAAACTGCTGAAGAAATCTGTGCTTACACTACCGTCTGTGCTGCCAAATAAAAATAGCCTGAGCACAGAAAACATTAACATCTGAGTACTGCGAAAAACCTTTACTTCCCAGCTAGGAGGCTGTTTTCTGCTTTGAGCATGAGGCAACCTTCCTAAATTGGAGAATGAGCTCATGAATAGGGAAGATGCAGCAGGTTTCTTTTCCTATTCAAAATGAATGAGGCCCATCTATTAAATTCACTGGATAAATCAATCAATTTGAGTTCAGGTCACATAGTGTGGTTTCAGAGTCCCCACTTAATCTCAGCAGCATGCTACCCTCTCGGACTTTTAAAACAGCTATCACACACATGGCATCATCATATCCCTTTGGGTGGGCTTTTGCTTAGACCATCTGTTCTTGCTACCAGCTCTTGTCCCAGGCCATCATTGCACTAATATTGTCTCTGACTATCAGAATGCCTGTCAAAAATATACTGCTTAAATGTAGAACATCAGATTTTTTAAAAAAAGGGGAATGAATTGGAGAACCTGTTAGTAAGAAAAAAAATTGAGCTGTTAAAAAAAATTTAATTTAGGGCTATTTTGCATGGATTTGTCTATACACTGTCATTTATAGATGGTACAAATTCAGGGTTTGTAGCGCCCAAAGTTTACACAATCTGGAATCCTCTATTTAAGAAGATGAATATAAAATTACATCTAAAAATTATATTCAGTGCCTTGGAAGGGAGCCATGCATACAGAGTCCCTGAAGCTTCAGTGTCATTAACACTGAGGTAAAGACTACTGTGCCTTTGGAGAGAAGCAGATATCTGACTTCCATTTGAACTAAAATCCTTGTCCCAGCAAATATTATTTTCCAAAAACTTAAAAGTAAGAAAGACTAGTTAAGTTTTTGTAATGGAGACTGCTTCACATTAATAGGGTTTGCCAGAAAGTGGGACTATATTGTAATTAAGGCTTTGATGCAGTGTTTGCCAAATTATGCTGATTGCCAAATCATCAGGGAACTTTATAAACATACAGATTGCTGGGCTCCACTGCTATTGGTTCTGACCCAGGAGGTCTGGGCAAAGGCAGGGAATGGGACTTTGGAAAAGTTCCCCCAGGTGATGTTGGCAATTGGGTATGGCTCCTTTCTGATTGAGAAGCCACAGATAAGGTCAGAATGTCTCCCTGAAATAATCCATGCAAACAACTGGGTGCCTGGACCTGTCGAAAAGGCCTTTGAGGATTCTGGAGTTTAAATTCAAAATAAAATAGGATAGGTGAGGGTTTTGGGGTGAAGGGCTCCACCATAAACAAATTAAATCCAATTTGTGGTAAATCCAGTTTGTTCACATGCATCCACAGATCCATGATAAGAATTCCTGGGAAAATGACTACAGGTTTGGAGGCTGAAGAAGTCTGAATGTTTCCCCCTCTCGTTTATGTTCTGTTTCTTTTACTTTCTCTGTTCTGTTAATTGGCTGAAGAGTTTGCTGAGGCCACTCTGGAATAGCATCTCCACAGCCCTCCTGTGAAGGGCTTTTTACTTTGTCTGTCACATTTGTAAGACAATTGTTTCTGGGGAAACCTAGGTAAAGTTTCCAAACTACTGCGCTTCATGTTGCACTTTAATATTCTCGGTAGTTAGTAGCCTACAAATTTCCATGAGAACTGCAAATACTAACTTGTTGATCAGCTCTTCCAAATTCTGCTTCTTTTTTTACGAAGACTTCAGTGCTTTCCTTGCTAAGCAGATACAGTATCACCACTGGGATTATTAAACATAAAACCCTCTAGATCCTCCAGTGGATCTCAAACATTAGTGTGTATTAGAATCACTTGGAGAGATTGTTAAAATGATAGCTCCACCAGCCACACACTCAGAATCTGATGCCTGAGGTATGGGGCAGGGCCAGGAACCTGCCCTCTCTCAAACACTGCAAGTGATACCTGTGCAGGCAGCCAGAGGACCGCCCTTTGAAAAACACTGCTGCTGAGAATTATTCTTTGTAGTGAGAATTCCTCTCATCTCAGCTTTCATTGATTTTCATAAGCAACTGTTAAAATCAAAAGCCAAGGGGCAGAATGCAAATTCAGTAGAAGTGGGGCACCCCGTGAGAACGGCCAGCTGGAAAGTTAGGAACTGGGGCCAAAAGAGAAAGTACCAAAGTAGACTATGAGACTGAGCACTACCCACTGTGCTAATGAATAGGCTATGGTTGGAGAAAAGTGCTGGCCTAGGTGACCACAGAGGAAGCTGAAGCCAGGAATAAGAAGGGACCCTGCAGAACCTCAGACAGCTCCCTCTGTTGCTTTATTTGCCTTGTTTGTTCTTCAGTAGAAGATCTGGACAAGGACAGCTAAGGGTCTCTAGAGTCAGAGATGGCCCCAAACCAGCACATCCCTGTGATCTAAAAAAGATATTTAGTGCATGCTGAAACAATGGAACAAACCAAGCCCATGCAAGGTTTAGTGTGGTTTCTGCTGCTTACTGGTGGTGTGGCCCTCATCGAGTTCCTTAACCTCTCAAAGGCTCCGTTTCTCATCTGTTAAATGGGGGCAGTAATGCTACTTATCCCATAGGGTTGTTAAGAGAATTAAATGAGTTAATATATACAAGGCACTTAAACATTGTCTGCTATGTAGTAACCATTTGATAAGCTTTCACTCTTTTTCACTTAAAGCTTTTCCTTTTATTGGTCCAGAGTTTGTGTTTCCTACTTAATTCAAAGACATGGGTAACCTGAGAGAGAGGTCTCTTGCCTTTTATCCACTGTTCTGAGTTCTCTGCTGTTAGCTACTGTTCTGAGTCCTCAAGAAGGAGAAAGCTAAGAATGAAAAATTCTTTCTCCCATTGAAATACTCTCTGTGTGTAGAGGGTTATCTGACACTGATGAGCTCCCATTGACATTTTAAAAGCATTTAGAATTTGAGTATTTTTTAATCCTGATTCCAAACTAGTTTTATTTATGCATGTCAGAAATAACTTGAATTGTTGCATCTGTTTAGCTCATCTGGATCCCCCTTGACAGATGGTTTGCCGCAGTATGTATGAGCTTTTCATTTTATAAGCTGGGCTACAGCTTATAAAAATAAATCATCTCTATCCAAGGGTGTTTTCAAATATACTTTTTTCCCTTGGAATTTCGACTTCAGTAACAAAGGGGAATGCATGGTTAGTGATTAAGTCACATTGGTACTCTTAGCCCAAGTCCATTGTTTCTCTCCTAAAAGTAAATGCTAAAAGCAACTGTATAATTATCTCCTCTGCCCTCTTCCCTTTTACCTATAAGGTAAGTGCATAGATGGATTCAAAATGTGATGTACTGAGTCTCCAGAGGCGAGAGAGGAATGGCCTCTCTATTCAGTTTCAGAAGCTCCTCTGAGTCCTATTAATGCCAATCCCGATGGAAGCTCTGCCATCTGTCATCCCAGCCAGACAAAGGAAGTGTCCCATTGGTGGCCATCATCTGAGTAAATTAGAAGGGGGTTGGGCGAAAGGCCAGAAGGAAGGCCTGTGCAGCCTGGAGAAGAGAATTCACACTGTTGGCACTATGATGCCCAGGGGAACCCTTTCAGCAAAAATGGAAAATGTAGAAGTAAACAAGCCTCTGTAGTGTCTGTGTTCTATTTCAGTTTCCCGAGTGGTGCAAGGGCACAGGTGCTTCATAATGGTGAGAATTTGGAAAATAATGAATAAAACCCTTTGTTTTATTTTCATAGGTGCATGGTTTCTGGCAAATGAACTCCCAGAGATTTTTTGGTTTTTTTTAAAGAGCTGTCCTGTGTCAATCAGACCATGAGGAGTGCTGGGGAGGGGCAGGCCAATGGTCCACCCAGCAGAATATTCTGTCTGACAAAATTTGCAAAGGACTTGTTATAGGGAAATATGATGCATCTTGTACACAGTGACAGTCCCCAAAGACCATGAATTTATCCAAAGTACACAAAGACCTCTTGCTATTCTCCCAGTTGTGCATTTTTCCAAGCCTCTCCTCAAGTAATTTCCATTTTCAATGCATTTGTATAGTTCTAAGAGTTAACTATGTTTACTTCTATAGAAAGCAGCAGTTTTCTTTGTCTAAAACTCATATTTCTCAAGGCCATGGTTGCTTTGCCCATAGCACGTCAGTTTCTGCTGGCCCTGAGCTAGTCTGCTCTACCCACACTGAGGTGTCCTGTCTTCATTTATACATATATGAGCATTTTTATAATAGAACACACATGCCCTTCAGGAATTGTTTTCACAGCTGGAGGAAAAACTTGAAATATATAATTAATTATAAACTTTGAGACATGAATAGTTTGCTTTTTCCCATTTTTCAGATCATACCCAGTTTTAACAGTATCCTGGAATTCACCATATAATTACGACACAAGCATTTGATTTGAAACACTAAAACTTCACTTTATATTTTTCTGAGTACACTGTCTCAGAGTTTACAAGTTGGTTAACAGATATTTTCTGAGTTAATATGTGTTGAAAGCTAAGCTAGGATCTAGGGAACACAGAAATGAACATGACACAGTTCCAAATCTTGAGAAAGTCATAGCCTAATGGTCTTCTAATTCAGTACAGCTGCATGTCCTCTTCTTTCTACCTTTATGATCACAAAGTTTCTACCTGTACTCATCATACTGGATTGCTTCCTGAAGGAATAGTCTCAGTCTCCCGGTGAGAAAGTAACAATGACAAGAGAGGCACTTTGAGAAGCTACATTAATTTGCTTTTCAGACTTAAGAAGGTAATTTGCTAACTTAAATAATTATTATTAATTCATAAATTAGTAAGTAAATATTTTCAATTTACTAAATGATCTCCTCATGACTCAAGCACTTAATGTGGTTTCTAGATATCCCTAAATTACCTAGGGAGGGAGATGAAGAGATGCTATCTCAGTGAACTGGGTTTTCACTGCTCATGTCTGGAATGAGAGGACATTGAATATGGCCAAGAAGATTCATACAGAAAACTGTGTATTTATTTTACTTTTCCAAAATTCATCTTCTTCTAGGCCACGGCTTCATGCTGTCCTGGGTTGGATGTAAATGACTTTGGGGAGCATGACTGTTCCATGCGCCTACACCAAATGTCAAAGTCTGGCCAAGGAAAGGCACCCACTTGGCACAGAGGTGCTCACAGCACAGCTCAGCCACAGTGCTAACCGGCAACTCTGTTGAGTAAAAGATTAAAAATGTTATAATTGCATGTTTGGATCATGAAAGTTTCAGTATATAGTAGAAATATCAGCACTTTATAGTCTTTTTTTCTAAGTTGAAAAAAATAACGCTTTCCCCCAAATCGTTGTCATTTGCTTGCTACGTTAACTGAGGGTAATATTTAATGAAGAATCCTTTTAACATTAACTGTCCCAGGATTCTATAAACTCCCACAAAGTAAATAGATAAAATTTCCATTGTAATATCATTTTTGACAATCAGTAAGATTCATTAAAAGCACAAAAAACAAGAAAGAGGTAATCCCACCAACGCCATGCAGTGATTTCTCATTAAGGGAGACAGTGAGCTGTTTCCACAAGGAGATTAATAGAAACAATGTATGGATTCTCACCCTACCTTCTTGCCATGATTTACATTATGCTGTGTAGTTGAAACAACAGGGGAAAAAGCAAAGGCTCTCATATGATTAATGACGAAATACCCAACCTCTTGTTACTGTTGATTGCATGGTCACAGCAACACACTTGGGAAAATTACTAAAGAAGCACTTTCTATTCTTTTCTTTTTTGTGTCCTGTATCCTTTCCATGTGGGTCATTTCAGGGACTCAAATTTATTTTTTATGGTAAACACTGTTTCTCAGAATATGCAGTTTTTTTAAGGAAACCTTTTTCCTGCTGAAAATTGTATATTCCATCTTCTTCACTCTAATGGGGAGATTTCCTGGCCTATAATAAAACGTTAAGGTTTGGCGATGTTTATTTCACAGACTCATCAAAGGGACTTTTAGGGCCGGGAAGAAATCTTAAGGATTATACAGTTCAACTCCCTCACTTTATAGACAAGAACACAGAGGTTGAGTTGCCCCGCCTGACGTTGCCTTCTGGTTCACCACGTCTCACAGGGCAAAAGAAATTCTTTAAAGAGGAAAAAGCATTGCCAAGGTAACAAAACCACTGCATGGGAAAATGGAAGGATGGATGATAGAGAAAGATGAACATCCTTCCTCTGTACAAACAGATAAATGAAACAGAGGCCACATCAGGTGGCCAGAAACAAATAAACAAAAGCAATAAGAAGGGCCATTTTTTTCTGCCTTTTTAGCAGCTTGATGTTTTGGCTGAGTGGGGGAAGGACACTGGTACATCCACAGGAATAAAAAAAAGGAAATATGATATCAGTAAGCAGCCTGCCTCACTCCATTCTCTCCCCTCTGCTCTTCCCCACCCTCACATGGCCTCCCTCTATGGAGGACACTTATCCCATGTTCTTTAGCCTCAAAATTCATATATATAAAATATCTTTTCTCAAAGCCCATACTACTGCAAGCTGTAGACAAACTACCAATTGCTAAGGATTTTTAACATGTTAAATATGCTGATTTACAAGGTATATTTACAGATAGATAAACACTGGGTCCTCTTGGATAACTGGTCCCATGTTATCTACCTATTGAAGTCAGTATTCAGTAATTTATGCTGTTTTATCCAAACTGAAAAAAATTAATCACCTTTAGAATACATCTTTGTTACAACCCTTCCATGCCCTTTTCTCCCTCTATTCTATCACCAAGATCCTATATTATCTAGATTGAAGAAGTAGAGAAAAGAAATTGGAGAAATAATGCCATCCAACATTTTTGGCAAACTTAATATATTTCAGAGAACTTTCAAATATAACCTTTCATTTTATCCTCACAAATAATCCTTTGAGATGGTATTATTCTCCATTTCACAGAATAAAAAATTGGATTCTACACACAGCTAAGTAGAAGGATTTGGGGGAGGAGAGCAGAATCATAGACCTGAAAGGCATTTAGTTCAGTCTCCTCGATTTGAAAATAAAATACTTGTAGTCTAGAGAGGTTCAGTAGGTTACCCAAGGTTATGTGGTTTAGGTTTAGTGTCAGGATGTAATCTCCCATCTGCTGATTTCCAGCCTGCAGCTTTTGTCGCCATGGTACTCCCTCTCACACCGGCAAAGAAGTGTTGGAGCGGGGTGATGATATTCATTAACGGATGCTAGGCAACACGGTTTCAATTTGCGCCCCCCAACCCGCTCCACCCCATCTAAATATTTAGACTTCAGGTCATATGAGAAATAACATAAAATGATTCTTGGGTGTGAACGTTTAGTGGTCAAACTGAGCCAGCACTATTCAACTGGTAGAAAAATACTTTCAAAGTGTAGGGAAAAGCTCCTCCTATTCTCAGTGTTCTCTCGTAGTTTGGTCAGCATCCATTGACTTCCACTCTTATTCTGTGATTTTATTCAATTTTTTTTTCTTTGTCTGTTAACATTCATTGAGCACCTTCTCCTGACCAGAAAAACTACCCTTCCCCAAGTTCCGTGAGTATTCATTCCTCTGTCTCCCTCTTGATTCTATGATGTTTCTTATATCCTGTCACTCTAGACAGGGAATCCTTTATGAGGGACTGTCCTATTCATGAATTTATATTAACAAAAAGACCTAAAGAGGGGTACACATTTCTATAGGGCATCTTTGTGAGTCAGAAGGCAGTGGTCAGTCATGCGAGCTCCAGGGCCTCTTCCCACATCACCTAGTCTGGCTTTGTAACACATGGAGTTTGCATCAAGAGAATAAGTATGACGCTCCTACAACAGAGAAGAACCCAGAGCCCCTCTTTCAACTTGCTCTCTGTCATGGAAACTGCAAATCAGTGCCTCCTTAATTCTGGATGAGAATCTCTGAGCTTTTCCATTTCACCTTTTTCTCATCCCTCTCTTGCCTTTATTTTTCTACAATATTCTCCACTCTTTTCCTTCTCTCTTCCTTCAGCCCCTCTCTTCCACATCATCCCATCTTTTTTTGTGTGATGTTCTATCTGCAGCATGATAAAAGCATAAACTAAAAGAAACACAAAATTTTCCAGAGTGTTTTCTGTACTGCTTTTCCTTCAAGGACCACATGAATTGCTGCTTCTCTCTTTCTATCTCAGTTTTTATTCCATTGTCTCAACATTTATGGTTTGTATAACTCCCTTGGCACCTCTCAAATGTGGTCTCTTATTAATTATTATTTGTCTGTTGATGTCTCTGTCCTGTTTTCCTAATAAGATGATGAATTCCTTTCTGGAAGACAGAAACATAACGTCTTCAGCATCTAGCAAGGTATTCTACACAGAGTCTAGTATAGCTTATTCTTAGTATGAACCTGTTTTAGTTTTGAAGACCTAAAGAGTGGTTTGAATTGAACTGTGATATTATAAATAAATTGTATCTGGAAACCACACTCCCAATGTTCCAAGTTACTTTCTAGTTTATGTATGAAAAAAAACAAAAATCATTCAGGCAAGAGCTTCCATTACAAATATTATAAACTCTGTAGAGCTGAATGATTTCAGGAGAGGCAGAGTTATAATTTCCCTTCATATAGTTTACATAAATTCTTTTCATAGAGAGCAAGTTGCACCTTCTCATGCAAATGAAGAAATTATCATGGCTTAGGCAGGCTTTGATGATAATAATAACTACTGAGACCCTACTATGTACCAGGCACTGTGCTTAGTATCTAATAATCTTATGAAATGCTAAAAACTTTAATAAATACTATTGTTTTCTGCCTGTAAAGAAACTGGGCTTAAGCAAATTTAAACAATTGGCCCAAGATCACACAGCTAGTAAATTTTGGAGCCAGGATTAAAGCATTTTAATCTTACATTTAATAGGAAATTAAAAATATGTAATGGTGATCATAAAATACTTTCCTAAACTCCTCCCAGTCATATTTTTATGTAGCTGTATATTGTTAGACTATATGTTGCAAAATCCATAATCATATGAAGTTGTAATGCTATAATGTTGAATATTGTTATCTTCACATACAAAATAATTTTGTCATTATACATAAAATCATTATAACTAGGCTTCTAGAATCTGTTACATAAGTCACCTAGCTTGTTATATCAAACCTATGAGTTTGGTGTTACTATATTATTATAATATACATGATATTGTAAAACTTGCAATAGATTATAATAAAAATTATAATGGAATCTAGTATTCCTTGGAAGTTTTTCCACATTCTTTGCATTTGCATATGAAAAGATATCACTTGATAATATATCACTAAATAATGTGTTAATTATATAAGATTTTTAAATACTACAAAGACATCATAGTGGTTATAGTCCCTGCAAATCGTATCTTTCATGCAATTCATTAGCATTGGTTATATTTATATGTCTAATGTATTCTGTTCAATGAGAATTTGATGCAATTATTTTTGAAGTCTTGAAATGAATGCTCAAGGATTATTGATCTGAATCGCATCAACTAATGGTTTAATCAACAGGTCACCTACAAACAGCAATGTGAATTCAATTGATATACTGCTGTGCTTGCATTGCAAAATGATTTATTTCTTGCCCAGACATAATTATAAAACTGTAAGAGATGTTCAATCATATATTGGACTTTTCTGAGAATTTCATTAGACTTTGTTTTTTAACATTAATTGAAATGTTCTAGAGAATAACCTACCTGGAACCAAATTTGAGTATAGCTGTGGTGCATATAAAGCAAGGAGATTTAATCTTGTTAGTATAAATACCATAAATTACTGACTTGGGGACCTACAGTTGTGTTTTCATATGCCTAGAATTAATTTGGTAAATTCCCTTTTCCAATTCACTTAATGGATACATAACACTCTCAACAATTAATTGTTAACAGGTCTAAAACATTAACAATTTATACTATTATGCCATTATCTTCATTTTATTGAAGAAAACCCTATTGCAATTTTATGGCTCTTTGATTAATGCAGTATTTCTTTTTTAATGCAGGCAAATGGTTTAACTATGGAATTATCTTCCTTGTCTTGATTTTGGATCTCAATATGTGGAAGAACCAAATATTTTATAAACCTCACGAATATGGGCAGTATATTGGCCCAGGGCAGAAGATATATACAGTGAAAGACTCAGAAAGTTTAAAGGATTTGAACAGAACCAAGCTCTCCTGGGAATGGAGGTCCAATCACACTAACCCTCAGACTAATAAAACATATGTTGAGGGAGACTTGTTCTTACACAGCAGGTTCATAGGGGCTAGCCTTGATGTCAAGTGCCTGGCTTTTGTTCCAAGTCTGATAGCCTTTGTGTGGTTTGGATTCTTCATTTGGTTCTTTGGACGGTTTTTGAAAAATGAGCAAGGCATGGAGAATCAAGACAAAACTTACACTCGCATGAAAAGAAAATCCCCATCAGAACACAGCAAAGACATGGGTATCACTCGAGAAAACACCCAGGCCTCAGTGGAAGACCCCTTGAATGACCCTCCTTTGGTTTGCATCAGGTCTGACTTCAACGAGATCGTCTACAATTCTTCCCACCTAACCTCAGAAAACTTGAGCTCACACTTGAATGAATCCACCAGTACAACAGAAGCTGATCAAGACCCAACGATTTCTAAAAGTACATCTACGAACTAGACTCACTGACTTGGACAGAGCACAAAAAGCAACCTTGAGTGTAACTTTAGTCTTTCCTTTTGTAAATGTAAGGTTTACGTTGTGTTAGGTAAAGGAATACAAACAATGCCACAACGGTGCTCAACATGCTTTTTCTAGGACTCATTGTTTTCTATTTGTATTATTATACACGTGCCTACTGTATATTTAACAGTCTTCTAGAGATTGCTTTCCACAATTGCACAAGCTATTTATTTACTGACTTTACAGCATCGTAGATAAGCTGATTATTCATGTATTTGATGTTCAACCATAGTGGTGCCTTGAGACATTAAACTTTTTAACTGTGCCAGAAATGAAGTGTGGAACAGTTCTCTAACCTATTTCTCATGGTTTGTCTTTTTTTTTTTTTTTGGTATACAATTATAATTATTTTGATCTACACTTGATGTCTAAGCAGGAAACAGATATAGCTAAGATGTGACTCAGGATCTCTTGGTTTCTTATTCAGCAGCAGAGTTGGTGACTTTGACAGCTGGACTGCAGAAAAACATGGTGATTACCTTTTAATATTTATTGGCTGTCTTCCAAATATAGATACAGATGCAAAATTCAGTGATAGGAGAAGTATAACCCAACATGGGTCACTACCCGTGAAATGTGACTTTCTCCAACCAGTAATTGCAATTAGGTGATAATACCTAATTATGTTTTCCTAATTAAGGATAAATTGCTACTTGATTAAAAATCCTGCCCTTCACCTTTGGGAACAAAGGTTAAGAGGCACAGTTGGGTGAACTCTCAAATTTATTGGCATTTACACAAAGCCCTAGACAACCAAGGAACTGAAGTTTAATCATATGAGAGTTGCACAGCCCACCGTCTACAATATTTGTACATCTTTCTGCAAATATGGCTCTGGAAAGTGAAAATTGAAAAACATATGCCAAGCCTGAGCAAGGAAACTCCTCTAAAAATCATGCAGCAGTACCTTGTCAGGTAGAAAAAGCTGTGCATGAAAGAATCTGTTTAGTGTCTTGTTTTGTGTGCATGTGTGTTTTTGTTTTTTTAAGAACTAAATGTTGCACATAAATAAATAAGAATTCTACATCAGTAATTATGTGATGCAGTTTTTGTTTAGGGGATTCAATTGCATCTTAGCTTAATAAGAGTCCATTTAAATGTGGTTTTTAAAGCTTGATGCCAGGCAAGTTAAAAAATGGAACACTACTAACTTGCTGTTAATTTTGTTCCATAAATTATGGTTACGTTTCTTGAGGGAATGAGGGGAGATCACTTTTAAGGCAAAATTATTTTCCTGTCACATACTGACATAGCTGCATTTTGTCTTTATGATTTTTTAAATCTCTCTTGTTTTGATCTATCTGCTTTTAAGCTTGCAGCATAGCATGCATAATAGAACTATGCATTTATCTGTCACTTGAGAGCCAGCTTTAATAAACATCTTTCTACAATTGTTTACTAAGCAGCTGGAACCATGCCCCTGCTGTTTCTTTTACCTTTAATAGCCATGCTACTAGAATCATAAACATCTCTGACACTAAAATGCAGAGATCAAGCTCACTACAGTAACCACTGACCATACTACCTGAAGAAACTTGCCATCTCATCCCCAATATGTGGCAATGTTGGTCATTACTAAATTTTCAAACCCTAGGACATTCAACTTTCAGCTCTGGCACAAGGAAATAATACCACCTGGCCCCATATTTTTATTTATTCTGAAACTTATTATCTTGTAGAATGAAAAAAGAAGCTGATTTAGAAAGTAGGTATTTATTATTAGTATGAATTCCTTATAAAATATTACTTGAGAATTTTTGTGTGGGCATTAAAGGAAAGATATTTTAATGAGAGAATCTAACTAGCAGAAGTAAGGAAAAAATAACAAACCTAGGGCACCATGCTTATGTGTTTTTAAGGATTAACTAGAGAAACTTATCAACTAATATGTATTTAGTTTCCATAAATTTAGTACCAAATGGAATAATTTCCAGAGATTACATTTTAACAGTCAAATAAGATTTCGGCCTTCTATGGGCTTCTACTATTCAATTTTATATTGACTTTTTTAATCTACACTTGGATCTTGTTTCTTCTTTTGCTACCTCTTTTGGATATTGTATTCATACCAAGTAAAGATCCTGAAATAAAATAAAATCAAAGTCAAAATCAAACCCATTCATGTTTAGTCTTGGATCCAGAGCCATATACCAATAGACTATGACTCTAAAGAGCTTTTGAATACCAAATCTTTTGGAGTACTAAAAGCAGAAAAAAAAAAATGTGTAAGAAAAATTGAAGCATTAGAAAAAGGATTAAAAATCACTAACCACATATTCTAAAGAAAGCTTAACAAATGTGATGTCTTAATTGCAGTGATGCTTAAAGACTATAAATAATTATATTTCTACTGTTCAGTAATTACAGTATTTTCTTCCATGCAGTGAAGACTTTGTACTAATGTGACACACTTTTAGTATCCTACATTTACAGAGTACTTCATTAGTAGTTTAAATAGAAAATTAAATAAACACTATGAATTTATGCCTGATAATATACACATAGACATAAATCTCATCACCACACGCCCATTTGTATTATATAATCATAAGTACCCCATTTTCTCCCCATGGTGGCTACTTATCATGTCACCTTATCTTTTAGCACATCTAAGATCAACATTAACAATGTTAAGAATTATTTCTTCTCCATTTGCCCTAAGAGTCAATCAGGCACAAAAATCTCCTTTTATTTTTATAGCATCAGATTTTGAAACAAGTAGTATCCAAAAGGAGACATTTTGACTGACATGTTGATTGACAGTACAGTGCAAAAAAGTCTAGTTAGACACTCAGCTTTGAAGGTGGGGGTCAATATATCCCATCTCACCACTGTGTTCCATAAGCAATTCTGTTACATTATTTGGTCACCAACAAAATGCAATATGGAACATGAGAAATGCATTGCTAGTAAATCACTTTTAGCTGTCCCTATAACTGAAAGCTCATGATGCCGACTGGATTTTCTGACATTCATCCAAGACCTTGGTACCTTACCATTGCTTATCATCTCTGTCCTCGCTCTGAACTGATCCCTATTTTAAATTTAAACTCTTGGTTATGCAACCACAACCTGGGTATTGTGCTTATATTGGCTTTTCCCTCTGAGCCTGTGACTTGGCTCACTACTGTATCTGGCCTGATTTCCTCTAGCTTTGTCTCTCAGAACCCAACTCTGACCTATTAGCCAGCCCTACATCTAAGAGGGCAAGAATAGCTCAATTAGTTCTGCAGCAGATAAACTGGCACTTTCCTCATTTATCCCCATGTAGACTTTTAAACATATTTGTGTGCTTAGGGTTGTAATTAATGAGGACCAATATATATACAAGACAACCAAGCTCATAAATGTTTGGCTTACTACCATTTAGACTAGACTAGAACCATATTATCATTTGAACAACTAGAGAAGTTCAGATGTAGTATTTGTAATCCACAAGTCACTCTTGTTGAAGATAACTAGAAAAAGAAGTGGATAATTATAATGAAAAGAGAAAGCCAGATGGTGGCGAACAAGTGGAGTTACTATGATGAGATCTTAGAGATAAAAATGGCAATTTTGCTATAAATAGGCTATAAAACTGCAGCGAGGGAATCGAGGCCCCTGTAAAGGGAACTTCAACATAAAGTTCTTATGAGTCCAGCACTCTTGTGTGTTAGTTAGGGGACTCAGAAAGATATGTTCCCCATAGTGGAGGGTATGACATGAAAGGTTGGTTGGTTGGTTTCTTAAACATCCTAAGGTCAACCAGCCTGAGCAAGAGCGAGACCCTGTCTCTACCGAAAATAGAAAGAAATTAATTGGACAGCTAAAAATATATATAGAAAAAATTATCTGGGCATGGTGGCACATGCCTGTAGTCCCAGCTACTCGGGAGGCTGAGGCAGAAGGATTTCTTGAGCCCAGAAGTTTGAGGTTTCTGTGAGCTAGGCTGACGCCACGGCACTCTATGTTGCCATGTCCCATGTTGCACTCTGACCCGGGCAACAAAGTGAGACTCTGTCTCAATAAAAAAAAAAAGAAAAGAAAAACATTCTAAGGTCAAAGTTACTCTCTGTCTGCCCCAATGAGTAAAGCGAGACATGGGAGAGGAGAAATGGTACCTGTGAAACCAACTACAGGGGTACGGGTGGGAGAAGTGGGCAACATGAGAAGAGAAAGACAAAAATCAACACAATCCAGAGAGACTTGTAAGCACATGATCAGCTTATAAAAACTGACATCTTGTAAACAAAAATATCTCGCAAGTGCTTTGTGGTAGAGATTCTGAAAAATTTTAGTGAGAAGCAAAATTGAAAACTATTATTACTAATTTGGCATGTGTAATATAGCCCTGATGATATTTTAATTTAGTATGAGGTATCAATTATTTTACTTCAGTGAGTATAAAATACTTGTATTTCATAGGTTGATTTCTTAACTCTATCCTCCAACATGATTTTTCATAGGCCTTGTGTTCCTTGACACCAAATACTACTACTGGGCTTTTCAAGGACTTACCTACATAATTGAGAAGGACTGCTATAATTTATAATTGAGAATTACAGTAACAAAAACAATTTATGGATGCTTTCTCTCATAAATGTTTTCACTCTATCCAGATCTTTGTTCAATCCTCATATTAATAATACTACCTTTTTGAGTATTTCCTTTGTAGAAGTAAATTATCTCATTTAATACTCACATTAACTATTGAAGGTAAGCATAGTTAACACATTAACTGCCATATGAGTTGTATTTAACTCACACTAGTTTTGAGCTCGGGGCCTTGTGAAGCACATGTAACACACGTTTCTTCACCTTGGGAGCCACAAGAACTATTTTTCAAGTTACATATAACTCATACACAGAAAACAATAAAAAATAAATTTTTCATTAAATTAGAAAGGATCGTTTTGCTTTCAAAATTTTTATTCTGTTTTCCTAATACAACACTTGTGACCCCAAGGAAAAAAAATCTTTTTTCTAATGTGGCAATGTGTTAACTGTACTCTGTGTTCACTATGACATAACCCAAACACCTCCCATTAGGCCCCACCTCCAACGTTAGGGATCAAATTTCAACATAAAGTTGGGAGGGGTCAAATATCCAAACGACAGCACTAACCAAACAAGAGTTAAGATTTGAATCCAGGTTTGTCTGACACCCAAATCTTCTAATTTTCCATTACAATCATTCATAAACATCCATCAAAACTAGAATATCTATGTCAAACAGGACCTTTGGTAAGGATAACCTGGGAAACAGTTGTAAAACCATAAGGTTCTTGACTTCTAGCAAGTCTTATCTCTCAAAAACCGAAGTTAAATATTAATTTCTAACAGCTGCCTGGATGCAATTTACAAGTTAAAGCATATGATTGAAACAGATAAGGTCGAATTAAATGGCAGATGCAGTTGGTTCATTGCCAGGTGTTTAGATTTAAACTATATTTACAAAATCACAACACAGATTTGTCCCAATACGATACCTGGCATTAGAATTGGTTTCCTTTACGATTTCACTTTCCTTGGCTAGAAGGCTGCATGTTTTGAACACACCCCAAGGAAAATGTCAAAGGAAGAGTAGGTAGTTATGAATATTCAAACAAGAACAGAAATGATTAGCTGATGGCCAGTTCTAGGAAGCATAATTTGAATGTGGGCTATAGAAACAATATTTTGAAGTGTCAATCAAAAATTTATTGTTTTAAAAAATCCTTATCAAGGTGTCAAGCCCTGGCTATGATGATGTGTCCCTTGAACACAGTGAGCTTTATTCTCAACCCCCGAATGGGGATACATCACAGGGTTTTGAAGAGGACCAAATAAGACTGTGTATGTGAAGGCATTTGGTGAGCTGCAGCCAGCCATGCAGTTGTGACTCTTACAGGTGCAAGATTAAGTCCCCTCCAGCACCCAGCTTTCAACAGAGCCTGCTTGCCTTGCTCCAAGTTAATGCTGCCATTGGACATGTTAGGCCATTTGCTCCCAATTTTCTCTGTTGTTTTGAACTCTACAAGCGGCAATGTAATCTCTTTTCACTTTTAAGAGACGTTCAGATCCCCTAGTTTAAAGTAAGTGGCTATATTGTCTGAAATCAATGGTTATAATCCCTTGGAGCTACTGGGCCAAACTTATTCCTCGAGGATTCTGAGGCTCTAGAGTTCTAAATTATTTCCTTCCTTTTATGATTGCTTTACTAGCTTCTCTTATCAGGATGTTCTCATCTTGTCAGTAATCCACCACCTTTCATAAATCCTGAAGAGAAATTGCTTGTGTCTTCAGCATTTAAAGAGAGTCGACACATACACCTGAGCACTTGCATTTTAGGATCTTCCTGGCTGAAGTTGGATGCAGTCACAGTAGCCACTTGTGAATCAGAGTGTTGCTCCAGCCTTGCCTTTTAGAAAGAGCTCACCTGAGTATCCCGTGGAATCAAGGCAACATTCCAGCCAAGCCACAGTGCTTTATAGAATAACATCTTAAAGCAGTATCATGGTTTTCCATTCACCTTGTAAACTTATTTTCTTTGAATACGTCTTTTAACCTAAATAGTCCAGTTGATTTCGACCTAACCGCACTAGAAGAGATCTGCATTTAAAACCAGTTACCCTTTACTGAAATAAAATATGTAAGATGGGAGGAAGACCACATCAGGGAAGACAACTCCAACAATTACTATTCAGATTTGATAACCATGAAATTACCTTTGAACAAATTATAACATTCTTGAGTTTGAGGTGCAACATTTAGAACGTCAAATATGCTAGACAACTGAGAGGCTCTGTCATTTGGATATCCAGGTGATCTCCAAAATGAATAGATTTTATTTACTTTGTGTCTCCTATAATTAGTCCAGTATCCTATTCTCCACCATTATCACCACTGTCACAAAGAGATCTCATCGTCTCTTCCTAGAACAACTGCAGTTGATCTTCATTGGTCTTCCTGACTTTCACCTTTTCTAGGGCTATTCATTCTCCACATTTCTACCAGAACAATTTAAAGTGTAAATTCGATCATATCACTTCACTCTTTCAGTGGCCAATTATTGCCCAGCAGTGGTTTTTAATAGTGTCATGTACAATTCCAAAACTCTGGTGGCTTAACACAATGAAAATCCATTTCTTGCTGATAATTCAATTGAACTGGGTGTTTACTAGGTGGCCTTCCATACAGTGACTGAGGGATTCAAACACATTCCAAGAAGTGATTCCTTGACTGTATGGGGTCTTAGAGTCTTCTGTATGTCCAGCTGGCTGGTGAGGAAAGAGCAGAAGATCCTGTAGGAAGTTTCAGGAACAGACCTAGAGGTGATATGTATCACTTCTTGCTTTTCATTGGCCAGAACCCAGTTACAGGCTCTTCCTAACTGCAAGGGATGCTAAGAAATGCTGTTCAGCTCTGTGCCCACAAAGTACAGGGAAGAAGTTTGGAGAATTTCTGGTCAGAGGAGCATTTTACAAAATATATCCAGCCATGTCTCACACCTGGAAGTTCCAATTCAGTGAGTTTGGGATGAAACTGAAGATGAGCTGAGTTTTAAAATTCCATAGGTGCTTCTCTTACAAATGTCAATTTGAGAATTACTAATAAAAGGCAGACTCCTGTGTGACACTCAAGACTATGCCCACTTCTCTGGTTTTTATCTCCCCTGTCCAATCAGTTCTAATCATCCAGCCAGGTTCAACTACTGGCAGGTGTCCTGTTGGGCCACTGTGCCATTCAACTCTGCTTTAGTAGAGTTTTGCCTTTCCCAACATGACCTACAGGCTTGCCTCAAGTGTCTTGTCTTATTAAGTTTTTCTTCACCTTCCAAAGTAAAAAGACTGCCCTTCCTTGTGTTCCTATATGATCTAGCTTTCAGGTATTATAGTATGTCTAGCACTTTCTTCTACTGTATGTTTACATGTCTGTGTCTCCAATTAGGTTATAAACTCCTTGATCCTGCCTATAATGATGGCCTGGGGTATGGGAGAGAAATTATACATTAATTATCTTTTCTCACAGTTTTTCACTCAATAAAATTTGAATGGACAACTGTATATTAAGTGAAGTAATGTAGTTAGAATTGACTCATTTATGAAGCACAATATTCTCAAATTCTCTGATCCTCTTCATGATAGAGGTTGTCAGGGAATGGACTCTGCCAGCCAAATCCTTTCAGTTAGGAGGGAGGCAGGATCATTTCTTACATTTGATGTGGGGAAACGAGGGGTAAGGATAGGGAATTTAAAAAATACAATTAAAAGGGAGTATCACAGATGAGCCAGAAGAATGTGTACAAGCCTCTTTATCAAGTAAGGGAGGTTTACGGCAGGTATGGAGAGCCAAGCCAGGGCAAAGCATGAGAGACCGTTGGAACAAAGAGCAGCCAGTACGAGGGGCAGCTGGAAGTCCACTGGTCCAATGTCTAAGACAAGGTGTTATATCCTCGTCTGCCTATCCAGTAGCTTCTACAACAGGTTTGCATGGGTGAGTTGCCTGTGATTGATTGGGTAGGCAGTTATGATGACTGACTGTGTGTCCGGAGATGCCAGTCTTTTAGAAGAAAGAAAATATACCATCTCCATTCTACCTAACTTTGTCAATAGTTCATAGCTCTGACTGCAGACCAAAAACACTTGGAGAGCCCACAAGCAGGATTAAACAGAGTGAAGTGGGGATGATGGAACAGGTTTGCTGGCTTTTACACATTAGTCTCCGAAAGCCAAAACTGGAAAATAAACACAAGTCAGAAGCTCTAAAACTCAAATGAACTGTGATTATAGCTGTACTCTTATAACTGATCTCTCAGAATTCCTTAGAAGCTTATTTACATGTTGAAAACATCAATTATTCCTCCCATTTGAAATATGTGGTTCTTGTAATCAATTGCATTGAGTCAATGTTTAGAATTATTCATGAAAGAGTTATATTTTAATGGCATTTAATGAGAACCAGCAGCAGCATCCATTAATTTGATTAGTTTTGTATGGACTGGAAGAGAAACCTGGCACACAGCCCTGAGTGAATCTATAGTGTGGGTCTAAGTGTGAGTATCCATCCAAGCCGGCCTTGCCAGCTTGGGTCCCACGCAGAGTGACAACAGTGGGAGGGGGGAGCAAAACACCAGGGAAGACGCGTCTCATGTCCTCTTTCTGCCCCTTTGGCATTTTATCATCAGTCATCTCTCACCTCAAGACAGTGAATGTAAGCTGTTTTTCCAATCCAGCCCAGCCCAGCCCTACTCCCTGTTGTCCTTTCTAAAGGACACAACAGAGTTTTTCTTTTTTTTTCTTTTTGAAACCTAAGGGCTTAAATACATGTCAAAACCCAAGCCCAAAAAACAAAATAATAAATCTGAACATTAAGGGAAACAGGAGGCAGGGCTGAGGGCCTAATTTTCCTGCAGGCTTCATCCATTTGAAAGGGTCAAGGAGTGGCTGCCCAAGAAGGCAGAAAAAGCTCTTTATCCAAGGAATCCAATGTAGGGAGAGGTAGGGCAGCTGATATTGCTGAAGCTGTCAAGGCGATGTCATGGGTCCAGAGAAATTTGTCCAGTTTGGAGCAGGAAGCATTCATGGGAGAGGCCAAAGGAGAGGTGCAAGGATGGCCTGAGCTGGGGGATTCACCAGTTTGCATCTTGTGACCAACCATTCACTTAGCTTCCAATCAAATGTCAGCTTCTGGGCAGGATACCAGTGGAACTGGACTGCAGACAAGAGACCAGGCTGCATTTTAGGCCTACCCACCAGACACACTATATGGGGGAAAGTAACACCTCGGTGCCCACCTCAGCCACAAACAGGAGGCGCTGGCTCCTGAGAACAGACCTCACTGCTGGGGGTGAGGATCCTGGGACACTGCGGGACTCTGGTGCGAGTCACTCAGCAACCAAATAAAACTAAATCCACGGACATAAGGATGTTGCTGTGCAAACAAAGAAGCTAAATCATGTCAAAGAAGAATGCTTTGCTAAGGCAAGAAAGCATTTATAATAGGCTACCTTCATAAAAAGAAAGAATAATAGGTAGCACTTCTTATAATTAAATGGCTATTTGTATAATTGTGCTTAAAGTATATCTTTCTCTGTAGTTCTCTGTTAGGCTCACTCCTATATATCTAGTGCCTCTCTTTGAATATACAATAAATATTTGAGGTGATAGATATGTTAATTACCTTGATTTAATTTTCTACCTTGTATTTATAATTCACAGCATCACTTTGTACCTCATAAACATATACAACTGTAAATTTTCAATTTACAATAAAAATGTTAAAAAAAATAAATAAAAAGATCTGTGGAGATGGCAGAGGTGAGCAGGGATCGGATCATACTCGGGCCTCGTTGCCCATGTTGAGGATTTTGTGTTTTCTCCTGAGGATGATGGGAAACCACTACAGAATTTAAAGCAGAAAATAGTATCACTAGATACAGCATATTTTACAAATCACTCTAACAAAGAAAGGATATCCAGTCCCCATCAATACAATTAAATAATTAAATCAATTTTGGCTTGACCTTGGGGTCTTCAGGTCCCCTCTTCACAAGTGGAGCAAATTACTCCCCCCCTGCTCTGTGAGGATGGCACCAAACTAGCTCCAGGGAGCCTTATTCACTGTGTTCATTGTAGGCAGCAAGGACATGGTGGCAGATGTGGGTTGGACAACCCAGATGAAGGACCCCAGAAGAGGTTCTTATAATTCAGATCTTTATAAGGATGAAAAGGATGACCTGCAAAGATGTCAAGTCATATAATTAAGTGAAATGTATATTGTTCTAACCATAGCCTAGAGATAGAGAAATAAAGAGGCAGTTATGTTCGGGTTTATACAAACAGATAATATTCAAAAGTAGAAAGGTAATCATAGTGTCTCAGTTCTAGCTATGGTTTGATCCTCTTTTATTTGTTTTTTAAGCTCAGTTCTGCAAATAGTTCTCACAAAACAGCAACAATACCTCTAAAAAGCCTCTCAATGACTTGTGGTAGACACAGAGATGTGCTGCTCACATCTCCTACAAAGCACTCGCCACCCAGCTGCAGGGGGTGTTGTCACCGGACAGCTTCCAGCTGTCAGCTCCTTCAGGGTCTGCCTCAGTGGCAGACAGCCACCTTGCTCAGGGACATACCTTTCTCGGAGTAACACACATTCTGTCGCCAAGCTATGACATAGGGCCAGAAGAGCCACTGGATGATCAAGCTCCACAGCAAGACCCAGAGGATGCAACATCTATCAGGGACAAAGAAATGAACTGGCAAAGGGGCCACAGCACCACTTAAAAGTAGACAACCAAACACTCAACCTCACAATCGCTCCAATCACAGTTGCTGTGCCAGATACAGTATCTTTGCTAGAGCAGTGGTAGTTCTCCTCTGATGGTAAAAAAAGGTCGTTATAGACTTGTAACAATGGGATTGATAAGACCCAAAATGACTGAGGACAAGTGGTGGTGCTTAAACAACAAAACAGGGAGTCACAATTATTGTGATTCCCAGCAAGGTCAGAGTGACTCCCAATGGGCTAATCTATAGAAAATAAAGGATATGTGTCTTTAGGAGCAAAATAAATGGGTGGCTGACTAGAGTACTACTCAGCCTGTCCCAGCAAAAGTGCAGAGGGTCAGGAGGCTGAACATAGTCACCCTAATAAGACCTAACCCTTATGTAGTTTCTAGACCTGAGCCAATTTTAGACATGGAACCCATTAGCTAAAGAGAGAACTGGGTCCCCAGGAAGAAAGATCCTAAAACACTATAGCATGTATCATAGTAATGATTCTACAAGTCTTTTCCCCAAAGGGATTTATAGCCATTTACTCAGGTAAATGTGTAATGGGGACAGAAGAATACTGAAACATTTTGAGGACTGTTGGATGCAGGGTCTGAATTGACAGTGATATTGAAGGCTCAAAAAGTGCCTGTCTTTGTCTGTCAGCATACCCGAGACTGGATAACTTACTTAAAAAAAGAAAGGAAAGAAATGTATTTTTTACAGTCGTGGGTGCTATAAAGTCTAAGAGCATGGCATGGCATCGTTGGGGGCCTTCGAGGTGCGTCATAACATGGTAGGGGGCATCCCACGGCAAGAGGAAAAAAGTATACATGTCAGCTCAGGTTTCTCTTCCTCTTCTTATGAAACCATCAGTCAATCTAATTCTAATTATTTCCAAAAGGCCACACTTCCAATCAATATATGAATTTGGAGATTAAGTTTCCAACACAAGAAATCTGCGGACACATTCAAACCATAGCAATGTTTAGCCTATTTTTAGATTGGGGAATACTCAGAGGCCAAGTTATACATGCAGTCTTAGCCAAAGTCTGGCTTGCAGTAAGTCCACTGGATCCACGGACCTGCCCTGGGGTCATTTCTCCCATTCCTGAATGTATATTAACATTTGGGATTGACATACTTAACAACTTAACCTCCACATTGTGTCTGTGTCCTTGGCCTGTAGACTATGAGCTATCATAGTGAGGAAAGCCAAGTAGAAGTCTCTGAAACTGACAGTCTATGCCCAGCCAAGATAGTAAATTTAAAGAATATTGCATCACAGTGGGAAGAATGGAAATTAATGCCACTCTTGAAGATCTTTAGATGCCGGGTGGCTGTCCTTATGGTATCTCTGTTTAATTCACCAGCCTGACCTCTGAAGAAGCTGGTCAGATCCTGGAGGGGGTAAACTACAACAAATTCAACCATATAATATTTCTAATTGCAACAATTGTGCCAAATGCAGTATTTTTTCTAGAGAAGATTACTAAGTCCTCATCCATATGTCCTCATGGTATGCAGCCATTGATTTGTCAAACATATTCCTTTCTATCTTAATCAGAAAAGAGCACGAGAAACCATGTATCAGAAACAAATATACATTTATAGTTTTACTCAGTGATAACTCTTCTGCTTTAGCCATAACATAGTCCAGAGAAATCTGGACCATCTGGATACCCTACAGAATTTCACACTGATCCATTACATCAACGATATTATGGTTATGGGGGCAAATCTTCAAGAGATGGCCAGCATACAGGTCTTGGTAATAGATATGTGTCCAATAGAGTGTGATATGGTCTCTGAGAAAATTCTTGAGCCTGACACATTCATAAAATTTTTAGGGATCCAATAGTCAGGAACATACTGACATCCCTTCCAAATTAGTGTATCTTGCACGTCCTAGCACAAAGAAAAAAAGAAGCACAATGCCTAGTGGCTACGTCCCATGTATAGATACACTGCTCCAGTTGATATACCAAGCAATGGGAAAAGTTTCCAGGTTTAAGTGGGGTCAGCCTAGACCAGAAGAGGACTCTGCAGCATGTCCAAGATGCAGGGCAAGCAACTCTGCTGCTACTTGGGCCATACATCAGTAGACCCAATGGTGTTGGAGATATCAGTGGTAAGAAAAGAGGCTAAGTGGTGTATGTGCCATGTCCCACTGGGAGATCCCGACACAGGCTCCTGGTGTCTGGAGCAAAGCCATGCTATGTGCAGCAGATAATTATATGCTTTTTGAAAAACAACTCCTGACATGGTACTGGTCCCTGGTAGAGATGGGGCACCTCACCATGGATTACCACATGACCATACAGTTCAGTTGCTCACCACAGGCTGGGTCCTGTCAGTCCCAGTCATGATGTTGGGCAGTATGAGCAACAGTTCATTGTAAGATGGAAGTGGTACATCCAGGATAAAGCACAGGCAGGACCAGAGAACACAAGTAAGCTGCATGAGCAGGTAGTTCAGACCCTCAGGGCATCCACCGCTATTAGCATACCTTTCTCATCTCACAGCTATGGACATATGCTGGATCCTAAATTACCAACTACTGGAAAGGAAAAACATCCAAGCTTATTTTATGGATGGCTTGGCTTGGGATGTGGATGTCAACTGCAAATGGGCAGCACCTCTACTATAGCTCACTCAGGAATGGCCTTGAAAGGCATTGAAAAGAGGTATTCTTACCAGTGCTTTGGTTGGTTTACCTCGTCACACACTTTGCATGGAAAGAGTTAGAATACATATGACATTATGGATTATTGCAAGTGGCCTAACTGGCTGGTTAGGGACCATGGAAGACTCTGAATAGACATAAGTGAGTGATCACAACATGTGATGAACTTTGTATCATCTGTTAACACCCATACAAAAGCATTCACTACGAAAGAGGAACTAAACAACCAATAAACAAAATGACTCAGCAGTGGATGTCAGCCTCTGTCATCAAACACCCTAGGTGAAAAATACATATGACATACTTTGCCTTTGTTGTCTCACCTCTTGCATTTGCATTTGCAGGAACATGCTGAGGCTGAGTCGTTATAGCAAAACATTAACTTAGGAACAGACTAGAACAGGCAAGCTGACTGTCAGTCTCTACACAAAGAAACCAGAGCAGTCCACCAAAAGTATATCATATTGTGAAAGATGTTTTGTCTGTCATAATCCAGAGAGATTTTTCAGCAAAATCAGTTAATTTGTGCTCGTTAAGACAGCAAAAACAATCTGTCAACCTGACCCTCTCCACTATCCTTCTGTGAGCCTTGGGGCTTTCCAGAAGCTATGGGGAGACCTGCCTGCTTGACAGCTGGTTAGAATACTTCAGCGAGATGCTGCTATGAATAGGAATTTTTAAATAAGTGCAGTGAGCTTTTTTCCTATTCTGCCTAGGTATTCAAAGACCTTCAAAAGATATTGGGATGCTTTTGAAAAGATTACATTAATTAAGGAATATTGGATCAGATGTCTTCTTGCATCCAAAGAGCATGTTTATTCTAGTATCTTGGGACCAAAAAGCAAAATATAGAAGATTAGCAAAGGAACAAAGACAGCAGATCCACAGATGCAGTCAGTCCTAGCTTCACCGCACTATTAATAATATTACCTTTGTTGAACAGATGCAGAAGTATCTGATAATCCATGATGGATGAGAATTCATTTATTCTAGAATCATAATGGCTGAAGCAGCAGTGAGTATTCATTACCTGGTGATACGAAAAGCTGTCTTCATCAGTACCTCTTCGGGTGTGGTCAGTTCATGTCTGTCATCAGAAAAAAAGGCACCCAGGGCTTCCAGGGGAGCCAAATTTGACATTAAATTATCAGAATTGTCTCCATCGGTACATGAGGGAGAACCCACCCTGGCTTGCTTTCTGAGGTTTCCTTTTCCAAGCACTGGTGAGTTCTGGAACTTTTATTTTGTTTTATAAAACAAACATCCACACCAAATAGCAGTCACCACACTAAAACTTAGTAAAGATTTGCATAAGTACTTTGTCATTCCAAAAATCTGTAAACACAAATCCTTGTGCACACACACACAGAGCAAAAGGTTTCAGTACATGTGGTAAGGATGGTTAGAGTATATAAAATGTTTATATTGTATACATTTTAAATATACAATGTTTCATTGGAAATATAGTAACAAATTAAATATAATGATTTTTTAATGCAATATCCCATGAAAGATGTCTGGTTAGTAGAATTATTGGCCCCTTGGCAGCACAAACCATGCCTTATAAATTTCTCTTTTAAACAGCACCTGCACAAATACATGTTGAATGGGTGAATAATTGAGGGAATAAAGGAACAAATGAATGGATGAGTGGATGCATGAATACAATGTAAGTACTATGACAGCTTTGCATAATACATGGTTTTATCATTTTTATTTTCTGAACTAATCACTTGAAACATGCTTGCCTAAATTATTCAGAATCCAGTAATACCTCCCTCAGGTGTTTTCATTTCAACTGTGAACTCTGGGGACCACTCAGCTCCACCTGCATTTAAGAGAAATTCTGTGTCTTCTCAGTCCATTAATGTTATTGATTCCTTCATTGCCGTACATGGCTCCTGTTGGAAATTGGTCCCTTTTAGTCACATGGGTTGTTTCACACTGCTTAGGTGACACCTCTGAGAACTTAAATACCATCAGGAGGAATGACCTACTTATAACCTTCAAAAGAATCATCCCAAGGGAAATACCTCACCCTTGAGTTCCCAAAGTGAAGTTCTTTTAGTTTATACTCACATGCAGGGCCCTTCTTGATATGAAGCACAATATATAATGCGACTGTCAGGGCACTGGGTCCTGAGAGCCTTCTGGCCTTGTTTTCATTATGGACTGAAACCACCCGTGTCCCCAAAGCATTTTTAACCTCAATTTTGAGCCTAGCCTCTCCCTTTTTATATGGTGAATGTCCCTTTGGAGTCCTTGTTGTCCCTTCCTGCCAAATGACTCACCTCAAATCATGGGAGTCCATCCTGAAATTTCTGATAATATTGAACCTCAAAAGAGGTGAAAGAGGTCTCTTTTCCTCCCAGGATGTTTCTTGGCCCCATACACCAATTTATTCTCCTTTACATACCAAGGGATGGTGAGGGGGATTTCCCTCATTAGGCCACCGAATGTTCTCCTTCTTCCGAAAGAGAAATCAGCTTTACCTTTACATAACTAACAAGTGCTATACTATTCAACTGCCTCTTACCTGAATGCAGAAGACCTGGTGCAAGGTAAAATGATGGATTTACCCAACAAAGAAAATACAGAAGCTCGTTCTCTTGCAAAAATAATTCTGAGTTCTGGCTCACCCAATACTGCACTGCAATGATAACAGTTAACATACATTGAGTACTTTACTGTGTGCCAGTCTTTTGTTAAGCACTTCACATGCATTAACTCATTTAATCCCCACATAATTTCTCTGATAAGCATAATTCTTATCCCCTTTTAACAAATTAGGAAACTGAGGCCAAGTGAAATTCAAGAACTTGACCAGCATTGTAGAACCAGTAAAGGTAAAACCAGATTAAGAAGAGCATCTAGCTCGTGTCACAGCCCACCCTGTGCTGTACTTCATGCAAACAGCAGAGTGGGGAGACAGTAGGAGGCATGGAAGGAGGAGATCAGAGACAATTTCCTGGTGCAGGTCAGCTCATTCTGTCTTTTTCCATTGTGGTTCTTTGCCTTGGCTCTACAAACAGAATTTATTTTTCATGCCCCCTCTACAGCTTCCTGAGCATAGCCTCAATAATTAAAGTGAAGGAGTCTCAGTTTCACTGAATCAAATTTCATTAAAAACATATTACATGCTTCCATTTTCTGCAGCATCTTGTGAGAATTAGCACATTTAAAATCCATACATGTTGGAATATGTTGTTTCTTTGGCCAATTTTTTGCTCTGATATATTCTTGCCTTTTTACTCCCTTGGAAAATGAATTTTCTCAAATTCAGACCCCAGAAAAAAAAAATGCTGGTGGAAAGCTGCATTTGGCTTTTGCTATATGCTTTTATTGGCAGAGGATTTTACATGGTGCCAAAGATAAGCAAAGAACAAAGTAGATTTGAAAAAGATTTTTTTAATGGTCAAACAACCTCCCATTATGGACAGCTGGATATTTTTGTAGAATGTCAGGATTTACATAAGCAAATTTTTTTCCTTTCCCTGAAACCATTACTCCTCTTGAATTCCAGACCTTATAATTCAAATAAATGAAAGTCATTTGAAAATACTTCACCATACACAGAGTGATGTAAATGTGTATATGTTTGTTTAAAGAACACTCTAGAGTTGCCAGTTGTCTTAATGGGAACTCTCATTACTTGGATGGTCAGCTAGCAAACTAACATTACATCAGAAAGACCACACTCTAAAATACCTTCTGTAATATTTCAGCTATGTTGATCTCTGATATGATGTTGCTACATAGTGTAATGAATGTCAGAAACAAGCACTCCTTGATGAAATTAGTGATATTCAAGATTTGAGGATACATTCATGATACTTTCATCCTTATGTAAACCTAGAATAAGAATTCTAGCAAGATCCATGGCCTCTACTCTTGAAGAAGACACTCAAGACTTGATGCCTAGAGGGCCTTTCTGGGTCCAGCCAGTGAATCAGAGGATCTGAGTTTCCTCATGTTTGTTAAAAAGGTGACTGAATCCTGCCTCTAAAATATTGTTCAGTCCACCTCAAGCAAACCTTTTGGTTCACTTAAGTAAGTTTCAATCAGTTACTTAAAAGAACAGAGAGATGGCATGTCAACAAGGTTACAAGATAGGTTGCATAAATTATTTCATGCTCACTTAGAAATATTTAATATATGTCCAAACATGTGGCAGAATTTGGTCTAAGAACTGCTTGCAGTATAAATTCTACCCTTATTGCATAACAGCTAACCTTCAAGAACTCAAGCTTTTGGAGACCATGTTTATCTCTAAAAGCACCTAAGACGTTAGACTAGGTGCTATAGCCCCCACTGTCTTTCATCCTAGTCTTTTCTTTCGCATAACATGTCACAAGGATAATCATGTCACCCACTGTTCAGAAAACTTTAAACCTCCTAAATAACAGAATAAAGCAGAATTTCTCAAATTTTAATTCAAGGACTGCCACAGTCCATCATTAGTTTACTTTCTGGCTTCATCTCTTCTTCCCAGCTCTCCCCCACACATGCCAGTCATTGCCAAGGTCCTTGCTACTGCTCCCGGAGCTCCCTCTGCCTAGAATTCACACTTCTTTCTCCATACCTTGAAGCTTAATGCAAATGTCACCACCTCCACTAATCTTTCCTGATCCCCTTAAGCAGAAGTAATCCTTCCTGCTTCTATTACCACATGTCTCTAAATTTGATGAGTATCATAATTAGGTGTTTTATCTTGTCTCCCCTAATAAAATGTGAGTGTTTTGAAGGCATGAATCACATCTTCATTTTATGTTCCATGCAGCACAATGACAGTATGTATTCAGTTGATACCTTTAATTGTACACTATACATTCATACTCAGTTTAATTTATGGTTGCTTGAATGCCTAATCTAAGAGCAGAGGCATTCAAATTTAAGTAAATACAAGAACCATAATGGTGGTGGTGCAGGAGGAAGAGGAATTTATATTCACAGATTCTCACACCCTAAATCATAAGATCTTGACTCAGGATATAGGGCATGAACTTTTAAACACACAGCCCAGGTAATCCTAAAGCAGATGGTCCTAGTACCACATTCTGGTTTATGAGTCAGTGGCAGAGCTTGAACAAGGAAATGCTAACGTGAGTCCAGGTAGAAGGACCCTCTGGCACTGGGAAAGAAAGCCTGGAGTGCTAATAGGAAGAGCAGAATGTCTATCTCTTGGGGTTTTCTGTCCTCAAATCATGCCAGTCAATCCAAATTAATGTCCTAGGGTTTACTAATGTGCAAACTGATCTACAGCATTATTCATTTTTTAAACTAAGCTTAAAGAGCACCTGCAGGAACTCATAAATGTTGATTGTTTCCTTATTTTGAACACAACATGCTTGTAGTTGTCTAACAGAATTTAATATTTGGGTTGGGAAGTCAGATATGGTGAAGAAGGTTAGAAAGAAAGCCTCATAGAATCCCATCTCTGCATGATAATACAATTTGCAACCAATCAGTGATAGTCCTGCTGCTATCACTAATTCAAGTGATTAAATTCAATTGCATTACAATAAACAAATGGGCAGTTGATTATCTAAATATATAAGTAAAATACCTCTTATTTTAGCTATAACATGTCAAGAGCTTAGAAGTCATTATTCCCATCTTTGCAACAAGAAAAAGATGAACTCAAATCAACAACTTTTCTTGGATTCAATCAGAAAATGGAATTTAGGGGGCAAACTGCCACCCTGAAATTTGGAAAAATAGATGAATACAGAAAATCACAGCCAAATACAGAGACTCACAGCCAAGTACAGAGAATCACAGCTGAGATCAGTTTATATGGAACAGAGGCTGTAAGAGCCATAAACTGGAAGAAACATTTAAATGATAATTTTGATAAATTGCTGGAGACTGAGTGTGAGCTAGCTTGGGAGTAAGAACTCTTGGGTATACTCTTAGGGGGCCTCCCATAATTTCCTGGGTTTTACCTCTGGAAATACCCAGGATCTCCTGGTGAACAGCCAAGAAAAAAAAAAAACTCTCTTGTTTTTGGCAGAAGGAGGGGGAAACAAATCATTTTGAGAGAAACCCAGAACATTCACCATAACAATAGCCTATTCTCAAAGAAAAACAACTTTACCAGCTCCTTAGCCCACCAGTGGGAAGGGTGATTATCCAATCTCAGTTCCCTTTAGCTTACCTGTCTCACATAAGGAGAGAAAAAGTAAGTTTTGAAACACTGTGAATGTCACAGCCTAGAGAGAAAGATGCACTAAAAGACCGAGACTTCATCATAAAATTATAGAATACTTCTCCTCCACACCTTATCAACAACAGGGCTTCAGTGCAGTAACAGTGGATTATAGCTGAAAGAGCTGCAAGACACAGACTCTATTTAAGAAGCAGTTCTTTGGGAAACATGAATGAGGAAACTGAAGCTTCTGGCAAATACAGCTGCAATAAACATTAAACACAGTCCAATGCTCAGCCAGATTAGCATGAGCATTTCTCTCAAAATGATAACTTTCCCCCTCTTTCTGCCAACAACGAGAGTTTTTTTCCCCCTTGGCTGTTCACCGGGAGATCCTGGGTATTCCCAGAGGTAAAACCCAGGAAAGTGTTGGAGGCCCCCTAAAAGTACACCCAAGAGTTCTTACTCCCAAGCTAGCTCACACTCAGTCTCCAGCAATTCATCAAAATTATCGTTTAAATGTTTCTACCAGTTTATGGCTCTTAGAGCCTCTGTTCCAGATAAATTGATCTCAGCTGTGATTCTCTGTATTTGGCTGTGAGTCTCTGTATTTGGCTGTGATTTTCTGTATTCATCTATTTTTCCAAATTTCGGGATGGCAGTTTGCCCCCTGAACTCAATAGGCCTTTACACTAAAGGCCTATTTACTTCAATTCCTATTATTCAATACATGTCCAGATTTCAACAATATATCACAAGTCATGCTACGATGCAAGAAGAAAACACAGCCTAATGAGACAAAGCAAGCATAATAACCAGACTCAGATATGACATAGATTTTGGAATTATAAGATAGGGAATTTAAGCACCATGATTAATTTGTTAGGGTCTTTAGCGGAAAAAGTAGACAATATGTAAGAACAGATGGGTTTTGTAGCAGAGAGATGGAAACTGTAATAAAGAATAAACAAGAAATGTTAGAAGTTAGAAGTTAAAGTTTCACTATAACTGAAAAGAAGAATGTCTTTGTTAAGCTTATCAGTAGACTAGACATGGACAAGGAGAGAAGCAATGGACTTGAAGATATAGTAACAGAAACTTCCAAACAGAGATGCAAACAGAAAAGAAAATTGAACATAAAATGTAATAAAAGAATAGAATATCTAGAAATTGTGGAACAATTTCAAATGGTGGAACATTCATGTACTTCAAATACCAAAAGAAGAAAGAGAGAACAGAACAAAAGATATATTAAACACAAAAATGTCTCAGATTTTCAAAAGTTAGTGACAGATACCAAAGCCCAGATAAAGAAAGCTTAGAGAGCACCATTATAAATACCAAATAATCAACACTTAGGCATATCACATTCAAACTGCAGAAAACCAAAGAAAATTAGAGCATTTTAAAAAGAAGCCAGAGATTAAAAATACCCAAACACTTACTTTACCTATAGAGGAATAAGGGTAGAAATTACACTGGACTTCTTTTTCAGAAACCATATGAGCAAGAAAAGAGTGGAGTGAAATATTTAAAGTGTCGAAAGAAAAAACCCCACAAACCTAGAATTGTGTATCCAGCAAAATTATTTTCAAAGGAAAAAAAAAAAAAAAGAAAAGCAATGAAGTCTTTCTCAAACAAACAAAAACTGAAGGGATTTATTGCCAGTAAACTTTCCCTGCAAGAAATGTTAGAAGAAATTCTTCAGAGAGAAGCAAACGTATATGTCAGAATTTTGATCTACATAAAATAGGAAGAGTGTCAGAGAAGGAATAAAGGAAATAAAATCTTTAAGAAACCATAAGAAGAAGTATAGTTGATATACTAAGAAAGTAGAGAAAATGAAATTCCATGAAATGCTCAATCTAAATCAACCAAAAAAGGCAAAAAAAGAAGGTAAGATTTCAAAAGAAGTACAAAAAATAGAAAGCAGTTATAGACATGCTAGACATTAAACCAATTATATCACTGTATTATATTAGTCTGCTTGTGCCGCCATAACAAAATGGCACAGACTAGACAGCTTAAAAAGCAAAAATTTATTTTCTTGCAGTCTGGAGACGATAACTGTACATTGTCAACAAAAAACACCCCACTTTAAATATAAAGACACATTTATAGTTAAAGTAAAAAAATGGAAAGATAATACCATACTAATGCTAATCAAATGAAATGTGAATATTTATACTAAATTCAGACAAACTAGACTTTAGAGTAAGAAAAATTATCAAGGATAAAGAGGAACATTACATAATAATACAGGGATCATGTGGATTAAAGTTGGAGATACCAGTATAAACTCAGTTTTGATTAACATAGTTACAGATAGTTGCATATAGAAATATTTATACATACATTTATATACACAGTTTAGTATACACATATATTTTTTTTTGTGCTGTCAACTCAGAGGGCCTAAAAGAAAGACACTCCAGTAGCAATGAGCACACCTGTCACCCACCTGTTGATTTTTTTATACCATCCTCCAATCTAGGCTTCTTAGAAAAATGGCTGGCTCCAGGACTAGGGAAAAAAATACACAAAATGAACCTGGAGCATCTTGTAGTGTCAGAAAATAAGGAAGTGAAAAACAAAAAAAATATTGATGGGGTATGTCAAAGGGACACAGGAGCCTACTGAAAGACCTCCTAATGACTAAAGCTGGAATAACTGAAGCAATATAATAATAAATTAGTATTACATTATAACCCAAAGTATAAAACAAATATCCATTAGTCTATGCTGATACAAATAAATGATTGAATAGCTTAATAAATGGTGGGGGGGAGAGACACATTTCCCATGGAGAAGAATTCCAAATAATTTTTGTATATATTCCACCCTGAAGGAGGGAAGAGCATAACGCTCCACTTCTTCAATGTGGGATGCACACAGTAGTTTCCTTCCAAAGAATACAGTATGAAAAGGAAGAAAAAAAGAGTAATGTTACAGTGGAGAAAACTGACAAACCCTACTCATCCAGGTGACCAAGGTCAACATAAACAGTCT
Source organism: Cheirogaleus medius (assembly GCA_008086735.1). Lineage (NCBI taxonomy): Eukaryota > Metazoa > Chordata > Mammalia > Primates > Cheirogaleidae > Cheirogaleus > Cheirogaleus medius. Next base: position 24,447,162 of record VBSM01002616.1, on the reverse strand, counting down.
AAGTCATGTTGCTAGTGTGTACCATTGACATGATGTGATGAAAATGGCACTGAACCTTTGTAGTCATCCAAAATCTGTAACCCCAGCCTAATCATAAGAAAAACATCAGACAAATTACAATAAAGAGGCACTCAACCTGACCAGAATGCCTTAAAACTATCAGGGTCATCAACAACAAGGAAGAGTCTGAGGAAATGTCACAGCCAAGAGAAGCCTAAGGAGACAAGATAACTATGTAATGTGGTATCCTGGATGTGATCCTGGAACAGAAAATGGGCATTAGGTGAAAACTAAGGAAGTCTGAATAAACTGTGGACTTTAATTAATAATAATGTATCAACATCAGATCACTAATTTTAACAAATATACTATAGTAAGGTAAAATATTAATAATAGGGGAAACTGTGTGGGAGGTATATGGGAATTCTACACACAAATTGCAACTTGTGCAATTCTATGCACAAATATTCTGCATATTTTGCTGTAAATTAAGATTATTTTTAAAAACAAAGTCTATTAAGAACAAATAAGTACAAAATAAATATGCTCCATTCATGCCATGCACAATATAAAATGGAGCCCACTCTGATGACAACCACCACAAAGACCACAAAGCCTTTCAGAAATGGTAAACGATGCCAACCACTTCCACTTCCTAAGGCTTCTGGATACTATTATAAAAAATAAGGATGGACCAAAACAGTACAACAAGTTGTGTGATCCAAAATTTTTTTCTTATATTTCTTAAACAAGTGGTTCAGATAGAAAAATAAACATATGCAACACATAATATAGTATAATTGTCCTGTTTATAAGACAATAACGGGATTTACAACGTATGAGGTCTGCCCGGAAATTATCCAGCCATTGTTTTTTTTTTTTCCTCAGTACATTATGGG
>VBSM01002616.1:24377383-24436357 GCA_008086735.1 Cheirogaleus medius | reverse complement strand
ACTTTTTGATAAAGGCCATTCTTACCGGAGATAAGTGATATCTCATTGCAGTTCCTTCCAATGGCTTTTTATCAATAAAGGTGGGTAGTAATCTAGGGTTTATAGGATCATTATGAGGATAAAATGAGATCATATATCTGGGACTGACTTGTACAATGCCTGGAACAAAGTGATCCATAAATATCATAGGGTAAATATGAAATAATAGGATGTATTCATCTATTTAAATTAAATAACATCCATATTATACTATTTTTCTTTCTTTCTTTTTGCTTTCCCAACATACAATTCCTTCCTCACATCACAATTCCCCATTGCATATATGTGATAAAGTGCCCATTTTGATTATTGTAAAGGCCAAAATGGGGAGACATGCCCTCTACTTACTTCAGGGAAGCCAGGACCAGGTATATTATCATATTATACATTTCATTGATCATATTTATTGCTATCATGTCTTTTCCCCAATACCACAATCTTCATAAAGGCAAGTATTTTTATCTATTTTGTTCATTAATGTATTCCTAGGATCTAGAACACTGCCTGACACACAAAAAGTTGATCAATAAATATAAGCTGAGAAAATTTCATACTTCTCTCCAAAATATAAAGTTATGAACAAATAATGCAATAATTAAGGGATAGTTCAAATCACTCTAGCTGCTGGACAATATAAGTCAAGATGCCTGGCGGAGGTACTCGACAGAGGTGCCTGCTGGCAGAGCCATTGAGTTCTATGAGAAGAAGTATCAGCCAGAATCTTCCTACCTTTTAGCCTCCTGAGCTCTCTTGGTTCCTGCCTGGTTTCCCAAACTGCTTTTGCAGATTCCCCCAAATCTTGTGAGTGATCTAATGCCCTTTCTACAGATGCATTTATTGCTTAAAAGGTCTGGTTTATGTCGCTTGCAACTATGTGGCTGATGCTGAATTTATGCTTGCTTGGTGTCTATAAAAGAGAGTAACTGCTAAAATCAGAGATAATGGGAACATTAGGACATATGCAACCTCATTTTGATGGTGTCACATATGGCTTGAGCTAACCACCTCCATACTTAATCACCAACTAAACAATGGGGATGACAATTAGCTGCATTAAAATTATGCTTTTTCAGCTCTAATAATCATAAGTTCAACAATCTTATAAACATCAGTATTGATACCTATGAGCAATTCCTTGAACCAGAAATAATTCTTGCCTTTAAAATGTGATACTAGGGAAGGTAAAGATATTTTAGGCTATAAAAAGTACTAACTAAAGAAAAAATTATTTAAATGTCTGCTCTTTAAAATGAAATTTTAAGAAGATAAAAAGACAAGTAATAATGGGAAAAATACTTGCAATTTCTAACAAAGGACTTGTATATGGAATATATAAAGAATAGATAAATATATATAAGTATAAATTTATATCACATAAAAAATATATAAACGATTCTTACAACTCAATAATATGAAGACAAAAAAGCCAATTGTAAAAATGGGCAAAAGACTTGAATAGTTACTTTACAGTAGAAGATACAGGAATGCCAATAAGCACATGAAGAGATGTTCAACATCATTAGTCATAAGGGAAATGCAAAATAAACTCTCATACATTACTGGTGGTAGTATAAATTATACAACTACTTTCATAAGCATGTCATCATTTTTATAAAGATATTGTTATAAAACCCACTGCTTCTACTCTTAGTTATTTACACCAAATGAATAAAAGCATATCTCTGCAAAAGGCATACACAAAAAAGTTAATTGCAGCTGTATTCAAAATAGCCCGAACTGGAAACAACCAAATGGTTTACTAACAGGTGAATGGATAAACAATTTGTAATATAATCTACATGATGAATACTACTCAGCAATAAAAAAGGAACTACTGATATACAAAACGACATGGATGAATTTCAAAACATTATGCTGAGTGAAATAAACTAAACTCAAAATAGTTTGTCCTATACAATTCATTCTAGTCCTACAATTGGCAAAACTAATCTCTAGTGATGGAAATTGAATTTATGGTTGCCTGATGCAGGGATCAGTGGGGCAAGAGGAAACTGGCTACAAAGGACATTGCAGAAATCTCTGTGATGGAAATAGTGTAGGTCGGCTTTTTGGGTTTTATTTGACAGAGTCTCACTCTGTTGCCTGGGCTAGAGTGCCCTGTGGTGTCAGCCTAGCTCACAGCAACCTCAAACTCCTGGGGTCAAGTGATCCTCCTGCCTCAGCCTCCCAAGTAGCTGGGACTACAGGCATGCGCCACCATGCCCGGCTAATTTTTGCTATATATTTTTAGTTGTCCAGCTAATCTATTTTTAGTAGAGACGGGGTCTCACTCTTGCTCAGTCTGGTCTCGAACTCCTGAGCTCAAACGATCCACCCACCTTGGCCTCCCGGAGTGCTACGATTACAAATGTGAGCCACCACGCCCGGCTGAGAAATAGTGTATATCTTGATTTGTCAATCTCCTCAAACTGTAAACTTACAATATGTACATTTTATTATGGGTATATTACACCTATCTCAATAAGATGAAAAAAAGAAGATAGATCATTTGAATACACAAAGTATGAGGCAGAAGGTGGTAGATGCTACAAAAAAAGTGATAGAAAGTTAAATGGAAATGGAGGAAAGAAATCACTTTCACCTGGGGAAGTTAGCAGTGGCCTCATGGAAGACGTGGTGTTTGAGCAAGGCTTCAGGTCTGGATGTCATTTCAACAGAAGATGATGGAGGAAGGAGTATAGATAGAGTGCATATAGGGGACGGCAAAGAGTCAGGTATGGCTGGCATGCATGCTGCATTCATTTATTGGTTCAGCAGATATTTTACTGATGGCCTGCTAGAAACAGGCACTCCCTTAGGAGACAAAATAAAGGCCTTGCTTTCATGCTCTTATATTCTAAGGTGGAAATACATGTGAGAAACAAACGGATTTATAACATATCAGCTGGTGCAACTTAAACCTAGGTAAATACAGGGATGGGGTGGGGTTGCTCCATTATATAATGTAGTCAGTAAAGATCTCTCTAACGAGTGACATTTGAGCAGAATCATGAATAAAGAGAGATCAAGCACTACAGATATCTAGAAAGTGAAAACAGTGAGTTTCTACAGCTCTTTATCGGAGCTTTGGCATAATGGAAAACAGAAAAATGAGATAGGCTGAATATAGGCAGAGAGTGGGAGTTAAGCAGAGTTTTGCCAGACAAATATGATGCAGGGAGAGAACGGCACAGAAGATGAGAGTATATGAAAAGAATAAAGAGATGAGCTATGCAAACTAAGTAGGAAAGAAAGAATAAGAAAGAAAGAGAGAGAGAGAGAGAAAGAAGAAAGAAGAAAGAAAGAAAGAGAGAGAGAGAGAGAGAGAGAGAGAAAGAAAGAAAGAAAGAAAGAAAGAAAGAAAGAAAGAAAGAAAGAAAGAGAGAAGGAAGCAAAGAAGGAAGGAGGAAAGGAAGAAAGATGGGAAATACCGTAAAAGTGATCATTTGATTATATGCCTCTGTGAATAGGCAAAAAAGAATTTCAAAGAAGTTTTGAAATTTAGCTAACAGAGAGAGCAAACTGATTAGTCAGATGTTGTAACCCGAGAAGAGGGGATTAAAATTCGTATCATGGAGGCTGTGCAGTTATCAATACCAACGTGTCCTAAGGTTTGCTATCAGAAGTGTGCTTTCGGTATTGATGAAGATGAGATATTGTAGAAGTTAAGGAGCAAAGACATTGGAGGGATCATCTATATAGACACTGAAATCACAAAATTTAGGACTAGATGAAGGAAACTCTTCCTAGTTTGTTTGGAAATTTCCTGTTTTTAACACTGAAGTCTTGTGTTCCAGAAAACATCTCAGTCTCAGACAAATAGAGATGATTTTCTTGCGACTGTCCCTCAGGCTTGGGAAAATCATAACCATTGGCCATCATATTATAGCAAAGTGTTACAGTGATCCAGGTGCTAAAACCTTCAAGAAATGAGGAAAATGGGATATAGAGGACCCCAACAGAGGAATATTGCTGGGTGTCACCTAGGGTTTATACAGAGCTACAAAATAGGAAGGGAAAATGGTCTGGAACCAGCAATAAAGAGCGAGAAGGACATTTAGCCTTTCCCTAGCTCAAGAGGGATTTACGGGAAGAGCTGACTTAAGGAAAAACCTAAGTTCATTCAGAACATGAAGGCCAAGAGAACACTCAAAAAGAGGATGAACATGGAAGGGGTGGGTAATTTGCTGACGCTTGACCATGAGCATGAGGCAGAATAATGCAAGATGGGCCTGCAAATGTGGAAAGGTGAATGAACTCCAAGGAAGGAGAACCAAAAATAAAAGGGAGTTTAAAAGAACTATAAAGGAATACTACATAAAATTCAGAGACAATAATTATAGAAAACTGCCCGAGTAAGATACAGATTACCAAAGTTAGTTTAATCAAATCCCATTTATTTATTTTTGTTGTTGCTGTAATTGCCATTGGGGTCTTAGTTATAAATTCTTTGCCTAGGCTAACATCTAGAAGAGTTTTTCCTACATTTTCTTCTAGAATTCTTATGGTTTCATGCCTTACATTTAAATCTTTTATCAATCTTGAATTAATTGTTATGAATGGTGAGAGATATGGATCCTGTTTCATTCTTCTGCGCACAACTATCCGATTTTCCCAGCACTATTTACTGAATAGGACTTCTTTTCTCCGGTGTGCATTGTTGCCTAGCAAAATAAGAAATTTCAAATGACCAATTACTATGAAAGATTTTGGAAAATAATTAAAGAGGAACATTTAAAAAAATGATCAGGGATAATAGATTATTTAAAGTTGAGTTCTTCCCTAACTTTAAAGAAAAGATATTATTTTCCAAACTATTACAATCTTTAGGGAAAAAATGAAAAGCTCTCTTATTTTTTTTTTTACTACTAAATCTGATTTAAAAATAGTCAAGAAGTTTAAACTAATATTATTATGACTACAGATGGAAAACATCTAAATAAAATGTTAGTAAACAGAATATATCAGTGTGCCCCCAAAACAATTCAATATATTAATAAATATGATTCATTCCAGGAACGTAAGAATTGTTCCACATTAGGAAATGTCTTTAAACAGTATCTTTTTAATTATTTTCCAAAGTTCTTCCTAGTAATTGACCAATTTAACAAAATTTCTTTTAACTTCTTTAAGAGGGTTAACTTTGGTACTTTTTATTTTACTAGGGAAATTTTCTATAAGTGTTATCTCTGAATTTTATTTAGTATCCCCTTATAGTTCTCTTAACCTTCTCGTACTTTTAGTTATATCTTTTTCCCAATTTCTTATTATTTTGCTATGTCTTCTTCCTAATTCCTAAACTTACGCATTTTTTTTCCTTTCTCCTTTTTTTCTTTAATCAAGTTCACAAGGGGCTCACATCTCCATTTATTGGTTTTCTCATAGATCCATGTTTAGACTTCTTTATTCTTTCTACTTTTCCTTTCTATTTCCTCTAGTAATTCATCCCTCTTCTACTAGCTCCCCTTTGCCCACTTTTTTGTTTATCTTTCCTTTCTATTTCTTAAGGTAAATGTAAAGTTCTTTTATGTTTAGATTGTTCAATGGCATTCAAGACCATGCATTCTCTAAATATAAGTCAATACCTGTAATTTTTTTGTGATGCTTTCTCCTAATTCTTGCTTTCTAGAGAGTATGCATGTAAACAGCCTTCATTTTTTCCAAGGGTAATTTAGGAGGATGTTTCTTAATATCCAAAGGGATAAGATTTTTTTCAGATATCTTGTTTTTTATTCTGAGTAAAATATGTGACCTAAAAATGTATTCCCCTTTTCAAATTTTTAAGACATGTGTGTGGTTGGCACATGACTGATTTTGCAAATATTTCCTGTACATAACAAAATAAAAATATGCTTTCCCTTTCTAAGGCAGAATCTCTGTTGTTGATTGAATTATCCCACACACCATTCTTACTTATTTTTGGCTTATGATATTCATCTAGTTCTGAAAGAAATATATTAAAATCTCCCACTAGGATTATATTTTTAAATCATATTTTCCTTGCATTTATAATAAGAATTTTTTACATTTGGCTGCAATACTGTGTGTTGTATATGATCTACTGTTTTACTGTGTTCATAAATTGTGCTTTATTATTTTGCAATATTTTTCCTGTTTAGGGCTTTTAGCCTTAAATTCTCTCTTACCTGATATTGATATTGCCAGTATAATTTTCTTTTTAGTCTTTTATTTTTTATATTTTATCACTTTGTTTTTAAGGGTTATTATCTTTAAGTAATATATACCTGGGTGTATTTTTTAACCTAGGTGACCATTCCTGTCTTTAAGTAGAAGATATTAGGCTAGTCACACACAGTGTTATCAATAACAGTGTGGTTTCCTTTCAAGTGTTGCTGTCTCTAGTGGATAATGCTGGGTATTGATTTCCTACGACTACTGTAACAAATCACAAACTTAAGACTTAAAACAACACATACTTATTGTTTCACAGTTCTGTTGGCTAGACTTTCAACACAGATTTCATTGGGCTAAAATGAAGACGTCGGTAAATCTGCATTTCTTTCCACAGGCTCTAGGGGAGAATTTGTTTGCTTGCTTTTTCCACTTACTGGAGGTGCCCTGCATCCATTGGCTCAGGCTTCTTGCTTCTTTTACAAAGCCAGCGATGTTGTGCTTTCCTCACCACTCTTCTTTAGAACTACCCACTGATCGGACTTCGGAAAGTTTTAGCCTATAAGGACTCCTATGATTAGATTGTGCCCACCCAGATAATGGAGAGTAATCTCCCCATCTCAGCGTTCATAATTTAGTCTCATCTGCAAAGTCCTTTTGCCACAAACATTGCATATTCACAGATTAGGATGTGGACATCTTTAGCAGCGGTGGGGGAAGGGGATTATTCCTTCTGCCACGCACTGGCTGAGGTCCCCTGAGCCACCCAGCTTTTTACAGATTACCTGATTGCAGTGTGTCTTTCTTTTTAATTCTCATTATTTAGCCTTCCTTTTGCATATTCCCAACCACTCTATCATTATATTCTCCATTTAAATTTAACCATACAAGGTACAGAATTACTTGCCTATAACCAATGCCTCTCCTCTTATTCCTTTAACTCAGGTAAATTTTCTTCTTCTTTTTTTTTTTTAATTATAGCTTCTCTCCCACATATTTCTGTTTCATCATCTGGAATTCCCACCATTTGTAAGTTATGTCTATTAGATCTGCCTTCCAAGTCTTTTATACATTCCTGATTGTTTTCATCTGTTTATATTTTTTTCTGTATATTTTGAAACATTTCTTCCATTGAATCTTTCAGGCTTTCATGTTGAGTCTCAAAAGTGATCATTCTTTTTACAAATTCATTTATTAAATGTTTTAATTTGAAAATCATTCCTTTGAGGGGCTATAATTGACTGTCCTTAAATACACTTAGGTTCCCTTAGAAGAGTTATTCTGTTTTGTTGCCCACAGATAGATATATTTACCAATGGGGCTCGAAATGAGCATCTCGCACTCCTGGAACAACAGCCGTCCCTTGTGTGCTGGTGAGAATACAGCAGTTCTGTTCCTGTGGGCTAATTTGGAAAGTTGTCAGTTCCCTGTTGGGGTTCTGGGAAAAACACTCTGCTTTGCTGCCTTTCAAGCTGTGAAGCCTACTGGTCTCCCCACTTCAAAGACAGACAGCACTCGGCCCACTCTGGAATGCTCCTGAAATGCCTCAGAAGGCAAGGGTGCCAGCAGGTCCTCAAAAGAACAGTCCAGCAGAATGATACCAGTGTTGTTTTGTTCTGTGTTGTTTTGTTTTTTAGAGAACCTCTGGATCTCTGTGGACCAAGCTCCATCCAGGATCCAAGAGCTTCGTCTTCTCTCTCTAAAATAGGAATAAGATTTCTGAGAGAAGGAAAATGATATATGGAAAATGCAAAAATAAAGCTAAACGCTATGAGAAAAAAATATTTGTAGTTATATCTTTCTTTCTCGGATTAAAATTTAAAAAAATTTTAATAATCTTCTAGTTTGAGCCAGGCAAATTTATGCACTTTTATGTATATTAATTTATTTTATTTCCATAATAAAAAGACCAATGAGCAAGTATTATTCTTTATAGATAACAAAAATATTGCTCAGAAAACTCAATAAACTTTTACCAAGTCCCCCAAAGTTGTAGAACCAGGATTCAAACCTATGTCTTTTGACTTCAGTTCCAATGCACTTTCCACCACTCTACAAGATTGTCCTTACAATGTAATATTATGCCCTTGGGTTTTCTAGAGTGTCAGTTCAAGAGCTGTTCATGCTAACAACATTTATGTATCTTTTGAAAACCATAGCATCTTATTTAATGACACATGCAATAAATTCATGCATGAATTTAGTTTATGAAAAAAGTTTCTCTACTGACAAATTTCAATGTTTTCTTCTGCCAGAAAGTTAATGCTTCATAACACTTGTGTCTTTTTTTCCTTTTTGTTTATGCCAGGAAATTTAATTCAGCCAAATTTAAGACCTAATTATGGTAATCAAATTATCTTAGCTAAGTGATAATACTGGATCCCTTTACTTCCGAAATGTAAGGGATTGTCTTCTCTTCATAATACTTTTTCTTGAAAGCATCATCAAATAATTTTGAGTATATAAAGTAAATTGACAATAATTAAAAGTGAATTGTGACTTTCTGCACATTTTGACAGACATTAAGATGTTCTGAATGCAGAAACAACTTATTGGGCATGGAGGAGAAATAAAACAGATAACTAAACTGCTCTCCTTAAACAATTAAGGAGAATTTGGAAGGTTTGAAAGGAATTCTTTGAGGAGGAGAGACAAAGGGGAGAGCTGGAAAGAGACAGAAGAGAGGATGGATGGAGATCCCCGAGGAGATCTGGATGCAGGGCCCAGGAATTGATATGCACTGTGTACTCTCCCGCAGACTCCTGTGACTCTCTCTCCGCTCCTGTCCCTAGACTTGTATCTCTTGGCCTCTACTTGGGTCTCATCAGGACAGCTCCAGCACAGGTACCTCCCACAGCATTCATCTGGAATGTGGAAACTCATGCTCCTTGCTCCTGTTGCCCTCTTTTTAATCCTTGCTAATAGAGGTGGTTTGAGCCTCCTGCCTACCTTTAAACTTCTCCAAACATAAAGCAAGCAACACATTAACATATTCTCTCAACTTTAGATGGTGGTTGTCCAGCTCTCCCAAGAACTCTCCCATGGTGTTCTGCTGGGCCCCAGAGAAGCCTCAACACCCACAATTCTGCAGTTCTGGTAATTTCCAGCTGGGGAATGAAATGTGTCTCAGTGTGGGCAGCCCCAACCTCAATTGAAAGCTCTTCTAGGCTCCCTTTCTTGGCTTGGAATAGAGGGAAGGGTTGGTCCACAGGGAAGAAAGGAGAAAATCCAACCATTCTCCTCCTTGGTCTATAACTCATTCTTCAATTCTTGCCTTAAATAGGCTGGAATGTTTGATGTGGACTCACTGTCACAGACTAGTTCTGCTCGCTTGAGTTACAATCGGCATGGATATCTCAGCACTTCTCATTAGACACCGTGGGAATCATCACCCACTGTCCTCAAAGGCCCAGGTATAGGACTGGTTTTGTGAGATTTGCATACAGTAGGTGTGTTGGAAAGTATGTTCCACATCCACAACTGTGAGGAGTGAGTGAGGCAGGATTGGGCAGAGGAGAACATTAAACTTGGATGGAGTTGCAACAAAACTCTTCCCCAACCCTGCAGGTAGCTCTGGGAGGTTCCTTCAGAGTTGCCCTAGACTAGAACAAGGACTCGGACCCTAAAGGAAACGAACATAACCTTGGAAGCTAAAGGAAGGGGAAGTGATGGAATCTATTCAATAAATAACTTCCATGTTGTTTTTACTCCTTTATCCTTGTCCTTGACTCACCGTTTTCAGTGGCAGTTTGCCATGTCATTCCACCCAGTTTTTTACTGCTGAAAATAAAAAATACCATTCTAGGTGAATGCCAACTTTCCTTAAACCTCAGTGACTCAAATGGAAAAGTTCTCAAAGGTGATACTAACATTAAAGGAGACCATTAATCAGTGACATATCTTCCATGTTAGTAGGAACATCATTCAATCTAACAGTTGCAACTAAAAAGCACATTCCCCTCAACCCATCACAGAGGCTTTGAGTTTATTGCCTCTGCTTTCTCTAATTGGACCTTTGGAGACATAAACAAATAAGATAATCAATTGGAACTGAAGTAGAAACTAGCTCTCTAAGGACGGTATTATATTTTTCTGTCAAAATTCGCTCATTACTCCTAATGAAAAAGATCTACACTCCATTTGCAATGTCTGCATTGGCACAGGATACACCATGGAAATGAACATGACTGAAACATAAGTAGATTTTCCTGCAGAAAATCCATTAGGAAGAACTGATTTGCTGGAATAATTTCTGGTAGTGGCACTTTATATTTGAAATACAAAATACTTTCAAATCTTGGATTTACTGTTTTGTTTGACTTTGAGCAAATCCCTTTCCCTCTTCTAGTCTCAGTTTCCCCTTCTTCAGAGGCTCTGGGGGAAGAAGAAGAATTCCTGTTTTGTGCAACTATCAGGATTTGTTCTGAGGAAGAAATATATTGAACAAACAAATATAAAATAATCCAAAATTCAAATGTACCCTGAAATGAAAATTATTAGATGATTTTCTCAAAGACAGCATACTATGACACAAGGATTCTCAAACTGAACATGCAATGAAATTACTTGTAGCAGTTATTTAAATTGAGATTATTGGGCACTACTTCAAAAGATTCTATTTAGTCATTCTGGGATGGAGCCTACAAATGCGTATTTTTAACAAGTACCCTGGCAGTTGGGATGCAAGTAGTTCAGACCCACATGTACAGAAATACTGAGAGCAGCCTAATTATGGCAACCTTCCTTCCCCACTCGCTGGTCACTAGCGTATGGCCATGGACAGTGAATGGCATCCAGTGGTCCCAAGCCTCAGTTTTATTACATGTGCATCTGGGATTAAAAGGATCTTTCTTCAAAGGATTGCATTAAGAAGTGAAAAAGATGTTCTTTATAAGATGCGAACCATTCTGTGCAAATGATTATTAATAGAATTTTATGCCTCTACTCATAAAGAAAATGAGTTTATTGGGAATGGGTAAGGACATGGTTAAGATGAAGCAGCTCTAGAAATTTAAGGTAGGAAAAAGGCAATAAGGAATGGATGGCATTCTTCTTGGAAAGGAGAGAGTGGGAAGTGAAATAAAGAACTAAAGTCTGGTTCTTCTCAAATTTGCTTATTCCCAGCAGTGTTCATTTGAATGACATTCCAGATCATGATAATTCTTATTACCTCTTTGTAGGAGTCATGATTTTTGAGAAAGATATGTCCTACCATGATAAGCATTATAAAAAATACCGAGTTTTTGTTCTCAGATACTTTTCCACTAGTATATTCTAAAAAGTAGTAATAGCCATATACCCACCAGAATATGTGTATGAATTAATTATGCTCAAGTACACAAAATGGCTTCCAGCTCTGATTAAATCAGCTTTCCACTATTCCTTTCTCTAACATCAGCAAAATTAAGTAGGTTACAGTTTGCTATGGTTTGCAAGTGGTTTGTCCCTGCCAAAAATCATATTGAAATTTGATTTCCAGCGTGGCAGTGTTGGGCGGTGGGGCCTGGTGGGAGGTGTTTGAGTCTTGGGGGAAGATCCCTCATAAATAGATTAATGCCATCAATCAGGAGAGAGTTCTCACTCTCATGGAAGTGGAATAGTTCCCTAAGAATCAGTTGTTATAAAGCAAAGTTCCTCCTCCTATTTGATTCCTTTTCACACGTGCCTGCTTCCACTTTGACCTTTCACTGTGTTAGCACACAGCACGAATGCCCTCACTAGAAGCCGAGCAGATGCTGATGTCATGCTCTTGGACTTTCCAGCCACTAGGATGGTGAGACAAATAAACCTCTCTTCTTAATAAATTACCTAGTCTCAGGTATTCTGTTTTAGCAACACAGAATGAGGTATTGTTCATGCCACCTTTGACGGGTATTTAAAATGAAAAACACAATCACACTAACCTTGCACCTTTAAGCATATAGAAAGTGTTCAGACTTCTCATTGTTCAATCACCACCATCTGGCTTTGCAGGTGATTAACAGCTTTCTTCCAGTTACTTAATCAGCCTTAACATTTACTGAGCACGTTCAAGGATAGAAAGTTCTTATGGAATTAAACTTGGCGGAAAAGGGTGGTTATAGATACGCTCACAGCATAGTAAGACTTTAAAGAGCCACTGTGATAGCTCTAACCTTGGGAAATTCTGCAAAACTGTCAATTGCTGCTTGTAAACTGTGCAGCTTGGAACAGGAAAAACATGTATTTCCCTGTCAGGAGGATGCAAAGCTTGGCTGAAACTCTTCTGGGCTTATCCATTTCACTGATGTTAAAAATGAGCTATTGATTTCCCTCACACCACACAATCTGTTGAGGAAAACTAGCTGAGGTGCACTGCTAGTAAGAAGTAGGCCAAGGTTATTATGCTATAAAAATGAGATGTTGGAAAAGTTTTGACAACATGTACAACTAATTAGAAAGCACCACTCAAAACACAAAGCAAGTTACCATGATATGAAACATTTAAAGGTTTGTGTCCCAAATCTCATGTCAGGTTATTCTGTCATTAAATGCAATGCTGGACCAGCATGCTAACTATGAATAGTATCTCTTTCTCTGCAAATAGATGACATCTTTGAAAACATACTCTGTTAGAAAATCACTGAAGACAGTTGGATCATTTCAGAGGTACTGAAATTACTCATTAGAAGAAAACAGTGTAATAGTGCAGAAAAAAAATAGGAAGTAACTTTTGGGTCTAAAAATGTCAGATTAAAGATCTGGTCATTACCTTTCTCTGTATCCAAATTGGGAAACTAAGCCTTGTGTTCACGAAAGAGCAATTCAACCTTTGAAAGGTCCCATTGCCTAAGACAGTGGCCAGTACATGGTGGGAAATCAATAAATAGTTCTGTACTAAAGAAATAAATATCTTTTTCACTTTTGAACTGTCACATCACAATATTTATAGCAATATATCTATTGACAGCTCACAAGCAGGGAATTGTTATTAATTGACATGATTTTAACAGTGAAATTTATAGTGAAATAAATCAAACAGCTTCTAGAAGACAATGATGACCAATATTCAAATTCCAAAAGAGAAATCATAATACAGACAAGGTTTCTCTCGTAGCTAGCTCACTGGATTGATTTGAAAATGTTCTTATTATGTTATAAAGACCTTAAAACACTTGGGAGTTGTACTTTATTTGGGTCTATCTGGTACATAAAAGTGTCTTTACAAATGCTTTTTTCCAAAATCATTAGTTTTATAAGCAAGTGTATTAGGTTAAATAACCTCTTAATTTAGCATTGCCCAAACTTCTTGGGTTTCCTTAATCGTGAGTGACAGACATTGTAGTGAGAAGGGTGAAAGCACAAGCCCTAGTTTCAAATTGCTGGGTTTGAATCCTGGCTTTGCTCACTTAATATCTGTGATACTTCTTGAAGATCATTTCAGCTCATTGTGCGTTGGCTTTATCATCTGTAAAGTGGGCCTAATAATAGTACCCTGGTAAGGAATACATTAGTTAATTTAATCAGTTAATTGATTTAGTTAATACATGTGAAGCACCTAGAAAGTAGAACAGAGTAAGAATTATGTAAACATGTTATAATTACTCATAGTTTACTTTAATGCAGAAATCAATTTGTTTCTTAGATGCACAAATAATCACAAAAGTGAAATAAATAATAGGGAGATAAATCCAAGCGTAATATGTTAAATCATGATCCATTACTTGATTTTGGTCACTTCCATCTTTTGGTTCTGTTTTATCAGCCTCGAAGTCTCTGAAACTTATTCTGGGTAAGAACTTATTTTGAGGATAACTTTATTATATTCCAGAATGATCAACCCATAGCTCTATGACTGGTTTTATGAGGTCATTTGTGTTAATAGTTTACCAATTTTCTGAGTTTATAGAGAGTTTCAGTCCTGGATTATAAATTCAGAATCCCCTCCTGTGTAAACAGTAGCTCCAATTGCCTAAGAGGATTCCTCCTCATCATCTTCCACATAGAAGCCGTAAGTTCTTATAGATCTGTGTTTCTGATTCATCTACTTCCCTGTACCTTCACAGCCACTATCCTAGTCCAAGCTGACACCATCTCTTCCTCCTTTACCTTCAGCCACACCTGCCCTCTGTGCTCTTTAGATATTTAGGGCTTTTGTATTTGCTGTTCCTATGTCAGGAATGATTTCTATGTGAGCTTCTTACGAGGTTGCTACTTTCTCAGCTCTCAGCTCAGATATCACCTCCCCAGAGAGTTCTTCCCTTCCATCCTAGTTTCTCTTCTACCCCATTACTTTCCATCACATCACCCTATTTATTTCTGCTATAGACTGAATTGTGTTGGCCCAAAATGCATATGTTGAAGCCCTAACTTCCAGTGTGATGACATTTTGAGATGGGGCCCATGGGAGGTAATTAGGTTTAGATGAAGTCACGAGGGTAGGGCCCTCGTGTTGGAATTTGTGTCCTTATAAGAAGTTACCGCGGAGCTTGCTCTCCCTCTCGCAACCATGTGAGGACACAGAGAGAAGGCAGTCATCTGCAAACCAGGGAGAGAGCCCTCACAAGAATCTGAATTCTGCCAGAAACTTGATCTTGGATTTTCCAGCCTCCCAGAACTATAAGGAACAAATTTCCGTTGTTTAGGCCACCTAATCTGTGGTATTTTGTTATGGCAGCCCAAGCTGGCAAACACAATTTCCTATATAGCATGTATCACAATCTGGATTTATCTTGTTTATTTGCTTAACTTCTTAAGGACCAGGACTTTTTTACTGGTCTTGTTTACTGCTACAACCCAGCACCTGGAACATTGACTGACACATGCATAGTAGATACTCTCTAGCAATTTTTTAATAAATGAGCAATGATACATAGATGATATACTTTTTCCAGATGAGATGCCTTTCCTCTAAGAAATCTTACTGCTGAAGTTTTAGTGGAAATTCAGTTCATAGTCCACTGGTTGAGTCACAGATTCCACTCCATTCTATTTCTAAGCAAAAAGAAATACACCTTCTCAGACAACTAGTTGCATACTCTCCTTTTAAAAATGTTCTGTAGTGTAGAATCTAAGTGTGACTCCCAGTACTTTATGGCACTATCTGGGTGACAGGCACTTTTAACCCTGACTTGAGCATTATAAAAGAGATCCATGTAACCAAAAACATTTGTACCCCCATAATACTTTGAAGTAAAAAAAAAAAGAAAAAAAATCAAATAAAAAATGGCTAAGATATTATTAATATTTATACCAGGGAGACTCAATTTGGTAACACACGTCTTTTTTTATTTCACTCTGGAATTCATACTTGACTAAACACTTCTGGAAGACTGATGAGAATGGATGTGCCATCCGCTTATTTGCTTTAGGAACTGAGCATATAGTCCTGGGGATGGGGGGTGAGTTAACCTAAGGGAATAGAGTCCTGAGTTTCATGAGGCAAAGGGCAATGGACAATTATAGAAAGCAAAAGCTAATGACAAAAGAGAGAGCAATTTAGGTGGAACATGAAGTTTCTTACCCCCTCTCTGAAAGGAGAGGGGAATATTTCAAAAATCCAAAGGCATTTTTAAAAAGCTGCTCTTTTGGAGACAGTTGGGGCACCAGGAAACTCTTCTCTGGAGCCTGGGAGGAGAGCAGACACAGGTCAGCAAATGTGGATTTCTTGTTTGTAGTTCATGTTGGAGCACAGCAGCAAACCAGAACATTGACATCTGGAATGGACATTCCACAGGGAGGAGGTCCTGTCTTGGTAGCCTTGTTCATCTGGCCTGTACGGTAGCAATCCTCATGTCAATGGAGAACAGGACATGGTAGCCAAGAGATACTCCCCCAAAGACTCCTGGAATGCTATGGGTTTCATTAAGGTGATCCGTTAAGAATGGAGAATTAATTCTGTTGTTGAAATTTTAAATTTTAGTTCCAGGTTTTTGTACTAGATCACACGTGTTGCATTCCCAGTATATAACTTCAGTCATCATAGGGTCTTTTGTCCTCAGTGTTAGCGGTGAGTGCCACTTAATGAATCAGCTCTGATATTCTGTCTCATGTAATGACCACTCTAATAGTATACATACAGTGCTTGATAGTGTACACCACCAAATCATCTTAGCAACTCAATAATGAGAGCTAAGTTTAGGTCTTAGGGTAAGAATTCAGTGAACTCTGAGGGAAGAGTCATGCACTTCCACTTTAATACTTAAACAGTCTGAGAAATTCATTGCTTAAAGGCAAAGCTTCTCACAGTGCTCAGCATATGCAAATAATTTCACTCTTGATCCCCTTACCCCACTGCCCCAAGAGAAAGGAGAGAATAATTCAATATGATACAGCCAGCAGCAGTGATAGGACCTTTCTTCTCCCACTCTATTG
Organism: Cheirogaleus medius; assembly: GCA_008086735.1. Taxonomy (NCBI): domain Eukaryota; kingdom Metazoa; phylum Chordata; class Mammalia; order Primates; family Cheirogaleidae; genus Cheirogaleus; species Cheirogaleus medius. The sequence continues at coordinate 24,419,854 of VBSM01002616.1, read as the reverse complement.
AGACCTGGCCCCTGAGCAACCTTGAATAGGTCATTCTGAAGAATCAGCGGAGATAAAACTGCAACTAGGTTAAGAGCACTCATGTCAAAGGAGCCTTTATCCAGGCCGCCTGATCCTGATTTGTAAATGTTACATAATTGTGAAATATTAAAATAACCTACCCTTGAGTTTCATGTGTTACAAAGAGTATTCTACAAAAGGTTTAAAAATTCTAACATTAAGAAGAAAATAAAACACACATACACACACACTAATTTTTTTTTATTTTTTTTTTACTAATTAAAAGGAAGGAGTAAAAAACTGTTGCATGTCTTCTTATCCGAGGAGGAGGATTGTAATAGCACCTAAAGCCCATAATTTTCTCCATATTCTATAGGACCTACCATTTTATAGGTGAGAAAATTAAAGATCTAAGAGATTTAATGACAAGTTAGTGGTAAAACCAGGTCTCCATCTCGGTAATTATTTTAGTCAATTTTTTTTTAGTCAGTTTTGGACCACCAAGCTGACTCGCAATTCCACAGTATTCACTCAAGTTCTTTTTCCCAGTTAATATTTTTTTTCATTTTTTTGAATGAAACAGCAGAATATCAACTGACCTTTCAGCTCTACTAGTCTATAAATGTGTTCTTATTTCTGCAGCAAGGATTTCATCTTTAGCCCAACCTGTGTCTTCTGTTGACATTCTGATATGTCTGGAACACTTTGGTGTGGCCCTGACTCAAGGCTCTTTTCACAGGATCTGAGAAGCCTCCTGGAAAAGAGTTCATCTAAAGAGAAGAGGGAGCCAAGCATGACATATTTATAACAAAGCCTTTGTCCTTGAAAGAGAATAAGAAATTTGAGGACAACACAGTAGCTGTCACTCAAATCCATCTCTAGCCTGGATGCATGTCTAGAAAGAGAGGAAGATCTAACTTAAAACTGAAAGAGCAGCTTCTCACAGAAGCTCTGAAAATGTTGGTGTAAAGGCAGTGCTGCTTTGGAACCCCTCCGACAAATGACAACACAAGGGGAAGAGGGACATTCTACTCCCTGCTCATTTACACTATGAGACCTGAGCTCATTGGCCGTGATGCCTGGGAGAGCAGCTGTAGAGCTACTAGAAGATTATGGTGCCCAGAGGGATCTTTGGAAGCTAATGGAGCAAGAGCAGAGTCCCAAGGGGGCATAATTGCTCATGAGAACACATTAGAAACCCCTTTGGGTTTCCTAGAAATACTTGGTGGTGAACACTGCAGAAGCTGGGGGACTTGAATGTGCAAATAAGTGCAAGAGCCAATGAAATTTACTTATTAATAATACTTAGTTTTATTATCATAAATAATAAATTATAAAGTTATAAATAAACGATAACCTCATCTCTACCCACAACTCAGATTAGATTTTACCCCGCCTTAGCTTCTGTCCATTGAGTGTGTAGTACTATGGAGGGTGGAATGTGGATAAGGAATTCCAAGTGGGCAACACATCCCCATGCTCCAATATAGGAAGGTTACTTAATTACAAGGTAATCGTAATTGGTGGAACTGTCATATAAGCAGCTGGCTACCTCCACTGACTGTCAATGTGATTCCAGGGTTCACTTCTTCCAGTTCCTGTGTCCATTCCTTCTACGAGGGCTTTAGTCAATTGGAGAAGCAAGAACAAGACGTAAATGTAACAGTAAAGCAATAGGTAGGAGCCTCACTCAAAACTTTCTGTTTTGTGAGAATCTGTGATCAATTAATGAGTCAACACATTATTTTTTATTGCTTACCTAAAGAGAAAGGAGATAATTTTAGAGTATTTCTGGCATATATATATGTTATGTGTGTGTATAATACATATATAAATATACACACATATACAAAATTGTATGTATTAGCTGCATGTACATGTTTAAATATATTTTTACTTATATTTACTTGCATATGTATTTTTAATAAGTAATTTTGGTGCATATGCCCAAATAGTTCCTTATTAGTTATTCAATAGTGCCTGTACTTGAATCTTCAGAAATATTTTCAGTGTTGGGTGTTTTCTTTTTGTTTGTTTTTAACGGATGAGTCACTTTTGATCTAGGTTAATGGGGGACATGTTGTCCTACTGATCACTTTTTAAAATTCATAAATCTATCTAGTTAGGAAGTGTTAACATTTTTGGAAAGGTTACAAGAAGAGATATAGAGATCATGCACTTATTAGAGAAAATTGCTTTAGACATTTTAAAAACAGCAATGCTTATTTTGGACATTTACACAAGTACAAATGTAAAATTATAATGGGTAAGGTGACTCTGGTTCAACATAGGTACATTAACCAAAATCACAAGTCAAAGTTACATTCAGCTTGTGTGACCCTTTTGTCTAATTTCATGGAAAAAGCATTACATAAGGACCCAGGTCTTCACTTATAAGCGATATAAAAAGTAGTCTTGACCTAGGGCTAAAAATGAACATTTGCAAGCAAAACCAGAGAGTGTGAGAAGACCATTAAAATACTCTAAGTTTTTTAGGTTGTGTTTCAGAAGACTGTGTATTTGGAAAGCAGAATTGGTGGGGATCTAAGTTTATCTAACATGGAGAGAGGCTGGTGTTCTCTTAGAAGATAGAAGAAAGAACAACGAATGGACAGGCAAACAGTATTTGCAGGCAGATCAGGTTCTGCCGTATGCGCATATGGTGTAATTGAAAAACATTTCATAGATGTTTTACTCTGAAATTTAATGCACATGAAATTCGTCAATATCAGTGAGTGTTATAATAATAGCAATTCCATTACTTAGTAATTGTTGCTCTTGAGTCTGATACCTTACTTTTCTAAGACTTAGTTTCCTGTCTGGAAAATGGGGAAAACAAACAAACAAACAAACAGTTGCCTCTAAATATCTTAAGAGAATTGTGAGGATTAATGGTGAATATGTCCTCGCAAGTTTTATATGAATGTAAACTATGTTTGATGAAAACTACATTTAACAAACACTTGATCAGTGTGTCTTCACACACAAACAAACACGAAGTCCAGGACCTTCTTGCAAAGTAGCAGTGAGGAAAGGAGGGACGGATGGGGGAGGAAAGGAAAATAGAAGAGAAGGGAAAGAATAAATCAGCCAACGTAGTTTATGACATGTGTTCTCTGACAAAGAAATAAAACAAAACCATCCTGATTTAAGCTGAATTTAGTCAAACTGCTTCTTGTGAATACAGTGCTCTCCACTGATGACCTCCTATTAAAAGGACTAAACCAAATAAAACATAAGAAAACTCTACTAATTCACTTGCTACAAGTTGAGAATTTGTAAAAGCAAACAGGGGAAACGTTGTTTTACAGTCCTGTTTTACTCTCTGTGAATTTCTATTGTGCTAAGACAATTAATAATGCATATAAATAATGTTATAGGTAAGAAGAAAGTTTAAACCTCTTGGGAATAAACTTTTCAAGATGCCCTCCGGCCCTTGAGCAATATCATTTACATATAAATAACTGACACCTAATTATAAATCATTTTGATCTGTTCATCAAAGCAGGTCCCAAAGGGCTACTGGTAAGCAATGCTTTGTTTGACTAGTTCCAATTATTGTATTAATTAAAATTTAATTGAATAACCAAGCTTAATTAATTAATTGACTAACTAACATAATGGAACACCATCAGTAAAAACTGTGAAAAAATTTTTTTCATACAGAATGTTTTCTATTCAATGGGAAGTTTAACTTCACTGGACCATTCAGGGTAACCATTCCATCACTTAAAAAAAGTGAAATTTTGCGATAAAGACTGCCAGTACCAGATTAGTTACCCCCAGGAAATATAAATTATTGTGATGTTCATGTGGTTGCATTTATTTTCATATTTTGGCCCTTTATTTCTCAAATATTCCACATTTGTAAACCCTTGGAATTCCTACTTCCTGACCCTATCAAATCACAATATTGACATGTTTGTCTCTGGCTTCCACATCAAGCTCCAAGGTGAGTTTGTTCAGCCAGATCATTCATAAATATTTGAATTTGACCAAGGTGTGTGGTGTTGGTTGAATGATTTATGATGGAGAGATAGAAGACAGTGAGACATATGACTTCCTAATCATCGCCCTGGTTTTAAGACACAAGAAAAACTGATGCGAGGAGCTTGAATAATTTCCACGGCATTTTGTTAATCTATTTTATTTTATAAGTCTCTTTCCTGCTTAGACAATGTGCTTGGCCTAGCACTTGCTTTCTTTAGGAGTGTTAGAAATCCCTGGAAAGAGTCTAGGGAGTAACTAAGGTTACTGAGTTTGAAATTTTTCTGTTCTCTCTCAGCCTTTAAATAAAACTTCTAATCTATTAAAATGTCAAGAACAGTGCTATGTCTTATCCGTAGTCCCATTACACAGAGCTGCTAATTCATCTGAACTAAGACCAAGCAAAAAAGGATATTTCGCTTGGTCATAGTTAGAAGAGAGGTGTGGTAGGAGAAGGGGATTCTCACCCAGAGACTGGACACCCAACACAAAGATTTGTCTACCAAATATAGATTTGTCTACCAAAACCATTTTCAATTCCAAGCTGATGAATCAAATGATTCTTCAAATAATGGCGAAAAGTGCAATATTTCCAAGAAGTAGGTAGCAGAACTGTTGAAATAACCATTATTTTAAGAATTATTTAACCAATTTTTAAAGGACTGTAGCCCTTTTCACCATCATTTTAAGATGATTTGTTTCATCAGCTCGAAACCTAAAATGGTTTTGGCAGACAAATCTATGTTGAGGCCCAGCTAACTGGATATTTCCAAGAAGTTGGTACTAGAGCCTTCAAAATAACCATGATGTTAAGAATTATTTCACCATTGTTTCACCATCATTTTAAGCATGTTAGCACTTTTCACCATTATTTTAAGAGTCATTTGTTGGAGTTGATTTTTGTGAGAGGTAGAAAGTACAGATCCTGTGTCAGTCTTTTGTTTGAGTTGATTATTGTCAGAGATGAGAAATGTGCATTTTTGTGAGAGGTGAAAAGTGCGGATCCTGTTTCATTCTTTAGGGAAAGTATTGAAGGACAAGCTAGACTCGGTGACAGTGCCCATCAGTTTCCTCGTACACGTCCATCCCATTATGCCAACTCTTTCTCACGCTCTACCCCTCTTCACTATGCTCTTAGCAAACAGCCACCTCTTGTTGCCATGAAGCTCTAGTGTCTGAACCCACTGCAAATGCATTTGGGCAGTAGAACAAATAAAACTCATTCTTATTGCATTTGGAAAGTTTTTAGAATAATAGTATATTAAGTGGTTGCTAGGAGTGGACATTGCATTGGAAGGACAGGAACCATGACTTTCTTTTTAAATTTTTGCTTCCCACCTCTGGCATCCATTACTATACCTGGCATATCTCAGGGTTCTAATAAACGTTTTGATAAATAGTAATGGATAAATAATCTAAAAGTCACTTCAGAAAGAAGTCTTGTCCTCGGGGTCTGATTTTACAGGCGTCATTGTTCTCTTTCTCTGTTTTTGTCTTTTCACAAGTCCTGCCGTTTTAATAAGTGGCCTCTCTATGGAAACAATTTAAGTTACCACGATGTTAGTTCTTACTATCGTAACCAAGATGAAAACAGGTTCACAGGGAATTAAGACTGACTTGCATGAACGTTTTAAGTGTATGTATTCTGTAGCAGACTGAAATTGAGGAGTAGAATCTGATATTTCAGGAACATTTCCTGATAGCTTTCAAAATGTTCTCCAGTGTTCAGGCAACCATACAGGATTCCTGCTATGGTTAATTTAAAATCTGCCAAAGTCAATGGTCATTTTTTTAAAGTTAGGATAAAAAGCATTGTCAGTTCAACTTTGTGGTTTTCAAGACTTGGGCATCTAGTAACGATGAACTAGGTAATTTGGAGCAACCCCGTGACTGAGTACACCTAGAAAACACGGACAAGACAGAAAGACCATCTGCTTGAAGACATCAGAGAGATAACAGAACAATGAGGACTATGAAGAGAAGGTCAGACAGAGAAAGGGGCTCCTACCCTAATGAGGTCAGCCCAGCAACTGGGGCTGCCTTTGTGATCCTGATGAGGCAGCTGTAGAGTAAACAGAATTTTCACAAGCTTAAAAAGGGGTGGGGGTGGAACATCAAGCTGTTGAACTTCCCTTATGTTGGATTGGGACCCCCAAAGCCTATGCTTTAGGAGTAAAGGTGACCCACAAGTAAACCAGCCTTCTCCCTAACTGTAACCTGGCTTTAGACTCTCTAGATCTCACTCTGAAATTGGATTAAAATAATCCCTGTTTACTAAGGCCCCCAGATGCCTACAGAAACAAACAAAAATTCTCCTAGAGGAGAGACCTGGGAAATATGGCTGCTCGTCTTACTTCTGAGTAGAGTCCCAGCATGGCCACCAGCTCCCCATCCGAGTTGGGAGAGAAGCCGGGTGGGTGGGGGTGGCCCTGGGGAGTGTGGTGGGGAAGGGCACAGGGGGTGCTCTCCCGGAGCTATCTGTCTTAAGAATATTTTTTTTAAAAAAAAGTTCCTCCTCTCCACTCCCCAAAAAAAATTCTCCTCAAGGAATATCATATTCTATCCCTCAAATTATTTTAGAAATGTTTTTTTTCAAACCAAAGTCCTGCACACAGTCAATGATAGAACAAAGCCTGTGAGAAGATAAGACAACACGAATGAAAACCAGCAGAAAAGAATAGACAATATAACATCCAGAGGCTCCAGATGTCGTATGGAAATTGTTAGATTTCAAAGTCACTAAAAATAATTAATTTTATTTCAACAAAGGGGTATTGGTACTATGCTAGATAAATTCGGGGATGTAGATACAAATAGCTCATAGTCTCTACTTTCAGGGAATTCACAGTTTAGTCACAGAAAATGTGTAAGTGTTTTTCTTCTTTTATTTACTAAGTGCTTTTATGGAGGAGCTGCTAGAATAAAACAGCAAAAAATAAAATAAAAAAAGGATAAAGGCAATTTCTATACCCCCATTAAGTTTCCATGCAAGGTGGGAAAGAGGCATTTATCAAAGAATATCAACAATGAGTGTAAAATCAGCCTGTGCTTCTTGGCAAAAGAGGCAAATACCAGTATAAGGATAAATATTAGAAATAGGGAGAATTAATCAAAGTGAGGGAAGGAGAGGCTCACCTGAGAAAGTAATAATTGGGCTGTGAATGAAGTGTAGGATTTTACTGGTGTTATCTTCCAAAATGACGACTTGAGTATTTGACTCCTTGACCTAAAACCTTGAGTGACTCTGCACCCACTCTAAGATAATGTCTGTGTAACAGGCTTATTAAATGGATTGAATCACAAGGTACAACCATTTGGCAGCTAGATGCAGAAATAAATCCGGCCTGGTTTGAATTAAAACTTTAGTTTAGCATCCAATTCAAAGCTGCAATGCCCTGCAGCAAGGAAGGGATGCAGGAGCGTAATTTGTTATTTTTATTTTTATTGTATTTCCCCTCTCATTCTGTTGCTTCTAGCTCTAGGATTTGAGCTAGTGAAAAGAGACTAAGCAAAAAAGGAGGAAGAGTCATTTAATCAGATGGGGCTCCACCTAATTCTCTCTTAACCATCAGTGCCAATGGTAGCGTTCAAATGCTGGCTCCTTTGTAGAGCATATTTGTGGGCTCTTTAGAGGGATGTGCACACCATACAATCATGCCTTGGCTGAAGTATTCTATGGTGAGCCTGTTCTGGACCCTCACCCAGCCCCCAGCCCTAACCCCACGGCTCCTGCCCCAGGAACACAACACACTGTGTCTTGTCACTGAGGCACCCTTGCCCTGGTGGCAGGTCTTCCTTGGTCACCATCAATGAGGCACACTTTGCCACGCAACTGCCCCACTTCTACCCTTGCTTCCAGCCTTGCTACCAAGTGTAGCTCTACTCAGCTTCTCACCTTCAGGTTCCTCTGGTCAGGAAACACACACAGCCTCCAGGTCCATGAACATGTCCCAGGGATTCTCTCACTGCCTTCTATTCTGACACCTCCCCTGGGAGCAGCCTAAGAGTTTCTGTAGTTGAACAAACATCAACTCAGGCGTGGAATGCTGGTCTCTCCTCTTAGCAGGCATCCTCAGCCTCTCTTGCTCTCTTTCAGTCTCCGCCCCTCCCCTCATTTTGACCCCTCCTTGCCCTGGCTTAGGGAGAGGAGAAGAAATGAATGCAAAATACTTTTCTCCTAAGCATAAGATTCAGTGCCTCTACTGATCCCCTCTTCAACAACTGAATTCTCATATAAGCTGGAAGGAGGGGTGGAGAGAAGAGAAAGACTGCTTTGGACTGTTCTTCACAAGACCTAATGAAATATCTGTTGTAGCTCTTAGCCTCTGCACTCAACTTTGGGGCTTTAGATAAACTTGTAGAGAACAAGGAGAACTGTGTTCAATATCTAGTCACATTTGATTTCTTTTTGTTATTTATTTATTTATTTTTATTTCAACATTTACGGGAGTATGAATGTTTCAGTTACATATATTGCCTTTGCCCCGCCAGAGTCAGAGCTTCCAGTGTGTCCGGCCCCCAAATGGTGCACACCGCACCCATTAGGTGTGAATATACCCATCCCCTCCTCCCCCCTCCCACCTGCCTGACCCTGGATGAATGTTACTACTATATGTGCACGTAAGTGTCGATCAATTAATACCAATTTAATGGTGAGTATAAAAAAGACATTTGCACTCGAAATGTTTATAGCAGCACATTTGATTTCTTAATGATAACTCAAAAGAGATCCATGACATATATACTGATTATCTCTCACACCTTTCCCCATACTTCCGCATTCCAGGTATTCTCAATTACCTGCAACATCCCAAACCTGACTTGTTTTTCATGCCTCTCCCCAAACTATTGCCACCTATGCTTGAAATCTTTGTTATTCCCTACTTGCCAAATGCCCATCCATTTTTCCTGACAAAAGCAAGAATCACTTCTGTGAAAACGTTCTTCCTCCTTTATGTAGGAGGGCCAAGGGAGATCTCCCCTTGGCCCTCTGCAGATTTGCTGAAAAATCAACTCACAAAAAGTAGATTCGTTGGAAGAAAAACATACAAATTTATTTAACATATGTGCCCAGGGAGCATCACAGAGTTATTATCCACCCCTCAACAGAGTTCAGAAGCTTATTGTACAATATACACCAACCTTGAAAAACAGGTTAATGGTGGGGGTGGTGAGAAGAATTCTACTGAGGGGCAATAAAGGATTGCTAGAGAGAATGAATGAATCTGGGAACAGAGATTAAGTTGTAAATAGTTTTATTTGATAGTGAAAGGGTCTGTTCAGATGTGGTTACATTTTTGGTCTTACAGGGAAGGGAATTAAAAAATAATTGTTCTCCTTGGTGGGTCTGGGTCTTAGGCACATAAAGAAACTTCAAATTTAGAAACATAGATTTATAAAGACAAAAGATACCCTGGCCCTTCTTCTGCCAAGGAGAACAAACTTTATCCAGGGAAGATAACTTTAGACCCATATCATCCAGAGATGATAACCAAGGAATCTACTTTAACAAGCTGTCATAACCAGCTTTTATCTGCCCAGTACTTCAGAATGTGACCATATTTAGAAATAGGGTCATTGTAGTACTTCAGAATGTGACCATATTTAGAAATAGGGTCATTCATCTGCGTTGCAGATGTAATTAGTTAAGATGAGATCATACTGAGTAGTATGGGTTCCTAATCCATATGACTGGTGTCTTTAGAGAAAGGGGAAATTTGGACAGACACACACAGGGAGAAACCATGTGAAGATGAAGGTAGAGATCAAGACCAGAAGGCAGAGGTCAAGGAATGCCAGTGATTGACAGCAAAACACCAGAAACTAGGAGGAAGAGGCATGGAACAGATTCTTCCTCAAGGCCCTCAGAAAGAACCCACTCTTTTGTTAATACTATGAAATACTACTCTGACAAAAAGAAGGATGAATTAAGGCCTTTTGCAACAATTTGGCTAGAACTGGAGACCATTATCCCACATGAAGTATCTCGAATGAGAAAACAAATACCACATGTACTTACTATTAAATTGGAACTAACTGATGAGCACACATGTGCACCGAGGGAAGTAAAACTCATTGGAAATCAAGCAGCGGGGAGAGGTGGGGAGGGAATGGGTGAAATCCTACCTAACGGGTATAATGGACACTATCTGGGTAATGAGCACACTTGCAACCCTGACTCAAGCATAACAGAATTGATGCATGTAACCAAAAACATTTGTACCCCCATAGCATTTTGAAATAATAGAAAGAAAGAACCCACCCTGCTGACACCTGATTCCAGACATACAACCTGCAGAACCGTGAGACAAAACATTTCAGTGTCAGCCACCCAGCTTGCGGTGCTTTGCCATGGCAGCTCTAGCAAGCTAATACAGAAGGGCAAGATTTTATCAGGTGAACGCAGGGAAGCACAGTACAGCTTGAAGAAAGACCCAGAGTGGGCTGGCGAGTGTACCCTGGGAACAGCTGAGACTCCCCCGGAGTGAAACAGACAGACGCCGCACTGGCCAGCGGCAAATATAAGACAGAAGTTAAAAGTATATGAGAAGTTCGGAGCCTGACTATAAGAGACCTTGAATGTCATGCTGAAAAGCTAGGATTTTTTTTTTTTTAAGTTACAGGGATATTTTACTACCTTGTTAAGCTGTGGAGAATATTATCACTCACGATTCAATCGTTCATGTAATCAACAAAGTACTGTATGGATACTGCCTGTTCTAGGCATTGAGGATAAGTTAGGGGGAGAGAGACAATAAACACAGAAAGCAAACACATAAATGCCATACTGAGATACTTGTTGTGGAGGGAAAAAGTCAGGGCAATAAGTGGGAGAAGACAGATAAACAAAGAATTATATGCCATAGAATGGTATCAATGGAAGAAAAATAAGCCAGGCAGGGTGAGAAGATAAGGAGCCTGGTAGAGGGGAAGGGGGCAGTGAGGGGCGCATAATTGGAAGAGGGTTGTCAGGGAAAGTGGCATTTGAGATCAGCAGGAAGCAGTGGGCAAGCCATGCAGTATTTGGAGGATTAGCAGTTCAGGCTCCAGGGGTGGGAGTGGGGAGAAGAAGGAAGCCATTGTAGCTGCCATGCTGTTAGCAGACGGGAGAGTTTGAGATGACCGTCAGAAAGTTTTGGGGGAGGTAAGAGATAACAGGGTTTACTGATGAGAAATAATTAGAGTTGCTAATGTTGGGTTCTTTTCTCTTGGGACTGCACACAAAAAAGGTACAGCCACCCCAAGCTGGCTGCTGTGAAGTCAGTCGAGACCCATGTGTACACTTCCTGACCTGAAATGGCCAAGGAGATGTCCTGCTGCCTCAAATGCTAGCATACCGCTGTCAGCACACCCAAACACACAGAGGATCTGATGACCCGCCCCGCTCTTCCAGTGAACACAAGCAGTTGCGATAATGTTGGGTGCATGAATAGCATGAACGGTGCTTCTAAATGTAAGTGCCGGATTTCTTACCTTGGAAAAATGATGAATTATTGAAAAGCACTCAGCTTGATTCTTCTTTCCCTGCAACACATATTTTCTCATAACATTTAATGCAGAGAAGCCAGGCAACTTCACCAAATATTATGTATAGAAAATGTTCTCAGCATCTTAAGAGTCAAGTCAGCAAGAGAAGTGATTGAAATATTTACATAATTAGAAAGCATGATCAGAATTTAAATAAATCATTATAGGCACTGTCTCCCCCCAAAAAACCCTAAAGCCCCCACCTAGCTCCAAATTAATGCAAAGGGAACATGGCACCAAATTACATACCAAACTTGAGCTGTGATAATTACTCAGGCCTCAGTCAATTACGGGGCCAAGTTTAAATTAGAGAGAAACCATATTTTGCAGATATCCATGCCCATCATTTGATTAACGTTTACAAACAAAAATGAGTCTCACAGCTCTCTGGTGAGGCATGAAATATTTTATTTTTTCTCTATTTGGAGGCAGAGACATTTGCAAGAGTCATTTTAAAGATTTTTTTTAATGATTGCACAAGAAATATTAGGGATAAAGCAGAAAATTTAACTGGGTCCTGTGCTCTGGTTGAGAGGACAATATTCATTTCCAATTTCTCAGAGGTTTGAATTCTAGCCATTGTGGGAAGACTGACAAATCTTATCTAAATTGCCATTTTTCAAAAGCTTGCTGAAAATGTGGTAGGGAAATCATCCCCCCAGCACTCTCACCCTTATATAAATAGAACATACCCTCATTAGGATTTTGTTTTAGATTCATTGGAAAGGACTGGCATTTTACTTCTGAAGTTTCTATCTAACTAAGCAAAAAGAATACCCATGGAGAATTAGAAAACATTTTTGAAAAAAAAAAAAAAGAAACTAAATACTGCTTCAATCTAGGTGACATTGAAATATGCTTCTCTTTTTCTTTTTTGAATGTATTCCTTAGAATAATGAAAGCAAATGATTTTAATCACTTTATGATCATCACGCTCTTCTATTAGAAGGCAGGATTCATCGGTTTGAATTAGAAAGATGGCACCTTGGCAAAGGGACTTAGAGTTCATCGAGTTTACACCTCTTCACTTTAAGAACCAATGCCCCAGGGGCTAAATAACTTGCCCTAGGTACCCTAGTAAAAAGCTTGTCTTGAAATTAAGTATGACTTTGAGATCCTGATTTGAAGTCTTCTGTTCAAAATGAAATATGTAATCTCTTAGGGAATGAACTAAATTTCAAAACTCCCAGGCCTGGCTTGCTACAGCAACATGGTCTTCATGAAGTAGGATAAAAATGCCTCCAACAGATCATGTGAGAAACGTGTTTAGGATGTAAGTGCTGAATAAGAATTAGCTATTAGTATTATGAAATAATTTTCAGCTGTCCGGAAACATTAGACAGCTCTCACATGCCTGCACTTTTATGGTATAAAGACCTTCCAAAGCTCAGTGTCTCGACAAGAACAATTGCTTAGCTATGAAACTGCACGGAGATTTAGGGATGCAGGGAATGTTAGGTAACTATGCAATGCCATCATCTTTTACTGACATTAAAACAAGAGCATGTGCCATCTCAGACGTCCTTTGCTGGTCTATTTTAAGGATACCTGAGATTCTGGCTGAGAGCATGTTGCCAGGAGCTTCCCTGGGGAATGAGGCAATATCGGAGTGGCTGAAAACATGCATGCTCTGCAGGAACACTGGATCGAATTCCTCACAACCTTTTTTAGAGCCTTTGGTCTGTGTCTGAGCTGGAGTCAAAGTGCAACCTGGTTTGTGCAAACACTGACAACACCACATCCTATGCTTCAACTCTTGCCCAATTATATCAGGGAATAGGTTCAATTTTCAAGTGGGTTCCAGTTCAATTTTCTACTTTATTCCTGTTTTATCTTTTCTGTGTAATCATTTAAAAAAAAATCTTTAAAATGACTCTTGAAAATTTCTCTGCCTCCAAATACAGAAAAATAAAATATTTCATACCTCACCAGAGAGCTGTGAGAACTCATTTTTGTTTGTAAATGTTAATCAAATAATAGGAATGGATACTTGCAAAGTGTGATTTCTCTCTAATTTAAACAGGTAATTTGACTGAGGCCTGAGTAATTATTACAGCTCGAGTTTGGTATGTAATTTGGTGCCATTCTTCCCTTTGCATTTCCTCTCTTTAGAATCTGCATGGCTGCTCCTTTATTTTATAGTATATATCATGAAGGTTGTTAAGTAGTCATTTATTTAAAGGCTAATCCTGTGCAAGATGGTGCCTTCGATAAGCATAGGGACCATGTCTGTTTGGTTTATTGCTGTTTCCCAGTGCCCAGCATAGTGCCTGACATATAGCAGAACCCCAGGAAGTTCTGTTGAATAAATGAATGCACACTTGCATTCTTTCTGATCACAAATGGAGCAGCCTCAGATCCTCCCTTTGCAGATAGGAAATGGAGGTCTGCAACGAGTGTTTCCTTTGTTCTCTGCATTTTCACGTGTGACTTCAGGAAAGTACTACAGCAAGAAGGGTGGGCAGAAAAAACAGGCCAGCTGCTTGTCTGACTAACAACCACGTGCATTTTACTTCAAGGCACTAAATTTGTTTCCTGCTTACTCTTTCTACTGTTCATCTGGGAGTGCTCAAATTTGGAGTCATTTTAGTTAAGCACTAATTAACCAATTAGCAATTGTCAACTTTTTTTTCTTTCTTTTTTTTAAGCTCTCAAAGATTCATCTTCTCTTCTATGTTAAATTTCTATCTAGGAATTGGCTTATGTATGTAGAAATCCTATCTTTATAAATAAAATACAAGTGGAAAATTCTATTTCCTCCTCCTCCCTAAAATCATATATTCCGACCACGTCCCACAGCCCAAGTCTGTCTCGTAAGTGATAATATTTGCTCCCTTCAAAATCCTCTCTAACTTTACCAAGAGAAAACAAACGGTCTAGATAAACCGTTTATGTCAATAGCTGTAGATGGAGGGGGAAGAGACACAACTTCTAGTTTCTATTCTGTTTCTATTCTATATTTAGATTGATGATAAAACTTAGCTCAGAGGTGATAGAACTGAAATAAAACTCGCAGCAGCCCTTTCCTGGGAGCACTGAGTAAAGCACATGTTGAAGGAAGGACCTGTTTCCTGGAGGAAGGACCTGTTTCCTGGCTTACCCCAATAGGCCAGGGTTCTGGTGACTTCACAACGATTAGCTCCATCACACTGAACAAGTTACTTAACCTCATTACATCTGTTACTTCATTTATAGAATAAAGATAAAAATAGTGACATTTAAGTTATATAATGCATATAAATTGCTTTTTATAGTGCCTGGTACATCACTACGTATCAAATAAAAAGTAGCTCTCCTTAGTATCCACTCAACAAACATTCGTTGAGCACTGCTATGTAGCAAGCATAAACATTATTTTTTCTCTAAATTCAAAGACTATTTGGGCATAGAATTATTTTAAGAATGGAGGACTCTAATTATTGAGACTATTTCTCATATATATATTGCCCATAGAAAGGAAATCCCCCCTCACTTTGACCAGAACTCACAGACAAATCAGAGTATCATCATTTATCCCATTAATTTAGGAGTGTAGAAAATCTGGTTGGATTCATCAGGATAATGCAAAATTAGACCAGAATAATTCTCTAAATGAGCTGGAAAATTGTTGACTTTTCACAGTGAATTCTTTGACTAACTAATATTTGAACATCCTTCAGATTATAGGGACTTCCTCTCATGTAAGAATGAAGGATCTCTCACTAGAGTGTAGGAAGGAGTCAGATACTATCTCTTCTCACCCTCCAGAGCAGGCATGTGACTTGAGACAGCACAATCAGATGCTTTCACCTTAAACTTTGAATCTTGAGAGAGCTGGGCAAAAGGTAGAGACAACTGTAACCATATGTATCTGTCCCCCCAACATTCACATGTTGGATCCTAAACCCCAATGTGATAATATTAAGAGTGGGGGTCTTTAGAAGGTGATTAGATTATGAGGGCTTCAGCCTATGAATGGGATTAGTTTTCTTATAAAAGAAGCTTGAGGGAGTCTGTTTGCCCCTTAGGCCATGTGAGGACACAGCAACAAGGTACCATCTATGAAGCAGAGAGCTCTTGCCAGACACCAAATCTGCTGACACCTTGATCTTAGACTTCCCAGCCTCCAAAAATGTGAGAAATCAATTTATGTTGTTTATAAATTATCCCATATGTGGTATTTAAAAATTTTTTTTAAATTTTTATTTCAGAGTATTACAGGGGTACAAATGTTTTATTTACATAAATTGCTTTTGTATAGTTTGAGTCAAAATTATAATGGTGCCTTTCACTCAGATAGTGTGCATTGTACCTGTAGGTGTGAATTTACTCATCCCCTCCTCCTCCTCCCACCTGCTTGGTTTCCATTGAGTTTTATTTCCATATGTGCATATAATAAGTATTGACTGATTAGTTCCAATTTAATGGCAAGTACATGTGGTGTTTGTTTTTCCATTCTTGTGATATTTCACTAGAAGAATGGTCTTCAGTTCCATTCAGGTTAATGCAAGAGTTATTTTTTATGGCTGAGTAGTCTATAGTATTTTTGTTATAGCAGCCTGAATGGACTAAAACACCATATTTCCAGAAGCAAGGTTGTGAGTCTAACTATGGTTGCCTGTGGAGTGTCCATTCGTGGTGGGGGCCACATAGATGCTCTAACTGGACCTGCCTGTGGCAGGACCATGCTGTGTTTCTTGCTGCCACGCCCTCCTGATTATGGCCTGCTTTCCAACCCTAGTTCTCCTCCTCTTCCAAGGATTCTGTGAGCTTCCAAAATTCTTCCAATAATATTTTGGCTTAAGTTAGCTAAAGTTAATTTCTGTTACTTGCAACCAAAAATACTAACTGAAATACTATTGCTCTTTCCTTTGACTAGGTACACAAAACTGAGATAGTTCATGGTGCCTTTGCTCTAATCTGAAACAGAAGAAAGTTGACTTTTCTCCTCATTCAGGAAAATTGCAGGCCTGGAGAAGAAACATTTGGCTAGCCGCGAGAAAACATTCAACTGGTTACCAAAGACACTTCTGAGGAATACAGGAGAAAAAGAAAGAAGAAAAATATACACTAGGTATAGTAAATGTGTACTAGGACCTACCCTGATATTTTTAAGCCTTGAGTCCAAAGCAGTTATTTTTATTTTCATGTCAGATTTATGACTGTAGGGCATAAACATGACTCTGCTTAACACACACACTCACACTCACATACCAGGAAGGCCTCTAGGAAGTATTCTATTTAGTTCCTAATATATTTAAATTACAAAGCATAAATGAATAGTTAATGATGAAAACACATTTACATAAATTGATAGCCAGTAACAGCCATTTGTAGGCATGTGGATACACTGTTTAATTTTTGCAGCCTCAATCTTTACTTTGTCTATTCTACTATACGGAATGGAGGAATGCCAGAATATGAATTTTATTTCCTGAAGGTTAAGGTTAGCCTTTTTTAAAGGTAGTGGGGTGAAGGAAGTGAGGGACTCTTAGGCAGCCTTCTCAGCCATTTGTTTGTGAGGCATTACAGCTTCAAGAATTATCCTTAAGTACTCTTGAGAGAGATCATACCTGAAACCATATGAGCTGCCCATCTAATCTCACAGGGGCAGCATGTAGCATGTTTCAGGAGGGGGGGGAACAGAGCTATGAGTCAGGACCTCACCTCCAGTGAGCCACAAAACCACTTAGGCTTCAATTACTGCCTCAGCTTCTGTCAGATAAGAGGGTTTTCTCACTTTATCTCTAAGGCCTCTTATAGCTTTACTATTGCTAGTAATCATTTAATAGTTTATGGGAATCAGCTGAAATTAAGAATAAGGCTCAGAATAGGAGTCAGGAAATGGGAAAAAGAGGATATTGGCAAGGAGGTAAAGAGCTTTAGCACGCCACCTGGCATGGCATAGAGATACAGAAGTGTTGGAAGAACAGAACAAAGCCAAACTGAGGAGGTGGGATGGTTATCTTCAATTACAACCCTCCCTACTTCCCATCTTCACTGTGAGATCTCCCTGGGCTTCATGGCTCAGATAGAAGCATGGCTGGGACTGGAACTACACCACTTCAATCCTTCGCTAGCCTAAGGAGGCTCCAAGGCACACCTAGGGTTTCTCTGAGCCCAGCTTGATCATTTGTAATGCAATGGAAGGGAAGGATGAGAAGACCAAGGGGGTCTGTACCCAGATCCTCTGAAAAGCTGAATGGATTTGAGTTAATTAAATTCTCTAAAGCAGAGTTTCCATGTTGATAGTAAAAGGCTAATTACACTGGCCTGTAAAGGTGTGAAGATTAACAATATTTTCTTTACACTGCCTGGTAATGCAAGGTAAGCAATCAATAATTGGTAACCAACATTATTGTAGTTGTTGCTGTTTCTATACTATTATTTTCATATCGGTCTTGAGGAACATGGGATACCTTAGGCAGCTCTCTAGAACTGATTTGTGGATGTGGACCCAAGTTGTATGGAGAGATTACACAGAAAAGATCTCCAACTACTCTATCTTAGTATTTTATGGAGTGAAGACATTTCCAGAAGAGATGAATAGACTTCAGATTGTACCCAGAGAGAAATCAGCACTTCAGCTCAGCTCCAAAGACAGGTGTGTGCCACTATGTGGTGTTACACAGGTTATCTTTTCTAAATGCAGACCTAGGGGAAATGAATGCATTCTTTGAAAAAATTTTGTAGGAGGATCAAATAAGATAGCATATGAGAGATACTTGAGAGGGGATTCTGGAAATATGGCTACCTGAATGCAGCCTCCTTTCTCTCCTGAGAAACTCCAAGGTGCTTAGCTCTCTGGAGGCAAGCAGGTACTATGAGATAAAATAACCAATAAAGTTAAAACAAAGAAACAAAATCAGTTATACTAGATATTCTTCTATGTGTAAGATAAAAATTTAGAGACAGAAACACAGATGGTGTCAAAAACTGAACAAAAAGAGTTTTATATTTTTATAAGCAACCTGCACAAAATAAAGTAATAATTTTTTTATTAAAAAGGAGACTGATGGATAAAGAAACACTAGGCAAATGCTAACAAAAAGAGAGCAGGAGTAACAATATTAAAATCAGTCCAAATTAAATTTAAGGTTAAAGGCACTAAACAGGTTAAAGAAGGATATTATATTATAGAGGGAGTTTCAATAGAAAAGGAACAAGAAAATGGAGTAGAAGCAATACTTGAATAGATAATAAACAATTCTCCAAAATTGATGAAAGACATCAAACTAATTATTCAAGAATTTCTATGAACCCCATTCAAAATAAAAAGTAAACCATATATAGAAACATCATAGTAAAACCTCTTAAAAATGATGAAAGAAAAGCATTAAGACAGCCAGGAGAAGTATGGCTATTTTAATATAGCCGAGAAATGACAGAAGGCAGAGGACAATAGAATGATAATTTTCACAAAAGACAATAACACAAAAAATGGGAGTAGATGTGGAATGGAGTTTAAAAGGTGTAAGTTTCTCTTTTATCAGGCATGCCCATTAAATAAATGAATGTGAGGATCCGAGTCTTCCCTCCTTCAAATTAGCAGGTATGTAAACCATGTTTGGGTGGTAAATCATTTAATAATTCATAAGAAAATAAACATAAGAGATAAAAAAGTTTTAAGGTTCTAACATTGCTAGAGAAGTGGGAAAAGTTATCATTTTTATTATACTGTAATAAGTCAAGTTCTTACATTGGATATAAAGGGAAAAAACAAGTATATGCTGCTTACCAGAAACATGCATTGAACATAAAATTGAAAACAAAATGTAGGAAAAAGGTCTGCAATACACTTTAAAAAAATCATGGCACCACCATGAGATAATATAAGACTGTAAAGAAAGGAACGTTATTTGAAATACACATTCCATAAAAACAAAATCTTAATCCACTAAAAACATATAACAATTCTAAATTTATATGAATCTAATAATATTGTAAGAACAGGCAGCTGCCTCTTCTGATAGAGAACTTGGGTGGAAACCCCCACTAAGAAATGCTGCTGGAACCAGGATCAAGTACAGGCTATGGCAGTCCTATCACTGGTGGTCCCTGATCCTCTCTGTCACTTTAATATGAGTTGCCTTTGACACCTGGGTAGTGGCTAAAGATTACTGTGTTTATTTATTTATTTATTTATTTACACAATTTCTCACTAGATGGAAACCTAAGTTCTAGGCTAAGAAACCCCAGGTGCTGACTTACACTAGGTAGCAAGGTTTTAAATTGTAACCAGACCCACTGATTCCTGGTGAATGAGATGGCCCAAGGTTATGGGCTTACACAAAAAATATTTTCCTTGCCTTTAAGCAACTTTACTCTGGGGAAAACCAACTTTTAAAATAAAATAAAATACAAGGTATAGTATAAAATATAATAAGAATGGTAGAAACAAAAGTATACAAGGCATAAGATGCTAAGTGTCCTAAAGAAAGTTAAAAATAAAGGCAAAACTGAAGTATAAAAAATGAATTCAAAGTCACTAATTCCAATGCAGGGCGGGAGGAACTCAGAACTTTACTTCACATCTGGAGCCAGAATTGCCACAAGTCTAAAATGCAACAAGGTGAGATCGCCATGGGTCCTATTAGGTAGGGTATTATACACTCTCAGTCCTTGCATTTAAGATAGTTTAGACCTGCTTTTTAAATTATCATTTGACAAAAAAAAGATGTAGAATATAGAATGTAAAAAACATGAAGGTTCCTGGGAGACCCTTGCCCCATGCAGCTTTCCACAGGAACTGGCTTGCTCAGGTGAGGATTTCTACATTCTCCACTGAGCCTACAGTAAATGTGCATCTCTTGGGAGAGAATGCAAACACAGAGCTCTCACTGGCTTCAAAGGACTGCCATGCTGAGTCAACTTGATAGGACAAAAGGAACACACCGAGACAAGCTGCAGCTTTCCAAATAACATCCGGCAAGCCCCTCCACCTGAAGGTTGTGGGCAGAAATAAGAAAAGAAAAAAAAGAAGAGTTCAGAAAATGGCTTGCAAAATCATCAGTCTATTTAATTACCACCATGTATGAGGTAAATGATCTAAAGTGGCCACAGGTCAGGCCCCAGTGACTCCGGCTTCCCCCTTTTGCCATCCATCTGAATGTAAACCAAACCCACAGCTCTTAGCTCAAGACATAGCTTTGTATATCCTGCAGAAATGGAAGGCCAGTCATAGCTATTTCATAGCAAACATCATGTCCAGAATAAGATCAGGAAGCGAAACTAAGTTATTTTTAGTGTTATTCTTTAATTCTGCATATTGTTCCTTTTCTGCTTGCCTGGGGAAACTAGAGATTTGGACTAAGAATCAGAAAAGATTCTCTATGTTGTTCATTTGTATATCTGTGTGTTTACAGTGACAGGGTAGGCTTAATTAATTAGCTTAGCTATCCAAGCAAGGTAGTTTTAAGACTATAGATTCTGCGGGGTGTGTGTGTGTGTATGTGTGTGTGTGTGCACGCACCATGACAAATATTAATCGAAGGCATTCTCTATGCCAGGCACTGATAAGTATTGAGGATGTAGCAATGAACAGGACAAAGTCCCTGACCTCAGGGAGCTTAATATCTAGTTTAAAACAGACAATAAACAGATAAGTTGATAATATATAATATGTTGGGGATGATCAACGCTATAAAGAAAGAATAAAGCATAGCATTAATAATAGAAATTGAGAGTGTCAGAGAGTGAGGAAATTACTATTTTTATGTAGGTGGTCAGGAAAGGTGCCATTGTAAAGTGATATTTGAGTAGAGTCATGAGGAAAATGAAAGCACCAACCATTAGGACATCTGGAGGAATAGCAAAGGACCAGAAGTCCAGCAGGGGCACAGTGAGTGCTTAGCCTGTTTCAGAAATGAGGATGCTACTGGGGCTAGCAGGATGGAATGATAAAGGGGAGAAAGGGTAAGAGGGTAAGGGGTGGTGTCATCACAGTGGTATGAGAGGTGAGATCTCAGATCACAAAGAATTTGGAGTCATTGGTAAGGACTTGGGCTCTTATTCCAGAAGAGTCCACTGGAAGATGTTCAACGGAGGAGTAACATATGACTTACATTTTTAAATTATCATCCTGTTTGCCTAATGGAAAATAGACAAAAGTGGGACAAGAGCTAAAGCTGGCAGACAAAAATGTAGAAGGTTATTGCAGTAATCCAGGCAAGTGGTGATCCAGGCAAGCTTAAATCAGTGTGACAGCATGTTGTGGCCACTCCAGAGAAACGGGATGTTCTCCCACCCAAAATGTAGTTCTGATGTTGAGACTGAAGATGACATACACCAAGAAGGCATAAACAGCTTTATTACCCACACAATGAAGCTTGGGGAGAACAAGATAGGCCTCTCGAGCTAGTCCAAAAAGGGGCATACCTGACCTTGAGTGAGTGCAGGGAAAGTACACTGACTTGGGGTTTTGATGGTGTTACGCTTACAGGATTAGGGATGGAGTGAAACTTCACACACAGGGGTTGAACTTCCAACTGGCGCCAAAGGGGGCAGCAGCTGGGGCTTTCTCAACAGCCTTCCCTGAAGTGGGGCTGAGGGGAAGAGGATAGGGGAGGCTTGAAAACAGTAAACAAACATTGAAAAATGAAGCCAGACTCTTGTTATTGTATAATGGCAATTTAAGAGGTGACCAGACTCTTGAATGTTTTTTAAGAGGAAGGTATAATATTTACACCTGGAATGGGAATTGCGGGGTAAGAGAGAGAGGTTAAAGATGATTAACTCTCTCAATATGTCTTAACAAATAAAAAATGTAAAGGGACTAAAAAAATCAATAAGAAACTTGTTTTATTTGTTCTGGGATTTTTTCCCCCACTTTTAGATTGAAGGTTTTATTGAAATGTAAAAACCATGTCCTTTACTTCTCTTTAATCCTCTGTAGCTCCCCCCGACTGTTTTCCCTGGAAACTAGGACTGTGCTCTGCAAATATGAATGTGCAAAAAGTGCCTATTGATTGGAAGGATTTACAATAGTACAGTCATGTATCATGTAACGACAGGGACGTGTTCTGAGAAAGGCATTGTTAGGCGATTTAGTCATTGTGTGAACATCATAGAGTGAGCTTACACACTCCTAGAAGGTATAAGCCTACTACACACCTAGGCTGCATGGTCTAGCCTATTGCTCCTAGGTTACACACCTGTACAGCGCATTACCATACTAAACACTGTGGACAATTGTATTAATAACACCATGGTAAGTATTTGTGTATCTAAACATAAAAAAGGTAGAGTCGAAATACAGTATTATAATCTTGTGTACCACTGCAGTACATGTGGTCCATCATTGACTGAAATGTCATTATGCACACATGGCTGTATATATTATTGTGTTGACTTACAACTACATGCTACCTTGCTTATCACCCAAGTCTAGCACAGACTTTAAGTGAAATTTTCTTGCATGTCCTAAATTATAAAATTGGTATTTCATACCAATATTTATCACAGATACAATTAAATATCGGAGGTATAATGAGGAATCTTTTACTTATAACTCTTATTTTGAAGATGACCTTCTATTATTTTAAGCTAATTAGAGAGGAAGCTGTGTTATGATAAATGTGTCCTAAAATAGGAACTTAGAATTCTAGTTTTCCCATTTGTACCATTCCCAGTTTTACCATTAACTAAGACAGTGTATGATCCTGGGTACATTGGTTTCTTTTCTGAGTCTCATCAGTAAAATGAGGGAACTAGATTCAATAATTCCCCGATTCTTCTTTCAGTGACACTGCAAGTGCTGACTGACAGCAAACGCGAAAGTTTCAAGAACACTGGAACAATTGTGTGGATTCACACAATTACTTATAATAAGGCCATTTACTTTTCTCTCTCTTGTCAAATATGAGTGAAAAGGTTTTATGGTTAGTGCTATCCAGACAAAACATGTAGTCCCAAAGTTAGGAAATTTCATGAGAATTATTTTAAAATACGATTTTTTTTTAAAATGAAGCCGCATATGTCTATTGTAGAAAATAAGAAAAATTCTACCCAGTACGAGAATATTTGATGAAAACTTATATAATTGGCTTTGTTGTGCAATGCTTGATTTCTTGAGATTTAGAAAAAATAAAGTCAATGGAACGTATAAATTATTAAATTTAACTTTCAAATATTTTATATACTTATAGTCAAGTGTTGGGTAGGTTATTCTTTTGAAATTGAAGAGATTTTAAAAACTTAAAATAGATATAAACTATTTAAGGTTACTCTGACCCTGGATTATTCATGTTAAATATAAAAGTATTATTCAATATAAAAACTGTCAAAATTATGACTCTTAGTTATTCCTTGTCAAAGGAAAACTTCGTGTAATTTTTATGTCAGTAAATTAAAGTTTAAAAAATAAAAGCTAAAAATAACATAAAACCATAACCTAATCTTATTTTTTTTTTTTGTTTGGCAACTAAGGATGTACTTTCAGAAATGATATAATCTGATTTAGAAACAAGTTATGTCTTACAGACAGTGCAGCCCAGTCTCACTGTAATTAGTCTCTTAAATGACTCTAGTGGCTATTTGTTGTATCCAATGAATCCCAACCTTTATTATTCTCAATGTTTGCCAAATTGGGTGCTTAGTTTGATCATTCAGTTTGATAGTTCAGTTTAAGTCATATCACGCCTTGCGTCCTAGTTGGTTTTCATGGATCTGTCCATGGTACCACAGACAGCTTTTTGAAGGGAAAGGCCATAGCTGTTCATCTTTGCCTATGACCTTGCACAGTGCTTGGTATATGAGAGGGTTTCAATGCATGTTTGCTATATTAAATCAATAAATTCTGTACAAAGTTCAAACAGTTATTGTAAAATGAATCATCAAAATAAAATTTTGTCTGTTACTCTAATGTGAGCTAACTGATTTGGATTTGGTGGTTTAGAAACACTGAGTTGTGGGAGAACAATTTCAATATACACCAGAATGGAAGATATTTTTGTCCAAGAGAAAAGATTGGTAAATTCATTGGCACCTGTCTCATGGAAATAGGAAAGAATCAAAAAGGGCTGGATGCTAGGCTAGAGACAGGAGAAACTGGATCAGTCCTTTGCGGAGACTAGAAGTTTCCATAAGATGGTAGCTATTCTTGGGAAAAGAGTTTTCAAAGTGTTTATATTTCACTCTTGTGTAGTGTTATCTACTTTAGAACCATTGGCAGTTGTGCCAAAGGTTAATAATGTTAAGATTTTTTTCCCATTATTAGATCACATTTTTAAAGAGTGAATAGTGGCAGTGATAATGAAAGTGAGGGAACCCTGCAGAAAGACACAGTCATGAGTTAGACAAAACATTGCATGGCTATTGTTGTCCCAGGGCTCCCATCTGTTCAGACCTTGGGAATTCCATGTTTGCTTACAAGGATCAGCAAGTGATGCAAATGAATAAAATAAAATTTCCCCGAGCAGAAATTATCTCAACTCATTTAGTTGATTTCTCATAGCTTTCACACCTTGATATTCACCACCAGTCATTGGCTCTTCCAAAATTTCTGGGACCAGTGTTGACTATAGGCAGGAGGAATGTACTTAATATCAGCCCATTGCCAGGGGCTCAGCTTTTAGTCAGCTTATGGTTACTTGACTTTAAATGTGGGTGTTGATTTTGATAACCTAGATTTAGCTCTTATTACTAAGACATAGCTTCCACCCTAGCTCCCCGTTGGTTGTAAGGGCCTTAGAAACCAAGGCAGTGCAAGGCTAGGCTTGGCATTCCAATGGAAGGTAGCAGAGGCATTTCTATGACATAACTTGAGGGACTGACTCTAGACAAATATTAGCTCAGAACACTATCTTAGAGCACAACATGGGGTCGCAGAGTGCCCAACCCTGTCGGCAAAGCATAAAGGTAAGAATCATGGTATTCAGAAATTTAGGTGTTGGTAGGCAAAGTCTTAGACTACTTAGATGGTGTGCTTATTTCTACACTCTGGAAACTCTTTTTC
This sequence comes from Cheirogaleus medius, assembly GCA_008086735.1. Classification (NCBI taxonomy): domain Eukaryota; kingdom Metazoa; phylum Chordata; class Mammalia; order Primates; family Cheirogaleidae; genus Cheirogaleus; species Cheirogaleus medius. Next base: position 24,394,407 of record VBSM01002616.1, on the reverse strand, counting down.
TTTTCTTTTTTTAAGTCCTAATATCGCATTCTACCCCTGATGCAGGACATGACTCTGGAAGCTTTATCTCAATAAGAAGCAGTAACTTCTTCACATTGTCCTAGGCAAATGCATCATTCAACACATTTTTATTGTTTATTGAATACCTTGTATAATTATAACTGATTATCAGGCACCATTTTAGATGTTGTAATTGCAGCATTGAAGAAAAACAAAACAAGCAAAAGTATCCACCCTCATGAAGTTTATAGTGTGGTGGATCTCCTCTCTCATCTACACATGATTCCAGCCTTCGCAAGAAGAGTCTGTGGTCCCAGCCTAAGGCTAGTCACCCCCTAGAGAAGCAGCAGTTAAACACTTACTGTGATCCTTGGTCCTTTGATGAGTGTGTGGCATGGGGGAGGGGACAGGGTAGGATAGAGGTGGGCAAGCATAATTGCTGTCCAGATATCAATTAAGGCAATTCAAAGGTATCTTGATATCATAAAAGAATTTGCACAAATGCATTCCTATGTGCTGAGAAAAGAATAGGTTTGTAAGAGGTACAAATGATGCTGCTATTCTGGAGTCCACTGCTGAATAACGTTAACGGTGATGTCATATTCTTTATTAGTCACAGTTTAGTTCAAGAATCAGAAACCACTCTAGATATTTTTTTTTTTTTTTTTTTTTTTTTTTTTTTGAGACAGAGTCTCACTCTGTTGCCTGGGCTAGAGTGCCGTGGCATCAGCCTAGCTCACAGCAACCTCAAACTCCTGGGCTCAAGCGATCCTTCTGCCTCAGCCTCCCAAGTAGCTGGGACTACAGGCACGCATCACCATGCCCGGCTAATTTTTTCTATATTTTAGTTAGTCAATTAATTTCTTTCTAATTTTAGTAGAGATGGGGTCTCACTCTTGCTCAGGCTGGTTTCGAACTCCTGAGCTCAAATGATCCGCCCACCTCGGCCTCCCGGAGTGCTAGGATTACAGGCGTGAGCCACCACGCCCGGCCCCACTCTAGATATTTTAAGCAGGAACTGATATGTTGCAGGGAATTAGGTGCTTACAAAATAGTTGAAAATTTTTTAAAAGATAATTTCCTATCTGCGCCTCTCGGAATAGTTCTAGAACAGTGGGTTATCTCTGGAACTATGATAGAAAAATATTACCACTGCTACCTCTAAAACTGCCACTGTTCAACAGACAGAAAATTGGATAATGGATACTGAAATATTACCTGAGAAAAATCCATAGCCTCAACCATGTTCAGGATCAGAAATAGCCAAAAGGAGGACAGAAAGGTGGTTTCCACCTTGCTTTGCCTTCCAAATTTTCTGCAAGTGCAATTAATTAATAGAATTAGTTTGCATATAGAAACTTAAGTGCAAGGGGATCTAAGAAGGCAGAAAAGAGGCTGAGTGAGCCAGTTCAAAATACCCAGCACACATTTTAGCCTCCAAGGTGAATTTGTGAAAGTGCAGACTCTTGGCCCCACACCACAGCTAATGACTCATATTCTGGGCTATGAGAACTGGCATGTTAACAAATACCTCCTCACCCTAAGTAATTCCCACACTTAGAAACATTTGGAAAACATTGCTTAGGATGATCAGAGGAAGACCTGGGATACATAGTCATATTATAGATATCCAGAAAATATTTTTAATGTGATTTAAAAATATTAAAACTGAGCCACACTTATATCATTTAATTTTATGGACCTGATTCTGCTCTGAATTAGAAAGTGAAATGCTTTTCACCTCAGGTAATTGTTCACTCCACAATGCCAAATGAAGGAAAATCTCTTTCCTTAGTGTTTTGCTTTCTCTACTTCTTCATGCAGTTGCAACAAATATTGGCAATTTGATGACTGCATTTTATTACAGGAGTTTGCCTAGTGCTCTCTCTAGGGATATTTCAAAGTAATGTCCCATTCAGACCTTGAAATTTATTCTTTTCTAGTTTGCAAGTAGGGAACAGTTTAATATCATTTTGGAGGGCTGAGAAATTCCTCCTTTAGGAAAGCAAAAATACATGTTCTTTCTTTCTCTAAGCAAAGATTTCTATTGAACAAGTGATTGCATGGGGATTCTGATGATTTATTGATTTAAATACATTAAATTGCTGAATTCCAAAATAAGTAAGTATTTATAAGAAAAGCATCAAATAAACTCTGAATAATGTCTTACAGTGCCTCAAAAACATGTTGGCTGAATTAACAAAAGACGATTTCTCTATGTTGTTTTACTTTGCTAAGATAATACATCTGTAGCCATTTCCTAAAGAGACTTAATATTTCCTGGAAATAGTTGTGGTTTCAGAGATTTCTTTAAATGTGAATTTCAGTCATATAATTAAGAATTTGTTTTAGTCATCGTAAATAACACTGGCTGCTGTAACAAACAACCCACAAATCTTAATGGCTTACCCCACAACAAAGGTTAATTTCTCACTCATGTTATGATTCATTTGAATGTTTCATGATCAGCCTTCCACATTGTGATGGGGAATACAGTTTCCTTACATCTAATGGCTTCACCATCTTCTAGAGCAGGGGTCAGAAAACATTTTCTCTAAAAGACCAGAAAGTAAATATTTTAGGTTTATGAGACAAAATAAAGAGATTATCTAGGTACATATGAAACAAGAGAGAAAAAAAATTCAGCAAATATTATTTTGATGAAATTAAAAATATAATAACTGAATACAATTCTTTGTTATGTATGTCTACTGTGAAAAATAGAATTATTATTATTTTGTTAAGCAATATACTTTGCTTAGTTTCCTTTTTATCTAAATGATTGCAAATGTTCAATGGTTAATGCTTATCTGTAATGAAATTTTATGTATTTCATTTTTTTGAAAATGTCTTTTCAAAGAGATAAGTTCTGCCAGGTACTGTTACGAATCTGTGAGTATACAATTTTAATTGACCATATTCATCTCTTAGGAAACATTTTATAGGATTCTATTAACTTCTTCTTTTGCCTTGTGATATGTTATTACATTGCAAGCTAATCACTTCCAATTGAAGATTGCAGAAGGTCCTCAATTGAACAATTTTGAAATATGGAAATATGGATTTTTAAATATGGAAAATTCTTTTGCACTTGCACTGAGGTTTCAAAAACACTGCTGGAATGATAATTTGATCTGGAGGAAAATCACTGCAAGTTTTTGTGGAAATGGAGATTTTGTTTCTTTTTTTAAATTTACAGCACAGAAAGTGTGTAAAGCAGCTTGACATTACTTGTGACTTAAACATTAGTTGTTATGTAAATGACAATAAAGTTTTACATATAAGTAATATTTTATCTTGAAACTTTGGGCCAAATTCTCTAAACATTATCAATTCTGTGGGAAAAGCTGATTTGCAAAGCCATCTATTGTTTGCTAAACATAGCTGAGTGTAGTTTTCCTTGCTCATAAAAATTTCAGTTTTGACCCTGAGCTAGGAAAACAAACAAAAAAAATATTTAACACTGCTAAGTTATTGATCTGCTGTGAAGTAGGGCAAATCAAGGAATCCAACTTCTATTTTTGACAAAAATTCATGGAACCGATGATGGATAAGTGCATGCGAGCAAATGAAGTTCACTGTTAACAATTTTGGTTCATTAACACATGATAGAATAAAATATTTTCTACAAAGTACCTGCTTATGATCATAGGCTTTAAACACATTATTTTTCTAGTACCTTTGTGAATTTGTTCAACTAAACCTTATTTTGCTCCATACATATTTTTATAACCATCATTTGTAACACATCTTAGCAGATTCCACTTCAGCTTGTACTGAATCAATGTTTTCTCAACTTCTTTGAAAATATACTCATCTATAGTTGTTCCACAAAGGAGATTCAACAGATCCAAACTCAGCATTGACTAAACAGTAACAATGAACAGTATACATAACATCTCATCAAGAACTAAAACAAACCACTCAAAACCACTTACCCTACTTTTTTGTTGACTATTGATGTTGCTCCCAATAGCCTTGATTCTTTGAGCAACTTGTTTTCATCAAAAGGCTAATAGTTTTAAATCATTTTATCTGGGTTTATTTCATTGCTATTTCAATCAAACACAGTTTAATTAACTTGCCATCAGTTGACAGCTTTCTTTTCTTGGCTGAAAAAGAACCACTTGGAAACTTACTGAGGTTGTAGTTTCATTTTTATTTTATTTTTTACTTTTATGAAAGAAATCCTACCATGATAAGATATTTTGTTTCAAATTTCTTAATTTTTCTGGACATTGCTTTTATATGAGTTGGGAATATTGTGATGAGTGTTTAGTCCAGTAACATCAATGTGTATTGTCTTAGTTTCTTATTGTTGCTGTAAAAAATTACCACAAACTTAGTAACTTAAAACAACAATTTATTGTCTTATAGTTATAGAGGATAGAAATCCAAAGAGGGTATTACTGGGTTAAAACCAAGGTGTTGGCAGGGGTGCATTCCTTACAAAGGATCTAAGGAATAATCCCTTTTCCTGCTTTTCCCAAATTCTAGAGAATTTCTGAATTCTTTGGCTCAAAGGCCACAGTCATTAATCACATCACTTCAATCCTTGCTTCCATGGTCCCATTTCCTCCTCTGACTCTGACTCTACTCTCCTGCCTCCCTTCTGTAAGCACCATTGTGATTACATTGATACCACTAGGATAATCTCTTTATCTCAGGATCCTTAACTTAATCCTATCTACAAAGTCCTTGTTGAAATGTAAAGTAACATATTCACAGGTTTTGGAGATTATGATGTGGACATCTTTGAGAGGCCATTATTTTGCCTACCGCAAGTATAATATCATTGTGTGAAAAAATAATGTTTTGTCAGCTAATTTGATAATAAAATAATCCACACTCCACCTGTGCCTTAAAAGTGCACCATGTAAAGTCCACTTTTCTCTCCCTTTCTTTTTTTAACCTGGTGGATATGCATTGATAGTTTTAAAAAACATAAAATAAAAGGCCATGGTACAATGATATGTGTGGCTCAAATGCTGTTAAGTTATAATGCCATCCTGCAGTATGTAGTGCATTCAGTTAACAGGATATAGCAAAGAGAGTGCCACACATCTTCTCTATTGCACCTATTCAACTGTGCCATTGTAGTGTGAAAGTAGCCATACACGATATAACTGAACGTGAACATGGATGTGTTCCAATATTTATTTGTGACATTGAAATTTAAATTTTATATAATTTTACATGTCATGAAATATTACTATTCCTAATTTTCTAATACTTTTAAAAATGTAAAGTCATTTTAGTTTGTGAGCTATAAAAAGATAGGCTGAGAGCCAAATGTGCCCTGTAGTTTTCTTATCATTCTTTTAGGATCAGGGTCCTCCACTACAGGAGGTTTTGTGAGCTTTGCCTAGAATTAGAATATTCTACTTCTTCCCACATTCCCTTAGCTAGAACTTAATCACCTGACTATACCCAACTGCAAATAAGGCTGAAAAATATAGTTTTCTGTGTGTCCAGGAAAAGTGGACATGGATATTTGTGCACCCTAGCATTTCTATCATAGTCTGTTCCTTCTGGTAACCAAATATTCATTTTCTTCTTTTTTTTCCCACATATACACTTGCTTCTAAAGTCCAGCTCAAAGTGGTCTCTATGTCGTATCGGATATAGTTCCTCCTAGTCCTATGACCTATAAACTTAGTATCTTTCCCTGATATTCACCATAACAGTCTCATTTGGAAAGGGTGAAAAAGGGAGACCAGCAGTCACTGGTCAGGGGCAATCAAGCTGTATAAACACTGTGAGGTCTCCCAGACCTATAGAGGAGAGGCAGATCCTTGATTCTTCCCTGGGTCTGCTATCTGTAAGGCACTCCTTTTTTTTTATTTCATTATATTATGGGGGTACAGATATTGTTAGGGTTACATATATTGCCCCTGCCAACCCCCCCCCCCCCCCCGCTGTGCTAGAGCTTCAAGCATGTCAACCCCCTGGTGGTGCATGTCACACCCATTATGTAAGTATACATGTAAGGCACTCCTTTACACATTATTCTTTGCAGCCCCTTGACTCTACTCTCTCTGAGGTTCTTCTTTATCACTTATCCTCCTTGCCACAGTCGAAGTGGCCCATGAGTTCCTTAGGGCTGCAGAGCATTGCCAGCGCACTGCCTGTCTAAAGACTATTTTAGTGTTCTTCAGTTACAAGTTCCTTTAGACAACCCTCATAGTTGTATCTGCCATGCAATTTCCACATAAACAAAACTTCAGATTTGTTTGTGTGGAATCAATACCATGTGCCTGTAACCATGCCCAAAGTTGCTTCCCATACATTAGTCTCAAATTAGCTTGATTTTATTGCCTAAATTTCCCATTTGTCCTTTTTCTTAACATAAGGTGACTAAAACCACCTTCGACCATTTTAAGGTGGCCAAAACTGGTTATTAATATTTGCTGCTAGACTTAGTCATTTTAATCCACAGAAGTCTTGTGGTCACTCTAAGTCTTCTTCAATCACATCATTTACTGTTTGGGATCTATCAGCCATAGTCATAGACATTTCCAACCCTTTGATGGTCAAAAATGTTAAACTTTTTCAATTTCCTTTCATTTCTGGTCATGAAGTGGCCAACTCTTTCTTAAGCTCATCTCTTTCTTGTAATACCTTGCCAAATGCAGACAACAGTAGCTAGTATACACTACCAACACTGTTTTCCAACTTCTTTCCCTAGAGCTATGATTCAATAAGCACATGGCTTGCCTACCAAATTATTGTTGGCAACACGTTCACAAATGTCTTTTCTACAGCATAACACTTCCTGATTTTCAGCCTGCTGACCATCTTCCTGCTGATAAGCCAGAAGCTCCAATTTCTGCTGAAAAATTTAGATATTAGTTAGGATAAGTGCTGGAGCAAACAACATTAAAATCTCAGTAGCTTAATGCAACTAAATTTTATTTCTCATTTATGCCATGGTCCAATTTGATGTTCATTTGACAGTTTTCTATGCAGTGATTCAGGTTCTAGTCCTTTGCGGGAGGATTTGAAAGATTCCAAACCTAAAGATTCTGGGAATATACTATAGGGAATAAAATAGGAGTTTAGGTATTAGAGAAGCATTATAACTTAGGAAAAAGTAAACCAAATATTGGATCAAGATGAGGAACAAGAATCACTGGAAACCAAGTCCCGGAGAACTGGGCTAAGGCTCTTAAAATATCTCCAGAGATTCTCCCACGAGTAGGATTGATCAAGAAACCCATTTAGCAGGCAGGCATGTATTGCTCTCAGCTGTAGAATCCAGAGAAAAACAGAGAGAGGACGCCAGTCAGATGTTACACTTTTCCCCTTAAGGGCGCCCTAGCCTGGTATGTGAGATGACCAAGACCTCCGTCTAGTTCCTACCTTCACAGTGGAAGTTGTCGCTCTTTCCTTTTATTGATCATCACTTGCACTGCAACTCTGGGAATTGGGTTAAAGCTCAGGAATAATTCTTCAGTTTCTTTTGGAACTTGCAAAATTATTTATATCAGGGTTTGCTATGTATTCTGCTCTATGATTAACTTTCTTTGGATTTATTTATTTTCCAAGTTAAAGCCACTACTAGTCTCAGTGATTAAATACAATATAATTAAGTAAATGAATGAATGTAGTTTCTTTGATAATTTTAAATGTTAGATGTTAGTGTTAATAAAAACACACTATGTGTTAGGATGTGCACATGTTTTTTTAGAAAATGAGGTTCACCAAGATTAAGCTAGTATGAGACAGAGCAGGGATAGGAATCACAACCAACTTATTCTTTGTTTTCAAAACCTTTCAGGCTTTTCAGAATATTTAGGGGAATTTTGAATAATAGTATTGTTGTCTCTCCTCTAACCAAAAGACACAGATATCTTTGATGACTTATACTTTTAAAAGTGCCCATAAATTCTGGCATTTTCTTAAGTTGAGGTAAGTGTTCAAGATCCAATATTGACCTAGCCAGATGGAACATGGACCGCTTCACAGGGAAGTGAGTCAGAGTGATCCTAAGTAGGCAATATTTTCTTAGTGTTTGTTATAAGGATATCTATATATGTGTATGCTAATATAGATACCTATCTATATGTGTATTGCTCTATCTACCTACAGATAGATATAGATATGGATGATACAGATCCTTCATTTGCTCTAAATGAAGAATTCTGATACTACTTCTAGGGATCTCACAAACTCTTAATCTATTTCTCTCTTATAGTTTTGGTGGTCAGAAAAGAAATCAGGTTGCTTTGCAATCTTTCCCAAGCTCTTCTGAACTGATGCCTCACATTTCTCTGTAGGGCTTTAGGTTAAGAAGTTCTCACAAGATAGCCCTCTGATACAGTTATAGTGAATTCAGAGGTGCCAGGAAAAGGTTGGATTTCCCAGCTTGCTGGTAAAATAGATTTCGTGGCTGCTTCTAGGCTCAGACGGAAAGAATTGTGTGTTTGAATAATGACACATATAATAGGCTCAAGAGGAGAAATGTAGCAAGTGTGATATATACTTGCTATTAGGGGAAAGATTGACTGTAATTTGGGGACCTGAATAAATGAATATCTCTTGCGAAGAAAATTCAACAAGCTAATTGGCAGCAAATTTGTGGCTTTTAATCTGCTGTTAGTGGTTTGTAAAGGGATTAGGGGTGAGGTTCCTCCACCAGCCTTTTTGGCACTGACAATAGTAAGTATTAATAATAGGTAACATTTATTAAGTACTTATGTTAATCACTGTGCTAGGTTCTCATGAATAATATCATTAAATCCTCACAAAAGACTTATGAAGTAGGCAATATTGTTAATTTTATTTCACAGGTGAGCATACTTAGGCTTCCAGGCCTATAGAAGATAGCTGAGTTTGCCTCCCTGGGTTCAAAAGTGGCAGCCCCACCCAGCCCCATGGATCAGGGAAAGTATACTCACTTGCCTCTATAGGTCAAATAAAAAAAAATTTCTCAATGCTGGGTTTGGTTGGCTCTGTCTCTTATACCTGATATGTCCTGAGAATCCATTTCTGGAGCCCTGAGGTCTTAACAGGTCCAGCAGTAAGACATTTGTAAGTCATTGGAAAAGCAGAGGCCATTCTGTGGTCATGGGTCCTCATTGTTAATTGGTTCAGAGTGAACAGGCAGAGAGTTTGGCGTCTAAGGGAAGAGAGAGGCAAGATTTATTGGGGCTGGCAGCATGACTATATTTAGATTCAGGGCTCTGAAAACGTGGTCTCTTTTACTTTGGATTTCTTAAAATGTTTTTGAGATTTCAATCATGAATTTCTTCTGTGTTTACATACAAGAAACAGAAAAATAAGTTTGTTTGGGACAATACATTCCTGAATACCAAGTAGGCTATATATATTCTTTTGCAAGTTCCCCAGAGTATCTATAGCTTAGAGTGGAGGTTGACAAACTAGGGCCCATGAGCCAAAAATGCCTGCCCTCTGTTTCTGTAAACAAAGTTTTATTGGAACACAATCACACTCATGTATTTATATTATACATTACAGATGGCTGCCCTAGCCCTACAGTGGCAGAGTGGAGTAGTTGAGACAGAGAATGTGTGCCTGAAATATTCACCCTCTGTCCTTTAGGTGGGGCTTTGACCTCAACCCCACTTTTGGTCAACTCCCTGCATCCCATGTGAGCTAGAACTTCTTTTTCTCCTCCTTAGTCTAAGGCCTGAGTTAGAAGCCAGCTGAAAGGCTTCCACAGTCTTCATTGCTTCCTTACCCAAGGCCATCACTGAGATTTCTGTCCTTGCATCAGAACAAGCAGTGTTCAAAGAGTTTCTTGAAGGTTTGGGGACGAGCTGCTTAAGTACACTTCTCCTTCAGAATAATGACAAAGTGATGGTTGTATAGAGTAACCATAAAAATAGTGATTAAAAATGCATAAAGTAACACAAAAATAAAGCAGCTCATGTTTGATAAAAGTCAAAGTATAGCATTAGCAGTTAAAGAAAATAGATTAAAAACAAAACTCTGGAATAGTTAACAGGTGTCACAGACAGAATAATAAAAACTAACATTCAGAAAACATGGGTCAAATGTACCAATGTAATAATTCTGTCTTTACTGCTAATCATCACTTGGTGAAGTATTTTGCTAGTGTCATGCTCTATGAGTGAGAATTTAACCAAAGTGATACAATTCCATTTCTACTGGCATTGCTTTGCAGTTAAAATGATTCAAATTACTAAAATAAAATCAAGCTGTTTTATTCGTAGCAAGGCAAAGTATCTTCCTTTGGAATATCTTTTGGAGATGATGAAATGATGTATGAAGACCTGTGCTGAGAAATGTATTTACTACAGATGAAAAACCCAAATTACTAAAAAAATTCAATTCGAAGCAGAAAATACATGCTATTGGAGTCTTTATGGAATAGTAACATACCACCGAATAGAATGTGATTTTACACAGCATTGAATATGCTCTTAGAAAGATAATTTTGTAAACACACTTGGGAGACTATAATTTGAATACAAATGTACTCTTATTTAGCATTTTACAGTTTTTATGAATTTCAAATATATCAGAGGAGATCACTTGGTGAATTGGGAGAAAAAATATACTTTTCTGTAAGATAAAGAAGGCTAGTAAAGGAACCCCAATTTATAGTTTCAGATTATAAACCAAGGATGTCTTTGGCTAAAGAGATTTCTCTTGGGATATGGTGTTTGGTTCTGGGCATGACACATACACAGGCACAAGAACAACTGGAGAACATCTGGAAGGGAACAACTGAAATCTTTACTGAGGACATACTGAATGAACTGGAGAAATGTAATGGTGGAAGAAGAGGGTGCTGGAAGGATATTTGTAGAGGAGTTTGTCGATAAGGCCCAATGAATAAAAGTAGGACCATTACATACATTAAGTTGAACTTTAAGGAAAACAGACTTTAGTTGAATATTCAGAAGAACTCAAATAGAAGATTCCCGAAATGGATTGGATGGTTTCTGGAGGTTGTGAATTTCTCATTTCTGGAATGTGCATAAGCAGCTCTTTAGAGATACAGTAATCTGAGTTTTGAAGAAATGTAAGAGGTTATAAATCATCAGTGATACATATTAAGCTTCTTTATAATAAAAATGAAAATAAATTATAAAAATAACTGAATATCAAAACATTGGCAAAAATGTGCCAAAAGATTTCTAATAATTACACATGTATATCTCATTCTGATGTATACAAACATCAGAGCACAATAGATAACATGAACATAGGACATAGGAGGCAATTCACACACGATGGAATAAACAACTGGACATGTTTGACCTCATGATTCCTTAAAGAAACCATTTTACACCTATAAAAGGAATACCACAGAGGTTGTTTTAAAACTAATTCCATACATTGCAGGTGGCATTGTATGTTGGTATACTCTTTGGACAAGCAATAAAACAAGTTAAACCGCGTTGTACGGAACTATTTACAACTTAGTTCATTAATCTACTCTTGACAATATTGTCTAAGGAAATAACTTACATGATACGAATTACAGTAGCATCTATAGTGAAAAAGTTGGAAATAAACTATAATAAATTGGTGAAATAATTACTACTCATTAAAATTTTATGGACATCTAATAATTTTATTGTAACAAATTTTACAATGAAATGTTATGCAAAGGTAGAAATAAAATGACAGGTACCATGACTGTAACAATGTAAAACGTGTAGGCATACGGGCAAAGAGCAAAGAAAAACAAGAATAGTAAAAGTGATAATATTATGGTGATTATTTTTTCTCTTAAAATTAGTCTTTAAAGCAGTAGTATTGCATTTATTTTTTTCCATAAAGCATTAGATATTTTAATGAGAAAACAAAAACAAACCTTAATCTCATGTTTCTATCCAAAGACACTCAAAACTAGTTTTTCCCTGCCCATTCATCCCTTCTAACTGCAACTTTATTTGTGACCATGTAATAAAGGCCAGTTTAAAGATTTTTTTTTTTAAAGTTTAAACCTTTTTTAAAAAGATTAAACAATCAGGCTACCAAAAAGGTACTCGATACATACTTTCCTTATATCAAACAAGCTAATATTTCAGTACAATGTAGCTATACAGAATATATACAATACACATATGTTCACAAAGCAAACACTATTTAAATAAATAATTAGGAATGGAAACCTTTAAAACATTACTGTGTATACTTTTTAAAACCACACTTTGACGTCCATACATGCCTGTGAAAAACCATGTGGCTTAGTTTGGAGAATATAAATACATACATATAGAATAAATTTGCATATGTAATAAATATGTATTTATTAATATAAAAATGGCAATATAAGTAAACATTTAATCAATTTGTAAATTCAATTTTTTGAATGTCAGAAATAGCATTATTTGGAAACATCTGGAATATATAGCATAATATAAATATTAGCAACATTGTTATGCACCCATGTACCTGGCACCCCCTCTTTTACCTCTTAGAGATAATCACAATCCTAATTTGATATTTATTATTTCCATGCATTTTAAAATACTTACACTTTCATAAATATATCCCTACCCAAGACATTGGTTATTTTTCACATTTTAAAATTTTATATAAATGCCTTCTTATGCTTGTGTAGTCTGCATCTTGATGTTTTCTAAACATTGAGACCCACTCATGTTGGTATGTGTAACTCTTATTCATTTTCATTACTACAGAGTATTCTTAAATATAAACATATTACAGTTTGTTTATCAATGACCTTACTGATTGCCATTTGAGTGGTTTATAGTATTTTGTTATTACCAATAGTGCTGTTATGAACATCTTCTACACAACTTCTTGTACATGGGTATGGGAATTTTTCTACATCAGTTCTGTTCAATGGAACATTTTACAATGATAGGAACGTTCATTGTGCTGTTCTGTATAGAAGGCCCTAGTCACAGAGTGGCTATTGAGCCCTTGAAATGTGACTTATGCAAATGAAGAACTGAACTTTAATTTAATAATTACAAATGGCAAGTGACTACTGTATTGGACACTGTCACTCTAGATCATATATAAACTGCCCTCTAAAGAGGTTTGGACGTGTGTGTAATATGCGATACTACTACTGAAGTGCAAGAGTTCCTGTTGTTCCACATGCTCACCAACATTTTGTGTTACCCTACTTTCTAATTTTCTCATTTTTTCCCCTTATTTTGTTATTGTGGTTTTAATATACATGTACCTTATTACTAGTGAGCCCAAGCAAATTTTCATATGCATATTAGTAGTCATTTTGGGGTTTCCTTTCTTGTGAAATACATATATTTATATATATGTATATATTATCTTCTGACTATTTTTTCTGTTGCATTGTATTTTTCTTCTTTTTAGAATATATATATATATATTTTTTCTGATTACCAACTTTTTGTGACTACTTATATGCCATTATCTTTTCTAGTCTATGTGGACTATATTTTTACCTATTTCATTTTATAGAATTTAACCATGATTTTACGATATGTGCTTTTTCAATCTAGTTTTAAATATCCTGAGGACAAAAAAATTCTTCTGAATTTTTTGCACAAATATATTTTACTTTTCACATTTAGGTTTTTTACCTAAATGTGACATTGATTTGTATGAAATAAGCATAAACATTTATGTTTTGGTATTCCCCTAACCAATTTTAGCAGTCCCAATTCTTCAGTGTAACTTGCATCTCATATCAAGTATCCATATGTACATGGGATGGTTTCTGAGGTCTCAAGGCTATTATATATATGGATCTGTCACCTAGTTTGTTTATTCCTGCAGTAATGATTCTTAATTCCTATAGCTTTTTACTTTCTTGATATTTGATAGAACAAGTCTCACCTGTCCCCAAATATAATTCTTCTTCAAAATATTCTTGGCCATTTTTTGTGTGTAATAGTGTAGAATCATTTTAAAGGAACTTTTTTTTCTTATTAGAACTACAGGGGAGAATTGACATTTTGTGACATTTAGTCTTTCTACCCACTTATTCATTTAATTGGATCATCTTTAATGTTATAACAAACCCTGTGGTTCTCACCATTACTATCTTAGTGCAAACCACTACCACCTTGTTTGAACCTCTGTGGTATGAAGACATACCATGCTTCCATGCTTGTCAAATCCCCCATGTCCTTACCCCCACCTCTGTCTATTCTCCACGCAGTAGCCAAAGTGACCCTTTCACCTGTCATATTGGGGCACAATAATGCTCAAAACTCTCTATTGACTCCCATGTCAATATAACTCCAACCCCTAACCTAGGAGGATCTGACTTGGTCATCAGGCACTCCTCTCTCTGCACCTTCTACAAATTTCAGCTTTCTCATCCCACTCAAGACACACATATAAGTGTGCTCTCTCCTCAGACCTGTACATACAGGTCTCTCTGCTCCTAATCCTTTCCTCCATATATGAAGATCACACCCTCACTCCAAGTATTTGCTCCAATGCCACTTTATCTTAGAAAGGACTTCCTGCCCACCGTATCTAAATCATCAGCCCTAGATAAGAAAACAGCATTACCCCAACCCAGCTCAATTTTCCCTCCTAGCACTTATACCTGACATAGTATCTATTCATGTGTTAATTCCTCATGTCCCCATTAGAATGTGTATGGCAAAGATTAGAACCACTGGAGGAGTTTGGAACAGAATCATTTGAGTTGCAGTTTCTTGTATTCCTTCTAGTTGCCAGGATGATGGGGCAACTCTCCCAAACATTTTGTTTTTGTACTGGGATTAACTCATTGTTCATAGAGATTGTCTGCATGATAGATTCTGAAATTGTCATGATATGGCAATAAGGGAATGCTTATGCTCCTTATATACTTTACTCAGTGTGGTACCTGGACATTCCCCTCTGCACGACTCTGTTGCAGTGAATTTGGCACATGGTATAGGCCCTTCACACAGTGCTAGGACAGTGTCTGTTGCATGGTAGGTCCTCAGAAAAGATTTGTTGAATATGGGTCTATATTTTCTCCATATGGTCATATGTCTCTTTCAATAGACTTATTCCTAGATTCCTTATTTTGTTTCTAGAAACGTATTATTTTCTATTATTCCCTCCCCCCCCATTTATGGCTGTGGTTTTGTGACAGAGAAAGAGCATTACTCAAAAACAAACTCAGTATAATTTCTACTATTACATAAAGTCGCACTCTTATTCCAGACTGTTTCTCTAAAGCACCTAACGCTAGAGATGAAGAGGAGAGCATGTTTTAAATGCAATATAGTGGTGGTGACAGTAATATATTGTGCCATCTGTCATTCAGAACAAAGAAAGAATTTCAGAATCTGTCATGCAAACAATCTCTATGAACAATGATTTAATCCCAGTACAAAGAAAAAACGTTTGGGGGAGTTGCCCCAGCCTCCTGGCAACTAGAAGGAATACAAGAAACTGCAACTCAGATGATTCTGTTCCAAACTCCTCCAGTAGTTCTAATTTTTGCCAATTTATGTCGCTACCATTTGGAGCCACAACAGCCCAAGACACTCCCACCTTTCTACCTGCAGGTCTATTAAGTAAGGGAAATTATTCTGCAAAGAGGTGACAAAGTCCTTCGCGGAAGATATTGAATTCCAGCATGGAAAACGGTGCAATAATGAAAGGCCAGTAAGAACACAAGGAGCCAACTTCACTGCAACAGCCACTGCAGAGAGGCTGTGTCCAGGTACCACAGTGAACAAAGTGTGTACAGAGCATGGCATTCACGTATTGCCTTCAGGGTTCCTTTCAGCATGTCTCTCTTAGAGATCAATTTACTATTGTGCCACAAACACTTTACATTTTTAAAAAAAGGTCCTCCTCTAAAAACAGTTGGCATCTTAGGTGCTTAAGCTAACTAGATCAACAGGACTGGGACCATGTAGGTGTCTGTGGGATCTGCTGACCTTCAGAGGAAGTCCTAACTAGTCAGCGATGTGGAGCTTTGATAGGTGAGGTAATGCTTAGTGAACTGAAGCTCATCTTTTATTCAGTACATGTAACCTCAGCTTTGTTCAGCTGAATAACTTCTGCTACTCCAACACTCTAGAGTATTGACTGCTGTTTTAGAGCTTTGATATACCGTTCATTTCGTAAAGGCAATTACAGGCCGTCTCAACTTTGGCTATAGCTAATCAAGTTACTGGGAGGATGAAAGGGGTTCCATAATATTGCAGTATAATTGAGCAAACCCATGCCTTTACCAGTATATAAGGCAAAGTAAAAAAGCAGTATGGCAGTCTTTTTCAAAGGGAGATAAATGATAAAGGTTACATTAATTGCCAAGAATTATAGTTAAATGTTTTTGTGCTTTTTTTTTTTCAAAAAAGAGGAAATAAAGGAAATGTAGTAAAGACTACTTCCATAAAGGCCTTCCCTTAAAGGAGCCAAGCACCCTCAAATTATCTGGGAAATACTTTATTTCTCCTTCATGTCTGAAGGATATTTTGCAGGATATAATATTCTAGGGTTAAGGTTTTTCTCCTTCACCATTTTGAACATATCATGCTACTTTCTTCTGCCCTGTAACTAAGAAGTCTGCTGCCAGACATATTGGATCTCATTTATGTTATTTTTTTCTTTTTTCTTGCTTTCCTTAGGACCTTTTCTTTCTTGGTGAACTTTAGGAGCTTGATTATTAAACATCTCGAGGTAGCCTTGTTTGGGTTATATCTGCTTAGTGTTCTATGACCTCCTTGTATCTGAATATTGATATCTTTCTCTAGGTTTGGAGAGTTCTCTGTTATTATTTCTTTGAATAAACTTTCTACCCCAGTCTCTCTTTCTACCTCCTCTTTAAGGCCAATAACTCTTAGATTTGCTCTTTCGAGGTTGCTTTCTAGATCTTGTAGGTGTGCTTCATTTTTATTTATTCTTTTTTTCTTTTTTCTCTTCTGCAAGTGTATATTCAAATAGCCTGTCTTCAAGCTCACTAATTCCACTTGGTCAATTCTGCTGTTGAGAGACTCTGATACATTTCTCAGTTTCTTTTTTTCTTTTTCTTTTTTCTTTTTTTTTCTTTTATTTCATTATATTACGGGGATACATATATTGTTAGGGTTACATATATTGCCCCTGCC
>VBSM01002616.1:24348459-24377283 GCA_008086735.1 Cheirogaleus medius | reverse complement strand
TAAACATTCGGGTGCAGATGTCTTTATAATAGAATGAATGTCTTATGCTCTTTTAGGTAGATGATTCTTAAGCAATAAAATGTCTGCTTGATTTTTAAAAATTATATTTCAATTTGTTTGTTAAATTTCTCTGATAGGCTTCTGAATTGCTTCTCTGTGTTGTCTTGAAGTTCATTGAGCTTCTTCAGGCAGCTATTTTGATTCTTTGCCTGAAAGGTCACCTGTCTTCATCAACCCAGGATTGGGCACTGGTAACTTATTTAGTTTGTTTGGTGAAGTCAGGTCTTCCTGGGTGTTCTTGATGCTTGGGTATGTTTGTTGATGGTTGGGCATTGAGAAGTTAGGTATTTATTTTAAACTTCACAGTCTGGGTTCATTGGAACCTGTCCTTCCTGGGAAAGCTTTCCAGATACTCAAAGAGAATTGAATATTGTGGTCTAAGTCTCTGGTCACTGTAGCCGGACCAGCACTTGGGGTGCCCCAGCCTAGTAATGGTGTGATTCTTACAGACTCCTGGTGGTTTCACCTTGGTGAGCTTGGGTAAGACCCAAGAGAATTCCCTGGATTACCAGGCAAAATCTCTCACTCTCTTCCCTCACTCTCTGTGCTGGGCTGCTGGAGTTAAGGGAGGAGTGACATGGGCTCTCCCTTATGGCCACAATCACCAGGTCACACCTGAAGCCAGCCCAGTCTCACCCAAAGCCAGTGGTGACTGTTGCCTGGTTACTTCTGATGTTTATTCAAAGCCCAAGGGCTCTTTAGTTAGCAGGTGGTGAATCCTGCCAGAACTGGGTCCTTCCCTTCAGGGCAGCCTGTTTCCTTCTGGCCAAGGGTGGGTCCAGAAATGCCATCCAGGAACTAAGGCCTGGACTCAAGGGCCTCAGGAGTCTGCTTCATACTTCAATTTACTGTGGCTGAGCTGGTACCCAAGTTGCAAAACAAAGTCTTCTGAGCTCTTTCCTTTCTCCAAGTGGAAGAAGACTCTCCCTGAGCCACACTGCCTGTAGTTGGGGCAGGGGTGACATAGGCACTGGCTTGGCTGTAGGTGCTGGTGTCTCACTGGGTTATGTGCACCCTAAGCCCACTGGCTCCCAGTCACCACAGCCACAGGAATTGCCCAAGGACTTAGGTCCTTTCTGCTTTAGGAATTTAGTCCAGGCTCCAGGCTGCTCTTTGCTGGTGGTGAGGCTAGTGGGAACTCCGGCTTTGGGACAGAGGATTTCCCTCTGTCTAGGCTGGCTAAAACGCTCCCTCTTGTACACCCTCAAATTAAATTCATGCTTTGTAGTTCTCACTTTCCCATAATTTTGGTATAACTCAACCATGGCATTTTGCCAGTTACCAGTAGAGTGAGAAACAGAGCATTTACCACCTCTTTTTCAAGGAACAAAGTTCTTAAGAAACAATTGATTACTGCTTGCCAGGGCCTGCAGATAAAACAGTAATTCTCCTGGGGATCTACTATTTATGGAATAAACCTTGAAGGGGGAAAAAAAATTCAATCTGAACACATTCATTGCTTTAATGGTCCTTGAAAGATCATAGTCTTATTTTTTCCTGCATTTCTTCTCAACATTATAAGAGAAAGCAGTAGTCTGTAAGCCACCAATATGCTCAGAGCCCTAAAAAGATTCACAAAGGATATGGAATATGAAATTCCAGCCTTGCTTCTGCTTCTAGAAAGGCATAAAATACCTAAATGATGACTATATCTGTGTATGGCTGTACACACTCACACATACAATGTCTTACTCTCCTCATTTCAGGAAGATTCAATATGAAATCTCAAACCTACATTAGGAAAAAAATCGCATTAAAAAAACTTCAAATTAAGAGATATCCTCTTAGAAACTAAATTGCTATTTACCATTGCAATATACATGATAAAAATAAACCTATGCTCTGCTAAAATTTTAAATTAAATATACAAAGGTTATATTAAAATCATTTATGATAAATTCAGTGAATATAGATACTTGAATTTATACATTTAATAAATATTACACATACCAAAGTATTAAGACAGTTATAAATTACCTTTCAGCTCAGCTCATGTTAGATTTTTTCCATAACAATGATGAGAAGATACTTAGAAGCAACTTTACCATTTTGTAGTTTGTGCTAGTCATCTCCTGTCAATATCCATTTTTTTCTTTCAAGAAAAATGCCTCTACGCAACTAAAAATAAATTGACAATATTTGTATTTCCTTTTAACCATAGCATAAAACATAAGAGGAGGGCAATATTGGGTTAACTTCCTTTATTGAGTTTCAGCCTGTTTACTCTTTTATTCCCCCTGAGATTCTAGTGCATCAAAAAATTTAATGTGTAATATCATAATCTCTCCTAACATTGGGAGTCTTTAAATTTTTATACCAAAACGTGAAGGACAAATTTATGAAAACATTTGTGGCCCTCACATACTCCCTTCCTTACGTACATCAGTCAGAGTCCTGGCAGGAAACAGATGGCACACTCAAGCTAGCTAATTAAAAAGTTTAACAAAGGGACCATTTATAAAGATGCGACTGGAAATAGGGAAACCAAGAAGAAACAGAAGAGGTACCTCCCAAAGACAGAACAGCCGGAGTTGTTACTATCCCTAAGTCAGAAGATGCATGTAGACAAAGGAAAAAGTTATCAGAACCTGGAGAGGGAAGTGGAACAGAGAGAGCCGCCTGTCAGAAGATGGAGCCACCAGTAAGGTGACATAGCCAATCATGATAGTGACGTGGCAGGAAGGGAGCCAGCAGAATAAATATCCAAACTTTGCCTCCGTTATGCTGTCAGTGTTCCCACTGCAACATAACTGAAACCACACAAGACTCAGGAGGACAGAGAACCCATTAAGACAGTCTCTATAGGTCAGCCCTCCAGGACCCAGAGTAGGGTAGAAAAGAAATTGAGGATCCAGAGAGGCAGAACAAAGGTATCCATCACCCTCCCTTAGGTATATAATTTAGTGAAAATCAATTTTCAATTTGGAAATAGCATAGTGGGAGTTTTTCATCAGCAGAACTGGAAAGCAAAAATTTGCATGTTGAACCACTTACAGAAAAGAGGAACACATTAAACAAGACACTCAGACTCACACGTGTTATAAGGTAAGAGAAATATTTATTTAATTTTGCACAAGAACAAGCTTATACTGAACAAATTCAAACAAATAATATTAAGTGCAGTAAAACAAGGAAATAGGGATGACTTTTCCTGTTAGAAAATATTAAGTAACCATGCCTGTGCATTATTTTTATCATTACAATAACTTGTTTCAGATTTCTTTTCAGAGTGTGTACTGTACATACATGTTATAGCTTCTTTGCTTTACTTCTGAAAATATAATTCATTCACTGCCTTACATTTCATTTATTTTTGCAGTGAGAAACCTAACTGATTTGTGAAGATTCTGATCTAGTGGAACATTTTCTGCACCAGTGAAGTTAGAGACTTTCAAAACTCCAATGGGCTCAGGCTTTCTGTTCAAGGGTCAATTCAAGGTGTGTATTCCACAGCCATTCTTCTACAAGGTGAGGTCGGACACAGCGGAGGCTGTCTTGTGGTCTAATTTTGCCCCAATAATTTCCCTTTTGTGATTTTCTCAAGCTCCACAAATTTCATAATTGAAAGTTCACTCAGCTATTAGCAAAGCTGCATTTAGCTGCCCACAAATCATCCAATTTAAGTTTTAACTTTTTTGTTTTTGGTCTTTTTAATGAAAGAACATTCTTTAAACAGAAATCTCCCATGAGACAGTTAACTTCACAGTTCCTGAAGGCACTGTGGATCCACTGAGCAACAGATTTGGCCATTCTAGAAAAAAAAAGTGGAAAGAAAAGGGAAGTATGAATTTTTAAGCCATTAGAAAATGCTCACATTTCTTGATTAGTACATACAAACACACCTGTATCATTTATTTCTGCATTCCTGAGAGTTCAATAGCCCAGCCACTTTTCATGACTGTTGCAGAACCAATTATTATGCCCAGTTATTTACGGTAGTTATAGACTGGCTTTATTTACCCCATGGCATCCTTTCGTATCACATTTCTTCTTTTATTTATTTATTCACAAAACATGTATACAGTATATTAAGCAGTAGATACACTAACAAATAAACAAGACATGGTCACTACCCTTATAGGGCAGGGTTTACAGTTTCTGTGTGGAGAAAACTAGTAAGTACCAAGCAAACATATAATCAAAAATTGTGAAAAGTGCTAGAAAGGTGCTATGGACTGAATGTTTGTGTTCCCTCAAAAATCCTATGTGGAAATCCTAACCCCCAATGTGATAATATTAGGAGGTGAAGCCTTTGGGAGGTAATTAGGGAATGAGGGTGGAGCTCTCATGAATGGGATTAGTGCCCTTATAAAAAGACAGGAGACAGCTTGCTCCCTCTTTCTCTGCTCTCTGCCATGTGAGGATACAATAAGAAAACGGCCATCTTCAACCAGGAGAGCCCTTGCCAGATACCAAATCTGCCACCAACTTGAATTAGGACTGTGAAAAATGAATTTCTCAGCCTCCAGAACTGTGAGAAATGAATTTTGATTGCTTAAGCCTCCCAGTCTATGGTATTCTGTTATAGCAGCCCAAATCGACTAAGACGAATAAACGAGGTGGTGTCATGAGATTAATAAAAAACTGGCCAGGGTAGACGTCTCTGTAGAGTTGATATTTAAACCAAGACCTGAATACTGCTGCAGGAAAAGGTAGGCCAAAAGCACAGCAGACAGCATGAGGAGGGGCTTTGAAATAGTACTTAAGAAACTGAAAAAAAAAGTCTGGGTAAGAATTTTAAGTTGGAGAAGAAATCAGTATAGAGATGAAAATGGAGAGATAAGAAGGTAAGGGGTAGGCATGCATAATTAGTTTTCATAATAAAGCAGCATCTTATTTGTTGATTCCTTGCACTATTAATGTTTTCCGACCAGCTAATAATAATAATAATGTTAATGCCATAACTATAATTGTAATGATGGTAATATCCTTCTACTTCTTGAGTGTGTACTCTGTGTCAGACACTTTTCCAGGCATTTTAAACACATTATCTAATTTCAACCTCACAGTATTCCCAGTGGGTTCACTATTCATAGTTCCACATTTTATATTCAGAAATTGAAGATCAGAAAGCTTAAATATCATGTCCAAAAATCACACAGCTAATAAATGGTAGAGCTAGGATTAAAACCCGACTAGTCTGACTCTAAAATTCATCCTCTATTCTATATTTTCTCTCAGATAATTGACTTTTGATGATTGAAATGTATTATACTTTAATGTGATAAAATCAGGTGTCTTTGTTTCCATAAGATGAAACTTGAAAAAAAAATAAAGATTTTGATACTCTAGCTTTTATTGAAGCACACCAAATGAGAGAAAAAGCCAGTATATACCCAAGAAGAATAGTATTGATTTAACCTAATCCTCATCCTTTCTAAATTAGTATTAAGCAGAGTTCTTATTCTGGCAGTGAGAGACTCCACCATCCCTTGGACCTTTAGTGGCATTTTAAAGCTGTGTCATCATGCTCAGAGGCACAGGTTTTCTAATCATGACCTGATTACCTGATTTTTCCTAATTCATTGGCCTAATGAAATGATAAGTGTATCAGTTCCTGAGAATTGATATCAGTTAGTTCCTCAAACTATATGGATTTTTTTTTTTTGAGACAGGGTCTCACTCTGTTGCCTGGACTAGACTGCAGTAACATCATCATAGCTTGCTGCAACCTCAAACTTCTGGGCTCAAGCGATCCTCCTGCTTCAGTCTCCTGAGTAGCTGGGACTTCAGGTGTGTGCCATCACACCTGGATAATTTTTTATGTATTTATTTTTGTAGAGATGGGGGTCTCACTATGTTGCTCAGGCTGGTCTCAAATTCCTGGCCTAAAGTGATCCTCTTGAGTGGCCTCCTAAAATGCTAGGATTACAGGTGTGAGCCACTGCTCCCAACCTTGTATGCCTTTTGAGCAGAAATAGAGTTAGAGAATTTCTCAAGCCTTTTACCATTAGTTATGTAAAATTACCATTAGAAGCCTATGTGGAGAAGTCATCAGTATTGTTCCTGTAACTATGTTTTAGGAAGGGACTGTTTCTTTTCCAAAATCTTCCTGGAGTGTTTTTCTTATTCCATATCAATATGTTACACTATAAAAGGATAAATGCTCTACAAATTATATCAATGGCAGCTCCTTAATTATGAAAAAATAGTTTATACATGAATGATTAATAAAACAATCCATTGAAGTTCCAGTTTTAGTAATGGCATAGATTCTTATTTAAGATTAACCCTCCTATAGATAACAACTATATACTTTGGACAAAATATAAAAATAACAACTGAAAGCAATGGAGAACATTAGGCAGACAATGAATTAGTTTCAGTCTTTGAAAGAAGGAAAATGCACTGTGTGAGATTCATTTTTTTACTTGGTATTTCCACAGAATAGGGTGCTCCCTATTCTGTGCTGCTTGAGATAACTATAACTCAAGCACAATGCCAAAATCTTACAGGCCTGAGCTGTCAGCGGACAGCTTGAGGGCTATCAGAGTGTCTGGAAATTAAAGGGGAAATAGCTACAAAAGAGAGAGTGAATCAGCACATAAACTTCCCTCAAATCCTTGGTGGGTCCTTGAATTAAAGAAGAGACTCAAAAGAGACAGTCAGAGAGCCACTGTTGAAAGGTTGAAAGATCTGGGCAGAGATTTCAGATGCTGTTTACTGTATATAGCAGCATTTAAAATCTGTGTCCTTCCAAGTTGGAAAGGATTGATAAACAATTCAAGTTTTCCCTAGACCCTTATCTCTCACTATATATAAAAATCAACTCAAAGTGGATTAAAGACTTAAAAGACCCAAAACTACAAAACTACTAGAAGAAAACATAGGGAAAATTCTTCAGGATATTGGTTTAGGTAAAGCTTTTATGGGTAAGACCACAAAAGCATAGGCAACAAAAACAAAAATGAACAAATGGGGTTGTATCAAACCAAAAAGCCTCTTCACAGTAAAGGAAACAACAGAATGAAAAGGCAACCTGTTGAATGGGAGAAATATTTGCAAACTATTCATTTGACAAGGGACTAATATCCAGAATATACAAGGAACTCAAAGAAGTCAACAGCAAAAGCCCAAAATAATCCAGTTAAAAAATGGGCAAAGGATTTGAACAGATATTTCTCAAAAGAAGACATATAAATAGCCAACAAATATATTTTTAAAATGCTTATCACTAATCATCAGGGAAATGAAAATCAAAACCACAATGAGATATCATCAGTTAGAAAGGCTATTATCAAAGATAATACTCCAGTTAGAATGGCTACTATCAAAAAGACAAAAACAACAAATGCTGACACAGATGTGCAGAAAAGGGAACTCTTACACACTGTTGGTGGGAAGTAAATTAGTACAGCCATTATGGAAAACTGTATTGGAGGTTTCTTAAAAAACTAAAAATAGAACTAGCATATAATCCAGCAACCTTACTATTGGGTATTTATGCAAAGGAAAGAAAATTAATATATTGAAGAGGTATCTGTATCCTCATGTTTATTGCAGCACTATGCACAATAGTCAAGTATGTTCAAAAGCTAGAAGAGAGGATTTTGAATGTTCCCAACACAAAGAAATGGTAAATGTTTGAGCTGATGAATATCCTAACTATCCTGAATTGATCTTTACATATGATATACATGTGTCAAGGTATCACTCTGTACCCCATAAATATGTAGAGTTACTGTGTGTCAACTAAAAATAAAAGAAAAACAATCAAATAATTCACGCTTTCCATTGAAAGCCAAAAAGGGCCATGATTAGGAATAAAACAATACCTAAGGATTAAGAGATTCAACCTAAAACTAAAGGTAAATTTGAAATAGACACACCTCAAAAGGGTAAAGCCAAGCTCCTATAAGTGTAAGGTGATTGGCCAGTCATTTATAGAGGAAGCCAAGTGGACTTAGGGTCTATTAACATATCATCCATGATATCCAGTATACTATAAAAATTAATAGACATGTGAAGAAAAACAAAAATATAGCTTATAATCAAGATAAAAAGTGGTGAATAGAAGGTGACTCACAGACAATCCAGATGTTTTAATGAGTAAGCAAAGACTGGAAAGTATCTATTTTAAGTATGTTCAAAGATATATAAACAAATGATCATGATGAATGAACAGATGGCAAATCTCAGGAAAGAAATTTAACTATAAAAAGATTTAAGTGAAAATTCTGGAACAGAAAAACGTAATATCCGAAAAGAAAAAAAAATGCACTGGATGGACCCAACGGCAGATTAGAAGTGGCAGAAGAAAGAGTCAGTAAATTTGAAGACAAAGCAATAGAAATGATCCAATTTATGAAACAAAGAGAAAAATATTCAAATAAAAAATAGAGCTTTAGTGACCTTCAGGATAATTAAATAATCTAAACACATGTGTAATTGGAGTCCTAGAAAACTGGGAGAGAGAAAATGTGACAGACAAAATACTTAAAGAAACAATGGCTCAACTTTTCTCAAGTTTTTGTGAAATAACATCAACTTAGATATCCAAAAATCTCAGCAAACACCAAGAATATAAAGACAAGAAACATGAGATCTAACTGCATCACTGTCAAACTGGTAAAAACCAAGCATAGAAAATTGTCAAAGGAGAGAGAGAGGGAGAAAAGACATATTGCATACAAGAAAAGAAAAATACGTATGATAGCTCAATCAGAAACAATGGAAACTAGAAAACAATAGAATATCACCTTTAAAGTGCTTGGAACAAATCTGTTAATCCTGAATTCCATATGCAGTAAAAATATTATTCAAAAATAAAGACACTTTTTGATAAATGAGAGAGTATGTTACCCTCAGGCCTGCAATATGGAAAATACTAAAGGAAGTTACTCAAATTAAAGGGAAATGACATTAGATGAAGACTCCAATATGCAAGAAGAAATGAAAAGAATCAGAAATAGTAAAAACAATAGTTCCTCCTTATCTGCAGTTTCACTTTCTGAGGTTTCAGTTACCTGTGGTCAACTGTGGTCCAA
The DNA here is from genome assembly GCA_008086735.1 of Cheirogaleus medius. NCBI lineage: Eukaryota > Metazoa > Chordata > Mammalia > Primates > Cheirogaleidae > Cheirogaleus > Cheirogaleus medius. Next base: position 24,368,236 of record VBSM01002616.1, on the reverse strand, counting down.
AAATAGGTGAGTATGGTACAATAAGATATTGTGTGTATATGTGTGTGTGTGAGAGAGAGACACCACTCACATGTTTTATTACAGTATATTGTAATTTTTTTTATTATTGTTGTTAATCTCTTACCATGCCTAATTTACAAATTAAACTTTATGATAGGTATATATGCATAGGAGAAAACATAGTATATATAGATTCAGTACTGTTGCAGTTTCAGGCATCTACTTGGGGTCTTGGAGCATGTCCCTTGCAGATAAGGGGGGACTACTATATGTGGATAAATATGAAATATACCATTTTTCTCTTAATTTCCTTAAAAGATATATAACTGATTAAAGCAAAATTGTAACATGGAATTGTAGAATGTATAGTGTACAGAGTTATAAAAAATATAATTATTATAGCATAAAGGCTGAAGGGATAAAATGATACTATCACAAAGTTTTTACATTTTATATGAACAGTATAATATTAAATCTAATCATAATAAATTAATGACATATATTATAATCCCTAGGACAATAAATAAAATAATACTATAAAGAGTTATAGTTTAAAATTCATAAGAACAATTAAAATAGAATAAAATAAAAATGTCATTAAACAAAAAGAACAGGAATAGATGAATAGGGGCATAAAATATAGATGGGACAAATAGAAAACAAGTGGCAAATGGCAGCCCTAAATCCATCAATGTCAAAAATTACAAAAAATGTAAATAGACTAAATAAATATTTCAATTAGAAGACACAGATTATCATACTGGATAAAAAGTAGGAACCAACTATATATCACATATTAAAAATGCACTTTAAGTATAAAACCATAGATAGTATGAAAGTAGACAGATCAAAACAATATACTGTGTGGCTAATATCAGATATAATTGATTTCAATTCAAGAAGCCTTGCCAGAGATAAGGAGGGATATTACATAACAATAAAATGGTCAATTCAATAGAAGACATAAAAGAATACATACTATGTGATTCCATTTATATGAAATTTTAAAATAGGCAGAATGATTATATTATGAAGAAATAAAATAAAGGTTGCCTATTGGAAGTAGGTATTACCTGAAAGAGGACACAAGGTACTCTCTAAAGTGTTGCACATATTCTGGCTTTTGATTTATTGATCTCATCAAATTACAAACTTAACTATAAATTTCATTGTAATAAATTTTACCTTGATAAAAACTAAAAGCACTCACTGAAACTTAGTCTAACTACTAGGAATAATAGGCACCAGCTATCAAAACTAATTATAAAAAGTAATTACTCTTACATAGTAACACAGTAAAATAAGTTATCCTAAGACCTTCCTATTTCTAGCTATACTGGTTGATAAAGAAGTCCCTGTCACTCGTCATACTAAAATGTAAAAATCAACGTTAGAAGACAGTCAACTTTCAATTTTCAGTAGTATTTATATTTTTATCCCTTTATTATCAATATTTCAGTATGTTATAGTATAGTCCATCTTCCTTTATTTTCAGTCTTATCATAGTCAAAATGAAATGTAATTATACATCATAATTTTATCTTAACTTTTATTACAATCATTGCTATTACATTGATGGCTGAATAATATATTTATATGTGCAATTGCTATGATATTATATATATTATTTAATATATTATACAAGTATAATACATCATATAATAATTTCATTTTATAGTTTTTTCCTTAGATTAGGTTCTCAGACCTGGGATTAAAGGGAAAAAGATATTTGTGTGTGGGGGGGTGTGTGTGCGTGTGTGGCTATTGATATATATATTTCAGTGACATTAACAATTCCAGTACATCTCTGCCAGTGTTAGAAGTTGTGAAAGTTTTTTAAGCTACACAATGTGAAAATAATCATTTATAATTTTAGGTTACATCTTTTTTTAATTTAAATGAATTTGTACATTTCAATAAAAGCAAATATAAATTTTATTTTTAAAAAACTAAATTAATCCACTTGTTATTGATGGGCACTGGGGTTGTTTCCACATCTTTGCAATTGTGAACTGTGCTGCTATAAACATTTGAGTGCACGTTTCTTTTTCCTTTGAGTAAATACCCAATACTGGGATTGCTGGGTTAAATGGTAGTTCTCCTTTTATTAACAGTTCTTTAAGGTATCTCCGTACTACTTTCCATAGACGTTGCACTAGTTTGCACTCCCATCATCAGTGTAGAAGTGTTTCTATCTCTCTGTATCCACACCATTTGTTGTTCTGGGACTTTTTGTTAAAAGCCATTGTCAATGGAATTAAGTGGTATCTCATCATGGTTTTAATTTGCATTTCTCTAATGATTAGAGATGTTGAGCATTTTTTCATGTTTATTGGCCATTAGTCTATATTCTTTTGAAAGTTTCTGTTCATGTCCTTTGCCCACTTTTTGATGGGGTTGCTTGATTTTTTTCTTGCTGATTTGCTTGAGTTCGTTATAGATTCTAGTTATCAGTCCTTCGTTGGATGTATAGCATGCAAATATTTTCTCCCATTCTGTAGGTTGTCTATTCACTCTAATGATTGTTTCCTTGGCTGTGCAGAAGCTTTTAAATTTGATCAGTTCCCATTTATTTATTTTTGTTGTTGCTGTGATTGCTTTTGGAGTATTCTTCATAAATTCTTTGCCTAGGCCAATGTCTATGAGAGTTTTACAACATTGTCTTCTAGAATTCTTATGGTTTCATGCCTTAGGTTTAAGTCTGTTATCCATCATGAGTTGATTTTTGTGAGTGACAAGAGGTGCAGATCATATAAGTTTTAATTATTTAAAGATTGAATGACTTCCTCTCCTATTTTAATAGCTGTATTTTTTAGTGAATTGTTTATTCATCATTTGCTGATTTATTTATGGGAAAATAAGTGTTTTTCTTATTTTTATATGTTCTTAATCTAATAAAGCAATCAAATATGCTGAAAATATTTTTCTAGTCTCCATTTGTGACTTTTTATTTTGCTAATTTTGTTTATCCATAGAAGCTCTATTTTTTCTTTGAGATATATTTTATCACTGCTAAGCTAAAAAAGACATCTCCTTTCTAGAATTTTGATAAATATTTAATTATATTTTTTTGATTTATTTTTAATATTTAACATTTTCCATGTGGAATTTGTTTTGATTTATAATATTGTACTATATAAAATTATTTACTCCAAATTGCTGTCTAGTTATTCCATTATTTATGGAATAATCTTTTCTCCATTGATTTGCAAAGCTCTCCTGATCATATTAAAAGCTTTATTATAATGTTGCCCGTATATAGCTATTTGTTTCCATAGATAGATATAGTTATTTATTTCAATGTTAGAACACAGATCCACTTTCACAACTTCGACAGTTTTTGATAGATAAGGTCAAAATTTAGGAAGTCAGGAGCTTTATCCTATAAAACTCTAATTTTTTCTGTACCTCAATTATTTCAGAATTATATCTAGAGTCTCTCTAGGAGTTAAAATGGCTCCCTGGTTTCTAATTTCCAAAATTTCCTGCTCAGTGATTATTTATTAAAGGAAAGGACTTTCTAATCCCTCCTCCCTCCTTATTTCTCAACTAGATACATCCCTCTTTGTTGTTTGAAGCTGAAAACACTCTGACCAAAGGGTACTTCTCTACTAGATTAAGGAAAGGGTACCTTACTAATTCATTTTTGACTTAAGAGTTTAACTTGTAAGTGGAGAAATCTTTTTTTTTTCTTAAATTTAAGCAAATTAAGTTTGAAGACACCTTTAAAAAGGGAAGGGAAAATCTTACCCTGTTCCACCCAGCTAACTCCTATTTCTTAGATCTCATCTTACTGAGTTACTCCACAGTAAGTAACTGGTTCACATGTTGTACAGCCTCTTAGCACAGTGAACCTTTCCTTCAGAGCATCTGTCACAGCTGTAATGTTGTCTTCATCTGTGTCATGACTTTATTAATGTCTATATACTCCACTATCAATAATAATAATAGCCAGCATTTATTGAGTGCTTACTCTGAATGTGTTGAGTGCTGTATGAAACTTTTTGTGTGGATCACCTCATTTAATTCTTACAGCAATCCTCTCAAGTAGGTACTAATATCATTCCCAGGTAGGTACTATTATTATTCCCATTTTTCAGGTGAGCAAACTGAACTGTATAGAGATTCAGGGACATCCTCTGATGCCATATAGTTAGTGTGGTTGATCAGGCTTTGACTTCAGGCAGTCTGGTTCCAGAGACTTCATTCTTGATCTCTAGAATAGCCTGTCCATCCAATAAAACATTCTGTGATGATAACAATGTTTTCCACATGTGCTATCTAATATGATAACCAGTAGCCACATGGCTATTGAACAATTGAAATGTGGCTAGTGCAACCAAAAAAAGTGAATTTCTAATATTATTTAATTTTAATTAATTTAAATTTAAATAGCCACATGTGGCTACTGACTACTGAACAGCATAGCTCTAGAAAATAAGCTGCTAGACAATAATTTCCAGAAATGACTGTGTCTGTTTTTGCTTAACATTATACCCCTGTACCAGCACAATGCCCCACACAGTTTATATTTATTGACTAAAACCAAACAACTCAGGGGGGAATAGAATAAGGAGGTAATAAGTAAAAACAGTGCTATGAAAGCACCAAATTGTGAAGAATGCTTACATCTCCAATGCAATTCCTAGAGCCTGTTTTGCATGAACTTTATTTTCAAAATCACAGAAAATAAATGTAATAAAAATGAATATTTCAGATAAATTTGATAAATCTGAGCATATTTTTATAGCTTATATTTAATAATAATAGAAAAGGGAAATGGCATCTAATAGCAACTTCTAAGAATCAGTACTTATCTGACAAGAAGAAATGACTTTAATATCAAAATACACTTTCTGGAATACATTCGTACCAAGAGCTAAACAATTCCAGTCGTCATTTATAAGGCAGTGAATGACAAGCTCATTCATGTTCTTTACCCCCCAAAATAGTCTAATGTTTTCTTGCCTATTACTGAATGCATTTTTCTTACTGAACGTACCTGTCTGAGCTACATTTAATTTTCATCCATCACCTAGTATGTGTTTTTGTCGTTACTACTCAGAACAATAATCTAACAGTTAGGTAAAGGGTATAAGAAGACTCAACTCTGGTAATTAAATGTCAGAAAGTATTTTTCTGGTAGTCATTAGTGCTAAAATTTTGAGATATACACTCTTAAGTATACTCATATTAAATGGATATTAAAGGAACATTGCATATATATTATTAGAAACTTTTAGTAATAGTAACTTTCAAATTTGCTAATGCATTTCAGAAAACAGCAGTAAATGTACACTCAAAAAAGCTTTGCTTGATTGACAAATTGCATTGATTGAAAGAGCTAGAAATTTGGGTTTGAAATAGATAAAAATGGCATCTCAAAGCTTAAAGCATTTTATATTCTTTGTCTTGTTACATTAAGCCATTCTGGTAAGAATGTACTGAATTAAATTGCCCTACTGAAAAATTTTACAAAATGGTAATGCTCACTTATAAAACAGCAGTTATAGATATCTGGCTAGGAGATACTCAGAAAAATCTGACATCTCTGCTTTTTTGTGTTGTTCTTAAGCCTTCAGACTATTTATTTAATTTTAGTGTTGATTTCAAAATTATAACTATGAAAGACAGTAGCCACTACTAAATTTTCATAGAAATAATAATTAAATAAGAACTCTTTCGACTTTGTGGCTATCTATGAACTCCATATACTCTGCCTACATTATCTGTATTTTTGCTTTCAATGAAGTAAAAGGCACAAAAATGCTCTATTTTCAGGCTGGGTGGGGTGGTTCTTGTCTGTAATCATAGCATTCTGGGAGGCCAAGGCGGGAGGATCGCTTGAGGCCAGAAGTTTGAGACCAGCCTGAGCAAGAGTGAGACCCCATCTCTAGTAAAAAAAATAAATAAATAAAAAGCTCTATTTTCCTATGAGAAAAAACTTTATAATGATTTTTGTCTAACTGTAGAAATAAAACATGGTAAACAACAGATTTAAAATTTTTCAGCTCAATGTAACTGACCACAACAAATATGCCCATTTTTGTTTTGTTCTTTTATAACTTGGTCTTTGTTTTTTTGCTTGTTTGTTTGTTTTTCCTTTTTTGTTATTTCAGAATATTATGGGGGTACATGGATTGGTTACATGGATTGCTTTTGTATTGCTTGAGTCATAAGTTATAAGTGTGTCCATCATAAGTTTAAGTCATTGCTTAAGTCATAAGTTATAAGTGTGTCCATCACCCAGGTAGTGTACATCGTACCTGTTGGTATGATTTCACTCATCCCCTCCTCCCCCGTCCCACCTGCATGATTTCCAGTGAGTTTTACTTCCATATGGGCACATGAGTACAGATTTGTTAGTTCTAATTTAATAGTGAGTGCATGTGGTGCTTGTTTTTCCATTCTTGTAATACTTCACCAGATTGTTGCAGAAGGCATTAATTCATTTTCATGGCTGAGTACTACTCCATGGTGTACACATACCATATTTTATTAATCCACTCATAAGATAATGGGCACTTGGGTTGATTCCACATCTTTGCCCTTGTGGATTGTGCTGCAATAAACATTCAAGTGCAAGTTTCTTTTTGATAAAATGACTTTTTTTTTTCCTTTGGGTAAATACCCAGTAGTGGGATTGCTAGATCAAATGATAGGTCTACTTTTAGTTCTTTGAAGAATCTCCATACTATTTTCCATACAGGTTGTATTAATTTGCAGTCCCACCAATGGTGTATAAGTGTTTCTTTCTCTCCATATCTACGCCAGCATCTATTGTTTTGGGACTTTTTGATTAAAGCCATTCTCACTGGGGTTAGGTGATATCTCATTGTGGTTTTGATTGACATTTCCCTGATGATTAGTGATATTGAGTATTTTTTCATATGTTTGTTGGCCATTAGAAAGGGCAATTGCAGCAACAACAAAAATTGATAAATAGGACTTGATTAAATTAAAATGCTTCTACACAGCCAAGGAAACAATCAACAGAGCAAATAGACACCCTACAGAATAGGAGAAAATATGCACCTGCTGTTCATCCGATAAAGGGCTAATAACCAGAATTTAGAAAGAACTCAAACAAATCAGCAAGAAAAAAATCAAACAGACCCTTTAAAAAGTGGGCAAAAAATATGAATAGAAGCTTTTCAAAAGAATAAATATGCCCATTTTTGTCACATTGATTTCCACTTTGAAAAATGTAATAAATCTATTTCGTCAATATATCTTACAGACCTCATAAAAGAACCAGATAAAATCAATAAAATATTATCTTCCTTCATGAAAGAAGAAACATGAAGTTTGTTTCAGTTTTTTAAAAATGTATGCAGTTAGACACTTAGGGCAATTTAAATAGCTTGCTTCTACCTTGGTTATAAAATAACTGATCTTTCTGGTTTCAGGCCATGCACTCTTTCTCCCTGAATATGCATCAGAGGATGCACATGGTATCCTCAGCCTTGGCACTAATAAAGCTGAGCGGCACTCCTTCCACCTCTGTTTGAATAATAAATAGGAAAATAAAATGCTTCCCATTGTCCAGAGGAAGCACATCAACATCTATGAGCCCTGGCTGCAGCTGGCAAAGTGCTCACTGCTTAAATTTAGTGGGCTTTACCTTGCACTGGCAGAGAGTACACTCAGTGCCATGTTTGATCCAAGAGGACCCGGTGAAGCGAACCACATTCATCTCGTCCAGGCAAGTTTTGGTGATGTCATTGCGGATGGTGTCGGCCTGGCAAGGGTCGGTGACACAGCGTGGGCAGCACTCATTCTCTGGAAGAACACTGAATTCACACTCCACATCTGGGCAAGGCAGGGGCCAACAGTCAACTTCCCCTTGCTATAAAAAAAAACAGATGTGCAAGGGCAAAGGGAAAGGAAGGGAGGAAATGGAGGGAGGCAGGAAAGGAGGAGGGGCACAGTGTTTACTGAATACTCAATTAATTTGATCAATATTTATGCTTAGATCCTCAAAGCCCATGAATCTTGCAGGGAATCTATAAAAGCCCTATCAGAATGATATCTATACTGCAGCTGGATTTTTAAACAAACTTTAGGGATTAAACACGAACAACAATAAAACAAAAGCAAAAATCATTTCTCTTAAAACAACAAAATGTGCATGCCTCTATCTTCCCCATGACAAAGGAGAGTGATTTAATGTGGAAGAAGTTTTATTTTTTGCCCATGAGATGCCTTTTAATTCTTTTGATCTTTTTTATAACTTCTCATTTACTTCTTTATGCATAAAAAAAGTTTTGTCCGTATACAAGAAAATAAAGTGAAACATGAAGGGAATGCGACAGTTTTCCTTAGTTCATTTATATGTTTCTTGATGTATTTCACTCTCTTTTATTCCACATGGGAAAATTGAATGAATTGAATCTTTTTAAAATGTAGTTTCCACCTGTTTTCTATATTCTTCAAAATTCTGAATCTTATGGTTTGGGAGATGAAAGCAGCCTTCAGGCACAGAAACTGACCTTGCTCTTTCAATTGATTTTTGGGTCGAAAGTATAAAAAGGAAGGAACAATAAAGCTTTGCCTTAAAAATATCTTCACACGAATAGAAAAGAATTGGTCATGACTTTAAAAGTAGCATCCTCTCTGAAACTTTCTGCTATAGAGACATATAGACCAATTTTACTTTTCATTTATACTACTAGAAACAAACAAAAAAATGCGGACAATTGAAAAAAGACTGGTATTTTCTTTATCAAGTCCTTGCTTTCTTTTTAACCTACATTTTGCAGTCAAAATTTCATATATATATATATATATAGATATTCAATTCATATGTATATTTATTGCATATCAATATTATGTGCAAAAGAAGATGCCCACTAGAAGCACTGATATAACCATCTTTAAAAGGAAAAAAATATGTGTTGTTTGTTTTGTTTTTTAAGTCAGAGTATGACCGATAGAAATGGGTTGATAAAAGTTCTACTTGGAAAAAGAATGATTTTTTTTCATGAATTCCATTGTTCTATTCATAATTGTCTTTAAGTATACCTAAATTGGATGGGTTTGCGGAAGCTAGGAGAGACTTTTCTTCTTTTGAGCTACAGAAATACTCCCACTGAAAGAATACACCATGCAGTGCACCACATCCACCTCAGAATATTCTTTCTTGTGTCTTGATTGCATGACAATCTTCTCATTAACCTAACCAGGCTCACTTTTTGTAACTGCCAACACTGTGGTCAGGTATGGGGAGGGCGAGGTCGCTTTCCTATTTAGATTCTGGGCCTACACGTTCCCTCCACCTCATGTGGCTACATTTACCAAGCAGCGGCATTGTTGGCAGTTCTGGACCCAGGTGTCACCACTGTTGTACAAGGTTTCTCCATTTTGATGGAGACACTGGCTGCTAAGCCTGGGGTCACATTCAGGGCAGCAAAAAAGATCAACCGTGGGATTCTCACAGTCACAGACCATCCGTCGACACATAACAAATCCGTTCTGTAAAAAAGAAAAAAAAAAGCAGTTACCAAACACCTCCGTTTCACAATATACTAATATTGTGTGTGTGTATATATATATATATCCGATGGTGATTGGAAGTTGAAATGATTCACACTATTTACCTAACATAATAAATTTTCTTTAAAATCCTATTTTATAGCTAACAAGTAGAAATTACCTAAGCCAGAGGACTTCCAATCTCCTTTCCACATGTTACTTCTCAAATAACTTGACCAGAAAAAGTGTTCCATAAATGACCAGTATAAAATGATTACCACTGCATAGCCCTTATGTGTATATAAATGCATGTATTTACATATAAATATACATGTATTTGTACATTAGTATGGTAATTTGAATACTAACTAAATTTTGTTTGATATAAGGGCATGTGTGTTAGTATTTGGTAGCCAGTCAATATTTTATATATTGCTGGATTTATAGAATAATTTAAACCTTACGCTTTTGTATAAACTGTTATTAATTTCTTCCATGACAGTTGAGTCCTTGATACATAATATAATTCATTTAACTATAATTTAAGTCTCTATTATTAACTAGGTACATATTATAGAATACCTCCCTAAAACTGCAACAGAGACCAAATAGATATTTTTCACTCTTGGGTCACAGCATGTCCATTCTGACTTCATTTATGCATTCATTCAAATATGATATTGTGATGATGGAAAAAATAGCACAGTTAGTAATAGAATTTTAACACCATGTGAATAGATAAATATGGTACATCCATACAATGGAATATTGCTCAGCAATAAAAAGGAATGGGTTACTGATAGATATAACAATATGAATGAATCTCAAAAACATAATGCTGAGAAAAAGAAGATAGACACAAAATAATATGTACTATATGATTCTAATATGTGAGGCTCTAGAAAATACAAATTTATTCTACAGGGACTGTAAGCAATGTTTGCCTGGATCTGGGGATGTGAAACTAAGTAAGAAAGGACATAGGCAACACTTGAGTCAGTGGAAATGTTTCGTTCCAGTAATTGTCATGGTGGTTAAATAGATAAATTGCATTATCAAAACTCATCAAGCTATATAATTCAAATATTAATATATGCAAATTACAACTCAATAAGATTGATTAAAATATTTTATATATACTAACCTGACATGAGCACACAGAGCACCGGTCATTTTCCAACACCCAAATCTGACCATTGTGCTTAATTTTTCCATCATGGATGCAGTCCCCTGTGCAATTCTTTCCATGAGGACATCGACAATCATATCCACCATCCAAATTGAAGCAAATGGTATCATTGGCACAGCTGTGCCTCCCGGTCCCACACTCATCAATATCTATGACCAAGAAAAAGCAGCAGGCAATGTGCTTATAATATGCTCAGTTTCAAACAACTGCAATCAGGCAAGTTGTCTCCAGACTTAAAGCATTCAACTGTAAATTAATGTTCATCTTACTGGCATGCATTTCCTATTAAATGCTGACTAAAGCAATGCAGTGTTAATGATCTGGGGATTTCACAGGAAAATATTTTCATGTTTGATTTAAAAACCCAGATAGCCTTGGCTAGAATTTCAACTTTCATATCTCTGTAAATACCATTAGTCTTTATGAAACATTCGTATTTTTTCAAAGTAAGAATATGGCTCAATTTATCAAACAAAAACACAGTTTAACAGTGGAAATTCTTAAAGAGCCTATGATGCGTTATTGGGGATATCATCCCCAATGTTAAAAAATGGTGATTACAGAAAATCCTTTCTTAGTGGGAGCTGAAATGTCATGGGAACCCTGAGGCATTTTATTCAATTTCGAACCCTGTTCTCACAGCTGTACCACCCCACACGGAAATTCTTTCCCACGTTCTGCCTAGGTGCTCTTCCCTTATAGTTCAGGTGTTTCCACACTGTCCTTAGACCTTGACCCTCACCCTCAGGAGGGGAAGTAATCATCAGCAATTACCATCTCTCTCACAAAGAATTCACCATTTCCTAACTTTTCCATTTTAGATTACCATTTTGTCTCCTGCCTGACTCAATTGGCAACTGCCCATTATTCATCTGACCTCACCTATTTTATGGCAATTACAGCCTAAAGCATTTTCATACAGATGAAAAGCAAACGTATCTTGGCCTACAGATCAAGTCCATAAGAGGAGATGGGACTCATTTTATTTATCCCCACCATTTAAAAGTCACAAGCCAAAATACATTTCAGAGATACTGTAGGAGTGCCAGCAAGCAGTTATTTCTCATATCACCTGTTTCCTTTGAGTAAAGGTCAACGAAGAAAGAATTAAATCATGGCAGGAGAAGTGGGTTAGAGAGGAGATGGAATTTATTGCTTTTAACTAGGGCACTAATATTCCTTGTCAATTTTAAGGGTAGAGTGAAGTAAATATCTTTCTTAAATGACTTGATTTCAACATTAACTGAAGACATGGACCAGTTAAGATAAAATCTTGGCTATTTTAAAATTCTTCAATACTTAAATTCCACCATATATACATTCCTGAAAATAATCCATGTGATCTATTTTCTCCCTGTTTACCTTGATTTTTATTAATTTCCATCTCAATAAAACCAATAAATTAGGTCAATGGCTGAAAATGTTATTGTAACCGCAGTGAGCTTTATTATAGCTTGATTTGTCAAGGATAATACTATTCATGATGACAGTCTATGATCAAAAAAAGAACTGTTAGCCAGGATGGGAAAACATTTCTTTTTAAATTAAGTACAATGGCTAATACAGTTTTTTCAGATCAGAAAAAAATTTCTTTGTAATAAAAATGAACTTTTATAAATTACTTCTATATTTGGCCTATTGAGAATAATATGGTATATTTGATGAGTTGATTTTTTCACTAATTAAATATTCTTAGAATTAAGAATTATATAAGCACGAAAAATATAAACCATAGTTATTTGGTCTCTTTGGCCACAAACTCTAGAGATACATCTTACTAGCAAGCCCTTTTAATATCCATTATAAGGACACTAATTCACTAATGACAATCACTGGATTCTTGCAATAATTTCATTTTGCTTGATATTTAAAAATAAAAGCTTTGCTACCAGGTAATGTGTATATATATATATATTTATAAATATATACATATTTATAAATATATATATATTTCTGCATATATATGCATATATATATATATGCAGAAATAGTCCATGGGTTTGCTGCAGAAGATAAAGAAGAGATGTCCAGGCACAAGAAGAATATGTGTACTTAAATAAAGCACATTTAAAATAAAGAAACACAGTAATAACTTTGCTCACAACAATGGTTGGCATGTACTTGCTGTACCTGGAAATATGTATAGGTAGGAACATTGTAAAGCACTAATTATGACCTCTTGTTATCCAATGGGATTTGAATTAGTTTGAACTCATCTTGCCTTTTCTGCTTATTTTCTACATTGGGTTTCACAATGCAAACATTTTTCCCAATTGAATAGTGGTATAGAATTTTGGAATTTATTTTTATACATAGATTTATTATAACGTGTAATTCCTAAATTAAATATACATAAAGGATGTGTATTCTGCTTTCAAAAACCTACTAAGGTATATAAAAATTCCAACCTTAAAAATATTGATACCTCCTTCCATGAGTGATTATTGAAGAAATAATGTTGCTAAATCCATTGGTCAAGTCTCAGTTCTTACCTAACTTTAGCAGCAGCATTTGGCACAGCTTACTCTCTCTCCTTAATAAATCTTTCTTACTTGCTTCCTATTGCATTAGTAGCTCTTTGTGGATCTTTCTCCTGCCTACACAGTCTCTAGGTGTGGGAAGAATACTATGAATAAGATTTATTAATAGTCCTGCAAAGAGAAGGTAAAGGGTGGTCTAGAGTGTTTTGAGGCAAGAGTGTGCTTGAAGGCCCAAAGTTTAGAGCTATCAAGATGAACTAGAGAAATAGAAATGTTGTTCTAACTGGAATGTCCAGTGAGAGAGCAGAGTAGGCAACACATATAGCTGAAGAGGTACTCAGGGCCCAGGTAAAGTTCATGTTAAGAAATTTGAACTTCATCACAAAGGCAATAAAATGTCATCTTAGGGAAATGCAAAAGAAAAATCAGAATCTGATTTTCATTTTTTTTTCCAGAGACTTTATTTTTTTATTTTTTATTTCAGCATATTATGGGGGTACAAATATTACGGTTATGTATATTGCCCATGCCCCCCTCCCCCCTCAAGGCAGAGCCTCAAGCATGACCATACCCCATACGTTGCACATCTTACTCATTATGTTTGTATATACCCGTCCCCTTCTCCCCCCTCCCACCCACCCGACACCCGACAGATGTTATTCCTACATGTCCACTTAGGTGTTGATCCGTTAGTACCAATTTGCTGGTGAGTACATGTGGTGCTTGTTTTTCCATTCTTGAGATACTTCACTTAGTAGAATGGGTTCCAGCTGTATCCAGGAGTATACAAGAGGTGCTATATCACCATTGTTTCTTAAATGATTTTCATTTTAGAAAGATTGCTTTGGCTTCATTTTGGAAAAGGAATTTGAATAGATTAGAATTTAAGGCCAGGAGAGCAGTTAATAGGCTGTTTCAGTAGTCCAGGCAAGAGATGATCATACAATAAAAGCAGAGTCATTTAGTGGTTGGTATGTACCAGATTCTGAGTACTTTTCATATAATGACTTATATAATCCCCACGACTCTTGAATATACAATTATTTTTCTCATTTTATATACCAGGAAACTGAAACATAGAAATGTTGCTTAACTTTCCCAAGGTCATATAGCCAGTGAGGTATAGAGCCAGGATGGGAACCTGAGTAGTCAGGCTCCAAGTTTGTGCTCTTAAGTACAATACTGCAATGAGTGGTAGCGGTGGGGATGCATAGAAAGAGATAATAAAGACAGAATCAGCATAACTTAGTGATTTGCTAGCTTCAAAGATTAGGAAGAGGGAGAGATAAAGAATGATGTTTAGATTTCTGGCCTGGGAAATTTGTTTGATGCTATTTACAGAAACAAGAGCAAGATTTTGCTGGGGAGTGGAAGAGGGGGCAGGTATGAAGGCAGATGTGTGCAGATTAGGAAGTGCTGAATTGTACTTTCCTCTGGGCTTCTAAGTGGAGCTGTTCAGTAAGTAGCTAGATGTACACGTCTGGAGCTCAAACAAGACAGGGCTGAAATGTGGATTTGATGCAGATATATTTTCATCATTACCCTTCTAAAAATAATCCTTCAGACTCAAGTTCAAATTTTATAGTAAGGCATTTAGAGCTACTTCCTCTGCACTCTCCTTCCCTATCTCAACATGCCAATAATCTCATCATACTTAACAAAGACCTAACCAAATGCTACATACTCTGAGAAGCCTTCTTTTTTTTTAATATAGAAATCAAGGATGATTTTTTCAAAATTTCAGAATATTACGGGGATATAAAATGTTTTGGTTACATGAATTACTTTTGTATAATTTGAGTCAAAGTTATGAGTGTCCATCACCCAGATAGTGTGCATTGTACCCGTTAGGTGTAAATTTACCTATCCCCCCTTCTCTCCTCCCACCTCCTTGATTTCTGTTGAATTTTTCTACCATAGGTGCACATGAGTATTGATCGATTAGTTCCAATTTAGTAGTGAGTAAATGTGGTGTTTGTCTTTGCATTCTTGTGATACTTCACTTACAAGGATGGTCTCCAGTTCCATCCAGGTTGTTACAGAAGGTATTAGCTCACCATTTTTTTTTATGGCTGAGTAGTACTCCATGGTATACATATACCACACTTTATTAATCCATTCATGTATTGATGGGCACTTGGGTTGTTTCCACATATTTGCAATTGTGAGTTGTGCTCCTATAAACATTCAAGTGCAGATGTCTTTTTTTCCTTTGGGTATATACCCCGTAGTGGGGTTGCTGTATCAAATGGTTGTTCTACATTTAGTTCTTTGAGATAGCTCCATACTATTTTCCACAGAGGTTGTACATTAGTTTGTAGTCCCACCAGCAGTGTATGAGTGTTCCTATCTGTCCACATCCACATCAACATTTGTTGTTTTGGGACTTTTTGATAAAAAACATCCTCACTAGAGTTAAGTAATATCTCATTGTGGTTTTGATTTGCATTTTCCTGATGATTAGAGATGTTGAGTATTTTTTCATGTTTGTTGGCTATCTTAGTCTATTTTAGTCTATCTTCTTTTGAAAAGTTTCTGTTCATATCCTTTGCCTACTTTTTAATGGCATTGATTTTTTCTTGCTGATTTTCCTGAGTTCTATATGGATTCTAGTTATCATCCCTTTATCAGATGCATAGCATGCAAATATTTTCTCCTATTCTGAAGGTTGTCTGTTTGCTCTATTGATTGTTTCTTTGGCTGTGTAGAAGCTTTTTAATTTAATCAGGTCCCATTTATTTATTTTTGTTGTTGCTGTGA
Organism: Cheirogaleus medius; assembly: GCA_008086735.1. NCBI lineage: Eukaryota > Metazoa > Chordata > Mammalia > Primates > Cheirogaleidae > Cheirogaleus > Cheirogaleus medius. The sequence continues at coordinate 24,352,333 of VBSM01002616.1, read as the reverse complement.
TTGCCTTTGGGGTCTTATTCATAAATTTTTTGCCTAGGCCATATCTCTTAAGAGTTTTTCCAATCTCTTTTTCTAGAATTCTTATAGTTTCATGCCTTAGGTTTAAGTCTGTTATGCATCATGAATTTTTTGTGAGTGGTAAGAGGTGTGGATCCTGTTTCAGTCTTCTACATGTAGCTATCCAATTTTCCAAGCACCTTTTATTGGATAGGGCTTCTTTTCCCCAGTGTATGTTTTTGTCTGCTTTGTCAAAGATCAGATGGCAATATGAGGATGGTTTTATATCTGGGGTCTCTGTTCTGCCCTATTGGTCTATGTCTCTGTTCTTGTGCCAGTACCATGTGTATGGGTTACTATAGCCTTGTAGTATAGCTTGAAGTCTGGTAAAGTGATGCCTATGGATTTCTTTTTGTTTGTTTGTTTAAGGTTGCTTTGGGTATTCAGGGTCTTTTCTGGTTCCATACGAAGCATAGAATTATTTTTTCTAGATCTGCACAAAATGACATTGATATTTTAATAAGTATTGCATTGAATCTTTATATCACTTTGGGTAGTGTAGACATTTTAACAATGTTGATTCTGCTGATCCATGAGCATGACATTTTCTTTCATTTGTTTACATCCTCTGAGATTTTCTTCCTCAGTGTTTTGTAGTTCTCCATGTAGAGGTCTTTCCTCTCCTTGGTTAAATTTATTCCTAGGTATTTTATTTTCTTTGTTGCTATTTTAAAAGGAATTGAGTCTTTGACTTGATGCTCAGTTTGACTATAGGTGTATAGGAATACTACTGATTTCTGTACATTGATTTTGTAACCTGAGATTTTGGTGAATTTATTTATCAATTACAGGAGTCTTTTGGCAGAATCTTTGGGGTATTCTTGATATAAGATAATATTGTCAGCAAAGAGAAATAGTTTTACCTCTTCTTTCCCTATCTGGATACCTTTGATTTTGTTCTCTTGCCTGATTGCTCTGGCTAAAACTTCCAACACTATGTCCAACAGAAATGGTGACAGTGGGCAACCTTGTCTGTTTCCAGTTCTAAGTGGGAATGCTTTCAGTTTTTCCCCATTCTGTATGATGTTGGCTGTGAGTCTGTCATATATGGCTTTTATAATATTGAGGTATGTTCCATCTATGCCTATTTTGTTAAGAATTTTTATCATAAAAGGTTGCTCAATTTTGTCAAATGCTTTTTTCTGCATATACTGAGAGGATCATATGGTTTTTGGTTTTGCTTCTATTTATGTGGTAAATCACATTTATAGATTTGTGTATGTTGAACCATCCTTGCATCTCTGGGATGAAGCCCCCTTGATAGTGGTGGTCGGTTTTCTAAGGATTTTATTGAGAATTTTTGCATCTATATTCATAAGGGACATTGGTCTGTAGTTTTCTTTTCGTGTGTGTGTATTTTCCTGGTTTGGGTATCAGGGTGATAATGGCTTTGTAGAATGAGTTGGGGAGCATTCCTTCTTTCTCTTGTCCCAGACCAGATTTCACAGCTGAATTTAACCAGACCTACAACACGAAATCTTCTTTGATGCCAGAGAGGAAATAATTTCTCTTTGTTCCCTTACAGCATGGCATTTATACCTTTACTAATACTATACTTATACTCAAAATCAAATGATTTTCTCAATTATTTTCCACTTTGTCTGTGGCTTTCTCATTTGTTAAAGAACTCACTATGTTCTATCTTACATGACAGTTACTGTTGTACATGTTTTCTCTCTTCTACAAGCTTAGAGCAGTGGCCATCTCTCCTTTACATTTCTATGTAGCAGATTTCTGGCAAAGTACCTCAATGTACCTGTCCATATATTCAGTAACTATACTTGTTGAATTGAGCTGGATTCATTTCTTTGTGTCCTTTTTCTTGATTCAGGGTGAAAATTTACAGTATTTGGCATAAACAGAATATTTAAAAGTCACTATCATGTGAACATAATATTGTTGGTGTCATAAGTTTAAAAAATTCAAGTGTAAAGACAGTCCAGAAATTGAAGCAATAAAGGAAAATGTGTACATGAAAATAAAATATACTATGTGAAAAAAAAATACTGGGTTGTGTCCCAGAGAAAGACAAAATTTGAGGCACGGGAAATGGTGATATGGACAAGGAGAAAGGCACTCTGGCACATTATATGGGGATTAAATGTCTAAACCTCTGAGATAAACAGATGAGCAAAACAGCATACAATTTGTATGAATGCAGCTTTTAAACATACATGTTGTATATCACATGACTGTAGCCAAAAAAGTAATGACACAGTGCAGTTATTTATTCATGCCTTCAAGTATGAATCTTATACTTGCAGAGTAATTGTAAATCCACTGGTATGGCTTTGTCCACTTTGAAATGCTTTATTATTATTATTTTTCAAGCAACAGAAAAATAGCACCTTCTCAGATATAATCATACTCTTAAAACTGAATCCTTCTAAATATTAATATTACAATTTTAAAAATCACTGAAATTGAAGTAAATGGATAGTTGTGTAGAAGTATTCATCTTTTTTTTTTTTTTTACAATAACACAGGTGTGTTTTTTTAAAAGAATACTTCAAAGCACATTCTCTTCTGACAAAGTAGATTTTTCTGATAATCTTTATAAACTCTATCGGTAGATAATAGTGGAAACATCTTTCCAGAATTGTGGTTTTTTTAGTTAAAGTTTTCCACTGTTTACGTGTTTGTGGAATTTCCTTAAAAAGTCTTTTCTGTGCAAGTGTCTGATAGAATTGTTTACTTTGCTATCTTCATATTTATCATGTGTTGTTTTAAGTTTGGTTTAATTGTCCTTGTTACTTCCGAGACTGAACATTCATGAATGCACTAATTATGTTTTATTCTGAACGGTACTACATATCTACTTCTAATATACTATATATATACACACATACATACATATTATATGTCATATTAATATCTAAATTCTAATATAGGTTATTTGCCTAATGTGCTTCTGATTAAAAGATTATCTATCTATCATATATCTCTTTTATCCATCTCAATCTTTCATTAGACAAATAAATTTACCATATGCTATGTGTCAGGCACTGTTCTAGGGACTGGAGATATGGAAGATGACAAATGAACAAAATCTGTTATCTTCGAAGCTTATGTTCTAAAGCATAACCAAGCAAACAAATAAGTATGTACTATAATTTCAGGAGAATTTATAATTTCTACGAAGAAAAGAGAATCAAGGTAAATGAACAGAGTGTCAGAGGTGGGAGGCCATTTTAAATTGGGAGCCAAGGAAGAGCCAATTTGAATTAAATGAAAGAAGGACCATGCAAAGATCTTAGGGAAGGGCATTCCACAAAGGGAACTGCACATTCAAAGGAATCAGTTTGGTATATTTAAGAAATGGCAAGAAAATCAAGGATGTATCATAAACCGTGGTCAGGGTTTGGATATTACTCTGAAAGAAATGCAAAGACTCTGGGAGAAGGAACAGGGGAGGAATAGGCTCTGACTTCAGTTTTAGAAGGCTTGTTCTGGTTGCTATAGAAAAAAGACTCTAGGAGAGTCAGGAGTGGAAGTAGAAAGACCAGTTTGGAGGCTGCTATAGTGGTCCAGAGAAGAGGTAATAATGGCTTGCACCAAGATGGTGACAGCAGCAGTGGTGAGAGGTGGTCAGATTGGGAATATATTTTGAAAGTTGAAACTGTGAAATTTGTTAATGTATTAGACGTGAGGTATGAGGAAAAGAAAGAAAGAAACAATGACTCTAAAATGTAGGTCTGGGCAACTATTAATATATTTAGAGACCTGTAAGACTTAGAGAGTAAATCAAAAGTTCTGTTTTATCTGATCCAGCAATTCCACTACTGGACATCTACCCAAAAGATCAAATGACACTCTA